>JARLTB010000025.1:1397500-1997500 GCA_030141615.1 Unio pictorum
TTGTCATGATTGTGAAGAGTCTATCTCTGCTGACCAGATCGAACTCCTTGATGAGGTCTATAAGGACAAGGAAGAGGGGTTTGTGTTGTTGTTTGCATTTCTCCTGCAGTTGCTTAATGGAGAAGATCATGTCGAATGTAGGCTTCTGCGCGGAATCCGCACTGCGACTCTTACATTTGTTGTGCGTCCACGTCTGGCATGTCTAGAAAATTCACGTAAAGAAAAAGTCAAATTAATTTTAATGGTCATTTATAGTTTCGTATTCCACCATACGCCGTGTTCCTACTGTCAACGTTTTATTTTAGAAAGCTTTACAGTCGTATTAGATTATTATATTCGGCAAACAAAATGAAATCATGGACCACCTATTCGAAAACAAAACAAGTATCGCTTTCTTTTATAACTTATCTAAATTACGGGGTACATATATTTCAGCTGACATGTACATGTGTGTATGTATGTGCATAAATATGTATTACGTGATTCGTAAATACATAGTAGTTATCACGTTGTACCGAGTTTTCGTAACTCTGTGTTTATGATTTTCGGCTATGCATATAAATATAAAAAGCACAGTTAGAATGTACAAACAACACTTCATTAAGGAAAGTATTACAGTTATAACATGCTCACTGCACCCTTGTTTTAAAAGATGACACTGAATAGCGATTACGTCATAATTATCATTAATATCTGAAATTTAAGCTATAAAAATTTGAACAACACCAAATGACACGTATGTTGTTTATATTTACTCACAAATATGGTCTAAAAAAAACGTATGAATCAGATGCACATGACAAAAGACTGTTCATTAAATCTATAATCGATTTCATTCAGATTTTTTTCCCCTTTTCGTCATGCAAATATGTTATGTAATTAGTGCGAATATGTCTGATTAACAGTATTAATCACGCACATTCGTTATTTCAGTAATTTTCTCCTGTATGCGACAGTTCAACCTCATCATTATTCACATGATCATTGCTCTGATATATTATTTTGACTCATTTTATATGTTATAGGAAGATGAAATGATTACCATTTTGATGCTTAATAAAGAGATTTAACAATTTGTTTTATTTTATATAAAGACAAAAGAACACTTATTTTACGAAATGTTTATGTTTGTAACTTAGAATGGTAACGTATGTGTCGTAACTTTTCGTCCTTTTCTTAGTTAACATTTCGCAACTTTTCGGAACTTCTCGAACTATTCGTAACTTTTCGCACTTTAGTCATACCGGTAATAGGTCTTGTCTAACTTAGTCACACGATCCACAGGTGTAAAACTATTAAAGTGATTTCTTTGTGATAAAATGTTATGCCAGGATGATAATGTTACGATCAAGTTGATTTCCAAAGCAGAAAAATCATTTAAATGTGACGTTTGTGATAAATTGTTTAGTCGTAAGGGCGTTTTAAAACAGCATACGAGGACACACACTGGAGAAAAACCTTTTAAATGTGAAGTTTGTGATAAATTGTTTAGTGAGAATGGTAGTCTACGGAGGCACATGAGGATACATACTGGGGAAAAGCCATTCAGATGTGAAGTTTGCGATAAAATTTTTAGTCATAATGATGTTCTACGGAAGCACATGAGGATACATTCTGGGGAAAAACCATTCAGATGTGAACTTTGCTATAAAATGTTTAGTCAGAATGGTTGTCTATGGAAGCACATGAGAATACATACTGGGGAAAAACTATTGAGATGTGAAGTTTGCGATAAAATGTTTAGTCAGAATAGTGGTCTACGGAGGCACATGATGATACATATTGGGGAAAAACCTTTCAAATGTGAAGTTTGCAATAAAATGTTCAGTCTGAATGGCAACTTGAAGACCCACATGAGGATACATACTGGAGAAAAAACATTGAATTGTCTAGTTTGTAAGAAAATGTTCAGTCAGAATGATCTACGGAAGCACATGAGGATACACACTGGAGAAAAACCTTTTAAATGTGAAGTTTGTGATAAAATGTTTAGTGAGAATGGTAGTCTACGGAGGCACATGAGGATACATACTGGGGAAAAACCATACAGATGTGAAGTTTGCGATAAAACTTTCAGTCAGAATGATGTTCTACGGAAGCACATGAGGATACATTCTGGGGAAAAACCATTCAGATGTGAAGTTTGCGATAAAATGTTTAGTCAGAATGGTTGTCTATGGAAGCACATGAGAATACATACTGGGGAAAAACCATTGAGATGTGAAGTTTGTGATAAAATGTTTAGTCAGAATGGTGATCTACGGATGCACATGAGGATACATACTGGAGAAAAACCATTCAAATGTGAAGTTTGTGAAAACGCGTTTAGTCAGAATAGCCACTTAAAGACCCACATGAGAATGCATACTGGAGAAAAAGCATTTAAATGTGAAGTTTGTGATAAATTGTTTAGATGGAAGCGCTCTTTAGATAAGCACATGAAACATCATTCTGAACAAGAACCTATCAGATATGCAGTTTGTGATTAAATATTTAGGTGCAAGGGATTCTGGGAAGCATGAGGTGGGACATAATGGAAAAAAAGTTTGTGATAACACTGTTTAGGACAACTTCAGTACGAACTTGAAACTGTACTGGAGAAAAACCAGTTAAATGTGAATGTGACTACTGTTATAAAATGTTTAATGTATAATATAAGATTTATATCAATACAATTCTTACATCTATATTCTATTAATCTTTTGGGCATCATATTAATTAAAATAAAGAAAGTGGAAATGTAATGAAAGTTCTCGATTTTATTGATAGATTTTGAAATAGATAACACAGGTGTGTCTTTAACACATTAAAAGAAATTACTGTTTGATTATAAATATTATTACTGTTGAATTCTGTTTGATCAGTATGTCCTTAATTAATTTAGCCGTCTTTTGTAAATTTAAGAGATGAAACTAATTTTTTAAAAATCCACCTGCATTCAATTTCACATTATTCAATGAAGCAAAGATTAAATGATTGGTAGCTATTGGCTATGATTGAATTACTGTTTCTTATTTTAATTACTACCTGCATAATATAAGTACCTTCTGAAAAAGTTTTATCAATCAGCACTTTCACATACATTTGGCAAAATATGTTCCTTGGAATCATTTTTTTCCATTTTTGTGCTGAATTAATTCCAGCAAGCTGAATATCTGCATATAAAAGAGAATGAAGTAAAATAATTTTGCATCAAGAAATATGTGCACCACAAACAGAAGTTTTATTTATATTTATCAGTTTTTCATGTGTAGGATATTAAGTTCTGTTGGCATGAAAGAAAGGACACACACACACACACACACACACACACACACACACACACACACATATTTATTTCAGTTAGATTGTTTATACCATAGTGTATTATGGTTGATATATGTTCAATGCAGAAATTTTGCAATTTAATACACTGTCCTACCCGTTTATCTCGACATCCTCGGGACCAAGGAAATATTGTCGAGATAAGCGGATGTCGAGATAAGTGTTGGGGGGTGGGGGGTGTCTGCAAAAAAAATGCAAGTGAAACTCTTCAGTAAGGGGTAACCGGTCATCAGTGAGTAGTATTTACACTTTGAAAAAAACAATGTAAATTTTTAGTATGTGGGGACAAAACTAGAGTGAAATACACTTGTATATTGACAAATAACATTTTGGTTACCTTTGTGTAATAAAGTCCACAATAAAATATTGCATCGGTCAAATCCTGATATGAAAAACATGACAGATTCAATGTCAGCATTAGCACGTGTTTGTCTAGTTGTTAGTTGCATGCTTCAAGTACATGTACTTAAATCAGCCTAGATTTCGGTCAGTCTGTTCCCATGTTATTGAGGCTACCAAAGGGATGGGGCTATTCACAGAGAAATGAAAAACTGTCAACAGTACATGTATTCTCCACAAATACTTTTGTATCCGACGTTATGACGAACATTAAAGCGGCTGCACCAACCACTTGTTGCAGCGAAGTTCTCCACACTAAGTTTTTTCGATAATGCTTCATTGAACCATTTTGATGCTTCCTCCATGTCTTCAAATGTAGCAGTCTTGCTTCTTCCTTTGGGGAGCTCAGTTACCTTCATACTTAGTATTTCTTTATAGACTCAGCAGCTTTCATCCTTCCTGGACATGTGTTATTTTTAAGGGAAAAAATTTCACTGACCTCTTTGTGAGATGTTCATCCCTTAACTTCATTAACAGCCAGATATTTAGTTTCCAAAGACTACTTAATTTGCGTTTTACCCTTCTGTCGGTAGCCATCATAAATGTAAATAAAGTTAAAAACAAAAGTTTCACAGTGAAAATCACTGATCACTTTCAAAGGTCTAAGAAACGTGTAATCCGTATTTTCATGCAATTTTTATATATGGGATTCAGAAACTCACGTATACAGGAGTCCTCTGTATGCATCAATTTCCTGGACGGCAAATTTAAGAGCTTGCTAGTCCTGCTTCGACCACCTGATGATTGGGAAATTGTGTTCATCAATTGATCCTTTTCGCTGTGCTGATATATTTACAATCAGAAAATTCAGTGGCTGAAAGACCCACAGATGTATATGCTGTCATTGTAAGAGTACATTTAAAGAACATGACCCACAAGCTAGGTGGCAAGATCAAAGACTTAACTAGCTGCAGAGTGGTGAGAAACCGTGCTGCTATGTTTTTTTTATTTTATCCGACCACGACATTAAAGCCTGGCGGCAAGATCAACTAATTGTTGAACAAAGTATTGGTCTTAATTGGCAGCTTGGCGACATAAACGTTTTGAAAACAAAGGATTTGTTCAAGCTGGGACAATTTGATAGTAATAGTAGACCATGGGACCGAGACTTTGCTTTTTTGTCGACATAGGCGGCTTGTCGAGATAAGTGTTGTCGATATAAACGGGTAGGACTGTATTATGGGATAGATTCAACGGATTTAGAATGAATGAAGGAAATGAAATTTAAATCAAACAGTTGTTCTTGTGTGAAATGGTGGTGCATGTAAACATTATTTATACTACAGTAGTTTTAGCTGTATTAGGTTTTTTGACTATTTTTTAATTTAGCCCACAGCAGAGAGCGTGAATTGGACAACTTTATAGAGGCGTCTATTTGGCAAACCATGGCCTCCTCCAAAACTGGAAAAAATAAAGTTAAAAACACTAAACCAAAGTTTCTAACTAACCGAGATTCTCTTGGGGGTTAGTTAATTCTGTTACTTTTTTTTTGGTCATGTTTTTAAAAAATAGTAAGCGCTTGATCAATTTTTTTTTATGCCTATTTGTTGTCACACCCTCTCTGCTGCTACAGTTTGATACAAATATTTTATCAAGACCGATTCGATATCTTGATCTGGGGTCATGTAAATTTATTGTTATAAAACCATTCGACAGAGGTCTTAATTACGCGTATTTTAATGCAAATATTTGATCTGGGACGCATAAATCACTCCATGCAGCAGTCCTCCATATGCATGCAAATAGCTGGGAGACAAAGTTAGTGTTGATTACTTTATCATTTTAGCTGTGTTGATATTTACAGTGACATAATTCAGTGGTTAAAATACCCCCAGTTCTGCCTGCTGTTTTTAGTTGAGTACATTAAAAGAACATGAGGCAATTGCTGGGCTAGTTGGACAGCAAGTTCAGAGGTCTTTGACTGGCAGCTTGGGTGGGAAAATGTTAAATTTACAATGACTGAATTCAGAGACAGAAAGATCCTGAGATGTACATGTAGTTATTATAAGAGTACACTTTAGCTTCCATTATTGTGTTAATTTCTGACTAGCCAAATAAATTGTGCATGTGACCTCCAAATCAAGACACGTCAGGACAAAACGTTGTTTGCAAATTTGGATAATTAGTTTGGGGTTAAATGGCAAACTGACCAGGGTTTTAATGAGATTCAGTTTTTTTTAGAACTGACAGTTTGGATGGAAATAGTAGCCTAGCGTAAGAAAGTGTGTGATGCCTGGCTTAGTGTTTGGAATACAACTATTCCTTGGATTGTCAAAATTCAGTCTCACCATGAAGGACTATCAAGAGTTACCATACATTGCTGTCAGGTTATTCTGGGTATCTAAGGTTACCAATATTGGTGCAAAACCCATACCAAATTCAATTGTCAACAGAATATTATATTCAAAATGTTTATGCATCAGGATATGAAATGAAATACGTTACTTTGGACTCTTTCTGGCATTTCAGCCAAAAATTGAATTTTCAACCACATAACCAACATGTGATCCAATGTTTACAGAAATGATGTATCATTGTGCAGAATTACCAGACATGCCGAATACATGTAGCCTGACACTGTTGTACATGTCAGTGTTATAAAGAATGTGGAAATTAAACTCAATGGCAACCAACAGTTCTTCTAATCTGCAAAGTTCAACATTGTCAAGGACGGGACTGCAACTTTTGCTGGTGGGACTCCTACTTTTAAAATCCTAGTGAGACCTCTGATGCGGGGTTGACTGAGCGTGACTAAATAAATTCCTAAAAAGATTATAATCCATATCACCAATGCACCAGGTCTGATGAATGTTTCTAAGTGCATCACATCATCATATACGATTACATTATTAATAGATCCATCAATTTGAATCAACGCTCTGTGCTTCATTGATATCAGTGATAAATTCAATAACATCATCTTCATTTATCGTCTTTGCATTTTCATTAAAGTCTTTTAATAAATTGCAACATCTTTGATTGTCTATGGATGGAGTAATCAAATACACTTCATCCATCTCATTATTAGATTCAGTAACAGTTGCATCTTGCCACTTCCAGGTGACGGTCCAATTATAATCATACAAATAGAATTTGGAAGTGCAGCAATATGTTTAACAGGTTCTTGTTTTTGTGTCGCTAAAAAATCAATTACATTCATGTTATTATTAGTAAATTATGGATCTATATTGTGTGAAATGCAAGACATTTGCACACATGACTTAACAACAATTACAACAAAAAATAACAGATCAGCACTTGCCGGTAAGTGTGTACAATGTGAAACAAAGAAATGTAGATTTATTTCTATGAAGTCGGGTGATGATTTAAAAAAAAAAATTGAGGAGGTGATATTGCAGCTAAAATGTCAAAACTCCCAGAGACTCTATGGGCGAAATATCCAGGAGTTAAACATTTTCCAGGATATAAGTACTATAGCTCTGGAACCAGACTTGATATCTGACTTGATAGCCAAGACCAACTCAAACCAGGTGAATATCCGATAAACGCTATTGATAAGGCGTGTCATGCTCATGATGTTGCTTATAAAAGTAGCAATCTGCAACATGGACATCTCGCAGATGTAAATTTGATCCACATTTTAAAGTGTGTTACTGATCTTTCAAGGAATCATCAGCTAGCTGGTTAAAAAAAAAACGCAATGAAGGGTAAATTTAGTGCTAGGTGCTGATAATTAATATTATTATGGAATCCATTTATTATTCCCCAAAAGGATACTGGAGGGGTAAATCAGCTATTAGTAAACTGGCCGAAGCAGCAAAGGTCAAGGAAGTTACTGAAACATTGGTTATCAAGACAGGCAATATGGTAGATTTATCTACCACCGCCTAAACAAATTCACTTTGCTCATTTTGATGTCATTGTTCCAAATGAAGTTCATCAAGCTGATATATTACTTCTGCCGCATGATACTATTAAAAGACGGACTTACAAGTACCTATTAACTGTAGTTGATGTTGCGAGTAGATACAAGGAAGCTGAGCCATTATTGACAATAGCATAATCAGAAGTATCTGATGCTTTTGAACGAATTTATCGATGAGGACCTTTGCAATGGCCAAATCTGCTACAGGTTGATCCTGGCAATACATTTCGGGGTGGAGTGTTATTATTAATGGAGCATCGTAATGTTACCATCAGACGAGGTCATACTGAGCAGCAACAAGGGTGGACAGACCGAAACTATTTCAAACCAAACAGAGTCACCAGACCGAGTTTTCAAACCCGGCGGCAATGGCGCTGCGGAGACAA
The DNA here is from genome assembly GCA_030141615.1 of Unio pictorum. Lineage (NCBI taxonomy): Eukaryota > Metazoa > Mollusca > Bivalvia > Unionida > Unionidae > Unio > Unio pictorum. The sequence goes on from JARLTB010000025.1 coordinate 1,405,496, forward strand.
ATTATTATGGTAAAAATCTTTAGGATTTCAACCGAATATTTTATCAACTCCGACACGATATCTTGATCTAGGGTCATGCAAATTTATCGTTACAAATCCATGTGGGATTGACTGAGCGTGACTAAAGAAATTTCTAAAAAGATAATCCATATCTCCACAGCACCAGGATTGGTGAATATTTCGTAGCGTATGAGTGTCAACTCCATTAAATACAGCAAGAATATTAGTTTTCCCTGATCACTTTTGGTATTTGTGTATACTTCTGAGTAACATATATCACATCAGTAATTTTATGCCTACCTCTGGAAAATATCCTGGCAGGGTTTGCTTGTCTATCTAACATCACATCATCATATACGACTAAATTGTTAATACTTCTATCAAGAGAATCAACACTCGGTGCTTCTTCGATATCGGTTATAAATTTCATCGATTTCTGATTTTGCTTTCTCGTTTAAATCCTTTAACACCTCGTAACATCGCTGATCGTCTACACTCGGAGCTACCAAATAGAGTTTATCCCATTTCATCCATCTCGTTATTAGATTGAGTAAAAACTGTGTCTTGCCACTTCCAGATGGTCCAATTATAATCATGCGAATATAGTTTGGTACCGCTGCATGATGCTTAACGGGTTCTCGTGTTTTTGTCGCCGAAAAATCAATTACATTCATGATATTGTAAATAAATTATGGATCTATACTGTGTGAAATGTAAGACGCCTACACCAACAATTGACCCAACAACTACTACAACTAAAAATAACAAAGAAGCTATCACTGGCAAGTGTGAACGATGTGGTATACATACATTTCAATTTGTGTTTTTTTTTTTAAAAGGGAGGTGACATTGCAGCCAAACTAGCAAAACTACCCGGGACTCCATGGGCAAAATATCCAGGAGAAAAACACCTTCCAGGATATAATTATTGTGGACCTGGAAACAGACTCGATATCCGATTGGATGATCAAAACCAACCCCGACCCGGTGAATATCCAATAAACGCTATTGATAAGGCGTGTCATGCTCATGATATTGCTTTTAAAAGCAGCAATTCTGCAACACAGACATATCACAGATGAGAAATTGATTCATGCGTTAAATTATATCACTGATAAATCCTTCAAAGAAAAATTAGCTTCGTAGTTGATAAAATCGGCTATGAAAAGTAAAGTAATGCTGGGTGCTGGTAATTAATAACAACACGGAATTTATTTATTATGCCTCAAGAGGATACTGGAGGGGTAAATCAGCAATCGATAAACTCGCTAACGCCGCAAAAATGAAAAACACCACCGCGGCAGATTGGTTATCCAAACAGGCGATATGGCAAATTTATCTACAACCGCCTAAACAAATTAACTTCTCACATTTTGATGTCAACGTCCCTAATGAAGTTCATCAGGCATATATATTATTTCTGCCGCATGATACTGTTACTGATACTGTAGTTGATGTTGCGAAAAGATACAAACAAGCAGAGCCGCTAGCGACGAAGTCATCAACTGAAGTAGCTTCTGCGTTTGAAAGGATTTATCGACGATGTCTTGGACCACAAGGTGGTCTACAGTGGCCAAATCTACTTAAGGTTGATCCCGTTAAGGAATTTCAGGGTGCAGTGTTATCAACAACGAAGCAGCATAATGTCACCTTCAGACGAGGACATACTGCACTACATCGCGATCAGGAAATTGTTGAACGATTTAATCGGACACCTGCTGAGCGGTTATTTTGATATCAATACGCGAAGGAATTTATTCAGGATAAACGATCTCGTGAATGGGTCAAGAGATTACCAGGTGTAATTACCGCGCTAAATAATGAAATTACTCGAACAATTAATATGAAACCTATTAATACCATCAAAAAGAAGTATATAACTATACAAAAATCACAAAATTATTTTTTAAAACCGCATATACTCGGTAATGTCAATGTGAGATATTTATATGAGCCAGGAGAGCTGGAAGGCGGTACAAAAAGAGCTACTGATCCTATTTGGAGTGTCACCACACATACAATATCTAACATAACAAGATCCACGGGTGGACCAGCAATCTATAGATTAGATTCAACTGCTACTCAGCGGGGATTTACGCGTGAACAATCACAAATGATACCTGATTTTATTCATTTACCACCGCGTGGTCTTAACTAGCACCTCTGCGTCTGTTACACTCAAGACAAGTCAACATCACATTATCTCTGGTATGACCAGCACTGCTATCTTTTTTGTCTGTGGTAAATTGGTGAAGATCTTTATCCAAACAACACCAACGCATTATACAATTACAACTCGCGCAGTGATTATTGATTTATTGTTTCAGCGTTATTATAAATTCAGCATCAATATCAAATTTTCTGTTATTTTTTTATCCTGCTGTTTATAACCAGCGATATTTTGTTCTGATTATGTCATCGATGACAATATCACTAATTGTGGTGTCATTAGCATCTAAAACAACTCTTCGAAGATGATTTATTCTTCGTACTTTGGATACTGCCAAGTAAACTAAAATTGAACACTCGATGCGATCATCTACGATCCAAACAATCGTATCGGATATATTCCATCCCTGCGAAGAATGTATCGTCGCTGCGTATCCTAGCGCCCGTGGGAATTTTTCAGCACGCAATGCATCTTCGACAACACCGACATCAACCAACACAATATCATTTAACACGAGAATTTGTTTTTCACTTTGTCCAGGAATATCAATTTCAATATTCTGTCTACGTGTATGTGTAGGCCTATAATACAGCTGCACTGGTAATGTTGCGAAGTTTTCTTTATGCGTGCTAAATAACTTTATCTGAAGTGTATCTATGACTATCTTTCTACTTGCCACTATCAAATCGTTTGGTCTCCACGCTTCCCGAAAATCATTTAATGGGGTTTCTGAAATCATTTCACTCGCTATTTCACACTGGATTTTATCCGGTTGTAATCTGATTAATAAATTTCTTAAACTCGCTTAATTCTTTATCAAGTGATCTATGATCGGTATTAATTTCTTCATAATAATCTACAAAATTCTTTAGCCAATTATGTGGAGATAAACCGACAAATGGTGGTGGATGGCCATGTTCGCCACACATTATCACAGTTGTATTCGCTAGTAATAGCGAATCAAGAAACTTTTTAAATATATCTAACGACACTGTGCATATCTCATCCCAAATAATAATTTCAGGAATATATTTCTCGCCCATTCGATCAGGAGTCTATTCGTCACCTTTCCATAGAAAGAAACTGTGATAAGTGCAAGCATTAACTCCTCGTTGTTTAATCTCTCTTGCAAGTCTGTGTGTTGGTGTTAGCACAATAATGTTTGATTTCCCTCGAAATAATTCGATCATACGAGTCGTCTTCCCTGACCCACCACATCCGTTTAAGTAACTGGTTTTATATCTACATATTGGATCGGAACACGAAGGCGCACTAGATAGTTCTGATATTTAATTTTTTTTCAAGTAATTGTTTTCAATTGTAACATCTGCTGATTTAGAATAATCACGCAATATTTCCTTTTTTATTCTCCATGATCCCCATTCACTCGTCGGAATTTGTAAATTCAGCCACTTCTTCGCTGTGATTTACATCTATATAAAATGAATCAGTGGCGACTCTAACCGCGGATTCAGGAAATCTATGTTTCATTGAAAGTAAATTGATAGGAAGCATAAGCCAGCATAGACGCCTTTAAGTATGTATATTGGGGATTATCCCCATCGTTATAAGTAACAATTGTACCGAATTTTGTTCCATTGGACAAGAAAGCGTCTTTACAATTGACATGTATACCTCTAGATGTTGCATCTTCGATTATAAAATCGTATTCAGCATCCTCTATAATTAATCGTGAAGAATATCGCTTGTGATCATATTTTCAACCCTGGGTGAATTTACCAATTATTCTTCTACCGAGATCTTTAGCGTGTTTATTTCGAACTTCAAAGATCTCCCTTGACCATCTAACAATATATTCTTCGTCGAGCGAAGGAAATTGTTTTTTGTTTTCGCTAATAATACTATCTAGACTCTATCATGTTGTGGTAACCAGACTCCAGTTTGTTTCCGATATGATATATTTGCTTCACTGACAATCAGCGATATCAGTATTTTAGAATCAATCATATACCGTAATAACACTATTGCCATCCAGTGTTTTTCAAATATGTGTCTACGAAACCAAACATAACAACACGGTTGCAACACGCGTATCAGTATTGCAAGGACCTCTTAGATTATTTTCATGCGCGATTCCACTATCTCATATTTTAGGACTTTGCGGAAATGTTCGAAAAGTTATCTTTGGAGCGAAATATACAGTAGTTCTCGTGCGAGGGAGTGATGATAATAATGCAATCTGGCGAGAAGCAGGTCCTGCTGGAGCTGTAGTCGCTGATGGTAAAGTAAATATAACAAAACTCTCACTGTGGATGCCAGTAATGACTCCATCAATCACCGCAGAGGAAAAATTACTATCATTTATAGATACAGGTGGCAAATCATTGCTATCATGGCTAACAACAACGACGGATACTATGGAGTCTTCTCTTAACGGTATATTTACATATCATATGGCATCAAAACAGGGAGTTCAGCGCCGCGGCATATATTTGTTGCGTTACAGGATAAGGCGCGATTAAATTCACAAACACCCAGCCATATGATATTTGATCAACTAGGTGTTAATGAAGTCTCGCTGAGGATACACGGCCATCAAGAACCATCCGAGGATATTTTACTTAATTACGATCAAACCCAAATAGCACGCGCGTATCATCGTTTGCTGACATTTATGGTACGTGATAATAATGTAGATACTGGTCTCCAAATATCACAGTTAGATTTTAGAAAACTATATCCGATTTATTACTTTTCGTTGGAACATCTTGATTTAACCAGACAGTCCGTCGTTGACATACATTTCCGAGCTCGTGTAACCGCTCCTCCTGCTTTTGGTTACAGAGCAGTTGCTGTCATTCTTTGTGCCAAATCAATGCTACTCGAAGGTGTTGGTGGACGAATGAGGGTAGTTGATGCGCCAGTTGAAAACATGTAAACAATTAGATCAATCTGTTATTAAATACAGTGATATATATAGTCATGTTAATGTCACTCTGACTCTTGGTCAGATTAAAAAATTGCAATCGGATTCAGCTAAAAAGTGTGGAATTACGATATCGCTAAAACATAATCAGATGTCTGGTGGTCAGAATAAACTATCACTGACAGCTCGTCAGATTAAGCATTTCATTGATGCTATCAAAGATAAAAAAGGTGTTCAGGTCACTCTCTCTGCGGCCGCGATCAAAGACATGATAAAATCAGGTGGTATATTTCCACTTCTCGCTGAGATTCCAGCACTAATTTCAGCCTAGGCCCCTGCAGTGGCGAAAGCTGCTGAGTTAGGAGCCGTTGGTACAGCACAGTGATGGCACTAAATAAAGCAACTGGAAAGGGGTACAACAAAGTTAAAGGGTCTAAGACTACCAGGAGCTCCGCATTTATGGTACAGCGGAAACGGCCTGAGACTAGGTACAGTTTACTAATTCCGATGTCAAATTTTGATTTACTCAATGTTACTAAATAATAGCGATAAAAAACTTTAGAGGTGTTTTTATCATTATTTTCGATAACAGCACCGGATCAGGAACTCACTGGACTGCATACGCGATTGATCTGCATGTAATTGTTTATTTCGATTCATAAGGGTTTGCTCCGCCTAAATAATTTATGCGTTTTATACAAAACCTAAAACTTCCTATCTGGTATTACACACTACCAACATATAAAATGACCGACCCAACAATATGCGGCCTAGAAGTATTAATGTACTCGACGTGTTATCATCATCAACTAAACTTCCCCATAAAACCGTACCTGAATATACTAGTAATCGCTTTTTAAAGACATTATAAAATATAATGATTGATAATTAGGGAAGATCACTCTCAAGCCTGAAAAAATCCCACCTCGGAAATGTCTGTAGCCGGTGATGTAAAAAAATCGAAGATGAAATATTCGAGATGCTTAAACTCGCAAGTGTTGATCCCAATGAAATAGACGTATTTCAAGATCGTCAGGGTAAATTGAAAACAAGTAATTTTTCTCTGGATGATATCATAGTTAAACAACGCGGCGTAGCAGAAAATACTATCGCGGTTTTTTCCGATCAGGGTAAACTCAAACCACGTGTACGTATTTCAACCATCTCAGATAAATTAACATCATTGAACGATAATTATATATCATCTGCAGAATGATTAAAAACACTTAATGACAATCTAAACTCTCAAGTAAATCATTTTGCAGGGTTACAAAAAACTGTTATTGAGGTTGAACTCCCAGTTGCTAATTTCTTTGGGGTTCCACTGGTGACCACATCGAAGCTCACGGTGATAAAAATATTGATAACCTAGCTACGTTGCGAGTTAAGTATCATACTCGCGTAGAAGCGTTTACTCGTCTTCGTAATAATTTTGTAAACGTTGATGATGCCTTTGATAACTTCCTTGACAAACCTGCAACAGTTCCTATAAAACTCATAGATGTAAAAACATCCATTGAAGAGATCAAAAAGACTCACAAGGCCATCAAGGATGGTTTTTCTGCGACGATAACCGATTAGATAAAATCAAACTTCCTTATGAGAAAAATGTAACTCGGTATATACGATTCAACACGGATCATTTGCGTGGACTTCTACAAATAATATATTAAATATCACCGCAACCGTCAAAGGTATTTATCGACTAACTCTAGTGTCACCAACTCAGTTTAATATTTCATCGACGAATTTAACCGGGGTCAACAATACAATATCAACAATCATCGATAAGGATACAACTGAACGATTCACGATAACAGCCACCGATACTAATTTGGCTAGGACATCAGTAACATGGTACGTGGAATTTGTAGCAGAGTAAATAACTTAATTGAAATGGCTCTGTTGTAATAAATAAATGTCAACAATAATGATTTTATCATCGATGGCAACATTGCAGCAGTATCGCAGTATGATCAAGATAGAAAGTTTCAAACTATGCTCAAAGCACTCACCGAGGAATACCAAACAAAGAAAAACAAATATCGGTGAAGGATTACGGTTGTTGACGTTACCGTGTACTCGGTATCAGGTGTAACTACCGGAGCTGGTATAATACTATCTTCAGTGACAATGATTGCCCCGATAGCTGTTCCAATTTGTATATCAGCGGCGACAACAATTGTGGGAGTAATTTCAATAATAACAACAACAAAATATCATCGTGTAGTCAGCGTAAACTACAGGATTACGTAGTTAAGTTCCATGTTGTATCAACCGCGTACTCGCAATTATCCTCGATGATATCCTCCTCCCTCGATGACACATTAATATCCGATAGTGAGTTTTCCGCGATGGTACGTGTTTACGCATGATGTCAAACTTAGAAAAACAACACGAAAATAATGGCAACATCGCAAGAACTAATTAAAAAAATAGCGGAAATACCACCACGGTGAAAACCACCATGATCTCAATAACCTTAACCAACCCTGAATTCAGTGTCAATTTCCCCACTGCGATTCCGGTTAAGGAGATAGCGCTGGCAAAATTACGAGTATACCACAGTTGGCCAAATATTAGATCAAAACCATTTGGTGGTCAGCAGCTGAAACATTCCCTGGTGTTTGCGAGTAAAATAAACAAGACGGAACTCCAGACTGCAATATTGTTTCCTTACCATCTGGGTCTTACCAAATCGAGCAGATCAATAATGAATTACAGCGTAGAATAAAATCCATTACGGGAAAAGAATCAAAAATCGCTCTAACAGCTCATGAACCGACACTATCATCCGCAATTGAGATAAACTCACCCGGGTATGCTGTAGATATATATAACAGCTCAATCAGAACTATACTATAATGGTCTGAAATCCCTCCTCCACCTGAACCTAAAAAATCTGATTATGTTACAGACAATAAATCATATCATGATTTCTCAGTTGCAAGCATTAATAATTATTATATGCAATTTTTAACAAATCCTGTTATTTACAGGAGTGGATATTGGTTTCTTGGCGATAAATGAGATGATAGGTTTTTTAGCAGTAAATCCGGTTATCTCAGACATTTTCGATATTATTTATAAAAGCCATAAAGAGTATCTAAATGAATTACGGCAGAATTTTCAAGAACATATTATCAATTTATCGTCCAAAATCTCAATCATCAAATATATGGAAATACTAAATAAAATCATATATGATATGGAACCATTTAACTTACGACTTATTCAAGCTTATTAAATGAGAAGGATGATTGTGAGAGTACATTTTGCAAGGAAGTATAAAATACGTGTAGAGGATATTCAAAGCATTTAAGATCCCCTGGTATAATGTAGACAAACTAACAAAAATCAACCAATGATCTCATCGATGGGTACTTCCCACAAATACTCGCCACATGGAAAAAAATAACACAACCACAAACAACCATCCTCAAAGATAATAATGACCCAGACGGGGGTGGGCAGCATATTGATCCTCAAAATGTGAATGTATCCTCGGTGATTGCAATAAATCTAGTATGTGATGCTATTGATGGAAGGTACCAAATAAATCTCGAAAAATCAAATCAAGCCCAGCAGGGATATATTTTATATTCGTTTGCACCAACGGCTCCAGTCGGATTTCTAATAATTGAAGATCCAACTAATCCGGTCTATATGCGATGTCATAAAGATTCATTAACGAGAACTAATTTTAAACTCACTGACCAGTCCAATAATTTGATTGATTTACGGGGAGACATTTTACAAATTAGTCTTATGTGAAATCCTAAAGGATTTTCATCCTAAAGGATTTTACCATAACAGTTTGTCTCCGTAGCGCCATTGGCGCCGGGTTTGAAAACTCTGTCTGGAGACTCTGTCTGGTTTGAAATAGTTTCGGTTTGTCTGACGTAGTTTCGGTTTGTCTGAAATAGTTTCTGTTTTTTTTTCTGATTTTGTCTGAAATAGTTTCGGTCTGTCCACCCTTGTTGCTGCTTACTGCAATACACCGCGATCAGGCAATTGTTGAATGATTTAATCAAACACTTGCTGAGCAGTTATTTGGATATCAATACGCGAAGCGATTTATTCAAGACAAGAGATCTCGTGAATGGGTTGCAAGATTACTAAGTGTGGTAGCTGCGTTAAAAAAAAGAAACTACTCGAACAATCAATATAAAACCTAATAACACGATCAAAAAATATATACACATTTTACAAAATGATTTTTCAAAACAAACAAATGCTCGGTAATGTGACTGTCAGATATTTAAATGAAGCAGGTGAATTTGAAGGTGGTAAAAAAAGCTAATAAGTGTTACCGCACATAACATATCTAACATAATATGATCAACGTGTAGACCCGCAATCTATAGATTAGATTCAACTGCTCCTTAGCGTGTATGTACACGTGAACAGTTACAAGTAATACCCGAGAATACACAATTACCGCAACGATCATTTAACTAGCACCTCTGCACCTATTACACTCTAGACAGGTCAGCATAACATTTTCTCGTGTATGACCAAGACTGCTATTTTTTCTGTTAGTGGTAAATTGCCGTGGATTTTTATCCGAATACTGCCATAGCATTATACAAGTACAGCTTGCACAGTGATTATTATGTTGTTTTAGCATCATTATAAAATCAACATCAATATCATAGTCGCGATAATCTTTTTGTCGCTCTGTTTATAACCAGCGAGTTTTTTCTTATTGTTTCATTGCTGAAAGTTTAATTGTTGGTGTTGTTATTAAAATTTAAACTAACTCTACTAAGTTGATTTATCCTTCTAACTCGGGACACTGCGAGATGAACTAAATTTGACCACTCGATGCGATCATCTACAATCGAGACAACTGTATAAGAGATGGTTAAGTCCTGAGATGAGTGTATCGTCATTGCATATCCTAGCGTCCAGCGAGATTTGTCAACGCGTAATGCATCTTCGACAACACTGGTATTTACCAAAACAATATCATTTAACAGGAGAGTCTGTTTTTCTGTTTTTCCTGAAATGTTAATTTCAATATTTTGTTTTCGTGTATCAGCTGGTCTATAACATCATGGCACTGAAAGTGGTACGAATTTTCCCTTATGTAATTGAAACAACTGCTGTTGAAGTGTGTCTCTGGCTATCTTTCTACTTGCCACTATCAAATCGTTTGGTCTCCACGCTTCTCAAAAAGCATTTATCGAGGTTTGTGAAATTGTTTTACGCGCTATTTCTCACTGGATTTTATCCTGTTGTGATCTGATTAATTTCTTGAACCCGCTTAATTATGGATCAATCGCTCTATGATCAGTATTAATTTCTTCATAATCTATAAACTGCTGCCGCCAATCATTTGAGACAACCCGACAAATGGCAACTGTATTTTTTTAGTAAGAGCCAATTTAGAAACATTTGTATTATATCCAACGACACTGTACATATTTCGTCAATAATAATGATTTTTGGAATATATTTCTCACCCATTAGATCAGGAGTCTATGCGTCACCCCTATACTGAAAACAACTGTGTTAAGTGCAAGAATTACTCAGCATTGTGTCATCTCTCTGGCAAGTCTCCGTGTAGGTGTTAACACAAGCATGCCTGACATCTCTCGAAATAATTCGGTCACTCATGTTTTGTTTTTTTCAAGAGCCACCACATCCGTTTAAGTAACAGTTTTGTATCTACATACTGGATCTAATACCGAATTATCATTTGATAATTCTGATATTTGATTATTTTTCATGTAATTATCTTCAATCGGAACATCCGCTGATTCAGTATAATCATGGAACATTTCCTGTGTTAATATCCATGATCCCCAACGCGCATCATAATTTGTACAAGTAGTCACTGCTTCTTTATAATTGCTATCTATATAAAATGAATCAGTGGCAGCTCTTACTGTGGTGTCAGGAAACCTATTTATCATCGATAGCAGGTTTATAGAAACAAAGCCATCATAGACGATCTTAGATGATTATACTGAGGAGATTCGCCATCGATGTAGCTAACAATAGTTCCTAATTTTGTTCCATCGGACAAGTAAGCATTTTCTCGACTGACATATATATCTTTAGCTGTTGCATCTGCAGATATAAAATCGTATTCAGCGCCATCTAGAATTAATCGTGAATACTTCCGCCTTTGATCATATGATCCGCCTTGAGTGAATTTACCGATTATTATTCTACCGAGATCCTTTGCATTTTTAGCATTGATTTTTGAAAAATCTCATCGGATCATTTAACAATATAGTTTTCGTCGGGAATTTTTTTCTTGTAATTGTTAATAATCTCATCAACACTATCAGGTTGTGGTAGCCGAACTTCAGTCTGCGCTCGATATGACATAATTGCCTCACCGACAACCAGCAATATCAGTATTTTACAATCGATCATATATCATGATAAATCTATTGGTGTCCAATTATTTTCAGAGAAATGTCTACCCAACCAAGCATAACAAATTGGATGAAGTCCTTTAGCGATTTTGAATGATATTACACGATCGAATCTGGTTAGATCAAAATCGGGTAGTGGTTTATATATCGCAAATCGTGTCATCTCGTGCGTGGGATGTCGAAATCGTTTAAAATAACCAGCACATTCTCCAAGCTCGAGGCAACGTCCTGGATAACACGCATCTATTTCAACTGAAATAACATTTTTAGAATCATATTTGGTATTCCACAATCCGCCGTATCTATATTCTACACAGCTAGCTTGAACATCTGGGAGAAATTCAAATCGTGTTGGCTTCCACAGATTTCTCGCTCGCGCGGCGTAATCTGCAACTGGAGGGACTGTAAAACATTTTGTTAGTAATTGCTCGGTATTATCTTTTGAAAATTGCTCAGCGAGTTTTTTCATCGCTCCGTGAAGAGATTCCGTCCGGTTTATTTCACCGTTAGGTCTTCCAAATTGATCAAATTTACCTTCCTCATCTTCAAAACTCAAAAATGATCACACTGACAAAGGGTCGTTTTTACTTATGCTTTTATTACTCATTAGACCCTTACTTGGTGCATCTACAGGGATTCTATCGAGATTGAATTTATATGTTTTGGAGGGTTTGATTTTGGATAATCTCTCGAACTCCTCCATATTATAATTAAAACAAGTATTTAAATTAAAGTTATTATATATGATGAACCAGTGCAAACGGTTGATGATAGGATCCGTAACCCCTTGTAACAAGTCGTACAGAAACGAATTCTGTGGATATCATTCACAAAATGTGCGACGAAAAAGCTTAGGTCCAAAACCAGGTATATAATTCGGTGTTAGAGTACGAGGAAAACACAAATGTGTCTCCGTTGTGGTGGTAATTGTATCATCTGTTAGATTTCTGGCTTACCTTTGATTTTGTTAGTAATAATAATTAAGTAATGGAGAATATGCGAATCACAAACCCTTGATTTCCTGGTATTAGTCAACTATATATAGCAATAGCCACCTTATCATATGGGTAATGTGTCGTTCTAATTGTACTGTGTGTGTGTCGTCATTTACCAAACCACATCCTGTTGAGCCTGTTGGAATGTTGTTTGACAGGTTAGGGTTCACAGCAGGGTTTGTGTTTTGTGCTGCTCCCTTATTTAAAGATATATTTATTATATAATGAACGATGAAAAGATCAATAATATAATTTCTGAAATTGCACATTTGAAAAACCAAGGAATCAGATAAATACGATTGTGATACAATTCTATCTAACTTTGACTATCTACAAGAAATTAGCTCGACAAAAGGTATGCGCTACCGTCTCAATACAGATTCATTAAGGAAATACAACAGGCTGTTAACGTATCATTAGCGAATAATAGCGAAATGAATAAATTCATACCTGTGTTTACCGCAGTAGAGAAAAAGAGCGGAATTATCAAGACAGTATGAAACTAAGAAAAATATTTAATCACGCGTAAGACAACTCAAAAGGATTATAAAAACTAGTTCCGAGTTTTGAGTAACAAAAACAAAGTAGGTCAGAATAAATATATTTATTTATAATATATTCTGTTCACGATGACAAATTTACTGATTCTAATAGGGTAATTGATAGTAAAAAATCTTGCACAGCGACCGATTTCGTAACTTTGATAAGATATTTACTAGTAAAAATAATGACAACCGACCGATTTCGTAACTTTGATAAGATATTTACTAGTACAAATAATGACAACCGACCGATTTCGTAACTTTGATAAGATATTTACTAGTACAAATAATGACAACCGACCGATTTCGTAACTTTGATAAGATATTTACTAGTACAAATAATGACAACCGACCGATTTCGTAACTTTGATAAGATATTTACTGGTAAAAAGCATACAAATTGATTGATTTCACAGTAATATATAATAATAATTTATTATGCGACTGAAATATTTTATTTATAATATATTCTGTGCATATTGACAAATTTACTGATTCTGATAGGGTAATTGCTAGTAAAAAAATTTGCACAGCGACTGATTTCGTAACTTTGTAATTTAGTAAAATCAAGAATATCGTCCGATTTCGTAACTTTGATAGGATATTTCCTACCAAAAATCTGAAAATCGACCAAATTCGTAACTTTAGTAAGATATTTACTAGTAAAAATCATACAAATTGATTGATTTCACAGTAATATATCATAATAATTGTATTATGCGACTGAAATATTTTATTAATAATATATTTTTTTTACCTTGATTCATCAGCGTGGGTTAATATTTAAGATTTCACATAGAGACTTATTTGTAAAATTTGATTATCCATTTCAATCAAAGTAACAGATTGGTCAGTGAGTTTAAAATTTATTATCGGTAATAAATTACTACGACACCGCATATAGACGAGAGTCACTGGATACTGAACAATTTAAAATCCACTTGGAACCAGTTGTGTAAATGAATATAAAATGTATCCCTGCTTGGCCTGACTTAATTTTTCTAGATTTATTTGATAGCATCCATCATTAACATCAAATACTATATTTACTGCGATCACCGAGGATATATTGACATTTCCAGGGGCTATATGTCTTCTACCTCCGTCTTTGTCGTTATTATGCTTGAGGATGCCCATAGGGGGTATTTTGATCCATGTAGCAAGTATCATAGGAACATTTTTATTGATAAGATCGCTGAGTGATTTCTTTAGTTGTTCGGTTTCAAGCTCAGGTATTACAAATATCTGTAATTGGTCTTCGGTTATTTAAAATGATCAAGAAATAACTTATCTAAATAGAATATATCTTTATTATTATACGTGCAAGCATCTATACAATTTATTACTCGATCACGAATTCGTATATTATTGTACTCGAGATCGTCTATTTTTTTAAATGCTGAATTGTTTTGATAATTTGTTGTTTTAAGTCATCAGAATAGTTCTTTGTAGCATTAATAAGTAAATTTTGTAATCTACCAAATGCGTGAGTTCGGGAGTTATTCTTTATCTAAAATTATTAATATACACTTTGTTTACAATCATTTTAGAATCAGGCCCTGTAGTATCATCCATAAATAATTTATTAAGACCCGTGGGTATTTTGCGCCATCAATAATAATGAATAATTACTTTTCTCAAATCGATTCATGTACTCTGGTTGTGTTATAATTTTTTTCACATCTGTGGTAAAATACTTTAAAGTTGATTCTCGCGGTACTTGATATTTAGGTGGTGGAATTTCAGGCCATCATATTACAATTCTGATCGATCTTTGCGAAATATCTTTTTACATCACCAGGTGAGTCAATCTCTATCGCGGCCGATAATATCGGTTCGTGAACCGTTGTAGCACTTTCTGATTCTTTTTCTATAATGGATTTTATTCTACGCTGGAGTTCATTATTGATCTGTTCGATTTGATAATTAACGGACGGTATAAAAACAATATTTCAATCAAGAGTTAGATCTCGTTTATTTTTCCTCGCAAACACTTGAGAATTATTCAGTTGCTGCTCACCAAATGATTTTGATTTGATATTTGGGCAACTGTAGTATACTCGTAATTTTGCTAGTGCGATTTACTTTACCGGCATTGCAGTTGGGAAATATATACTAAATTCAGGTTTAGTTGATGCTATTGAGATCATGGTTGTTCTTGTCGGAGTTGTGTGTGCGGCTATCTGTTGCAGAAATTCCGTTGTCAATGCCGATGCCATTTTTATTACTGTTATTTTGTTATAATTTTGATGTTGTTGTGTGGTAGATGTTAGTCATCACCGAGAACTCGTTATCGGATATCACTGTATCGTCGAGACTGGATGATATCAACGAGAATTTATGAGAATATGCATCCCTTGTGATATGTAACTTAATTATATATCATCCACAATGAGAATTTAGTTAGAATTACTTTACCATCAGCAAGACCAGGACCATGCCAGATTGCATCATTATCATTACCTTTTCGCACAAGGACTACTGTGTGTTTAGCTTCAAAAAATAATTTTCTAACATTCCTGCAAATTCCGAAAATATGAGATAGTGGAATCATACATGAAAATAATTTGTCCTCTCAACATGTTTATACGTGTTACAATTCCTAAGTTGAAATTATCATTACTGTTAATAATCATATTCTCAATATCAGCATCAGCTTTACCAGCATTGTTTCTTGGTAGTCTCATAATATACGGAACATGATCAGCGTGATCAGTAATATCTTTTGCAAACATCATAGATGGTTCTGCGGATCATGTATAATAATCAGAATATCTGACTAAACCATCTATTGTTGTGGCAACATCAATATCATGCTCAATAGATTCGATTTCTTTTCCATCAGTCATATATGTAGCTTTTCTAAACAGCGCCCAAACACCATTGTTGACAAAACCAACTCGGTCATTTTCTCCATCCTACTGGCGTATTATGAGCGTCTACAGAAGATGTTACAAGTAGACCTTCTACTTCAATAAAAGATTCAGTGGGTAAGAAATATTGGCTTGTATCTTAAACTTGAAGTTCAATTTTAGATCGGGAATCCGGTTGTATCGCGTTATATGAATAAAATTGATAATCGCGTACGGAATCATTTTTGAGAACCGGTGGGTCGATATCAAATGCTGTGTCGGGTGAAGATTTGAACATTGTATTATATATTTCTCGATCTAACTCGTGATCTCGCTGACTTTTTCAAAAACTTCCCACTATCATATTTGCTGTAATATTTCTCTACGCATCAGATCCTTGATTTATCAGGGCTGCTAGTTTTTGATCCGTCGCTTGGTTTATTATCGTATTAACATTCGCGGGCATAATTTCCGAAGACGGTAATTTTCTTCGCCGGATCAAAGCGGTTAGTATTTCCTTAGCTGCAGAAAACATTTTACTGACAACATCACCAACAGCACTAATACCCTTATCACGAATAACATCAATTGCAAATAACCCTTGAATTAAAATTACCAAGACCATCTCCGTAATATACGTTATAAACAGGCAGCCGTAAATTTGCTACGTAAGTCATCATTGGCTTATGATGGATGTAGTGTATGATCACCCTATTTCATTATTCTTATCTAATAGTGAGACTAATTATCACCAGCACAATCAATAACTTTGATAACCATCAACGAGTTCATCAATAAATTATTGATATACACCAATATCCATGATACCACCTTGAAATAATCGTATACAATCATCAGCGGCTTCATTAATTATTTCCGTTGAGTTATTTCCAGCTCCTTTACCACCTATGAGTCTTTCTAATCGTGCTATGTCAGAGAGAATATTATTAGGACAGACAACAAAACCACTACCGCGAGTTCCACTTAGAGAAAATCCATTACCAGTTCCTACTTCTTCATCCTTTTATTAAATAGTTTTAAGGTTGATGTTTCTACTTTTTTTAATTGTTCGCCATCCCTCTCCAATTGTGACAACTGCGGTGAGAAAGACTGAGTGTGAAGAAGTTACTCAGATGGAAAATGCGATTGTTGTTGTTGAGACTGTTTTTCAAGTTTTCTTATTTGTTTAACAAGTTCATCAAAATAATAATCACTCTGACTCGCTTGTTTTTTTTTTATTTAATTGTAATATATTCTATATACCCATTGAATAAAACTATCGTCATTTACATTTTCGCAACCTGATTTTAATATTTTAGATTTATCATACACAATAATTAGTATTTTGCAGTTAAATCAGATTATTTAGTATTTTTAATATCCTTTATAGCTTCGTCTTGAAACCTTATAATCAGATCAATTCGTATCTTAGGTTTAGGTGTAATATCAGCGATTTCTTCACCGCGGGCGACGGGTACAATAGATTGTTGTTGAGCTGCAGCTATTTCTTTTAATACTGGAAGAATATCCTTATTTCTTTCCTCCTCATCCGTAGTATCTCCCAATATAGCTATTTCAGCTGTTTTAGTAGCTGTAGTAACAGGTCTAAATAACTGCTCTGTACCCTGTACAAATTCATCTTGAGATTCCTGTCGCTGTTTTAATTTTTGTCTGACAGAATTTCTCACGGGTATAAGGTTTCGTAACGCTGCTAATCTTTCTCGAGCTAATCTAGCTGTTAACGATTCTCCTACCATTATTGTTATATATGATTCAATTCGTAGCAGCAGAGAGGGTGTGACAACTAATAGGACTTAAAAAAATGATCAAGCGCGTATGACATTTTTTAAAAAAAAATGACACAAATAGTAACAGAATTAACTAACCTCCAAGAGAATCTTGGTTCGTTATAAGCTTTTCTTTAGTCTTTTTGACCCTATTTTTTCGGTTTTGGAGCATGCCTTGGTTTGCCAAATAGATGCCTCTTAAAAGTTATCTGATTCACTCTCTCTGCCGCTTAGCCATTCCTAATCTTATAAGTTTTAAATAATAATTATAATACCAACGATATTGATAATAAATATGATTTATAATAATGTATGTGTTACGATTATATGTTCTTAATGTTTAAGTTCTTGTGGAGTATAAGCTGAATCATCAAAATTGTACATTTTTCATCTTTCTTTCCTGAGTGTAAGACGAGACCATATCAATTTAATTAGACAGTACATTATTCATAATACCCTTTGCTATGGGTAGCCTCTTTTCTTTACTGTTTGGCTCACTAATTTGATCTGTTAGACCAAATCTTGATATCAAACAGTATTTTAGCTCAGATCACATCTGTAGCATATTTAGTTAGCATGTAAAGAACGCTACAAAGTCACGTGGTTATTGGGACAATGAATATAGTGACTAAAACTACATGAAACTGTTTTACCGAGGGGTATCAGTTGATAATGGAATAAAAACAAATTGTATAAGAGCACTGATTTTCCTTGAACGGGCACCAAAGTAAAAGTCTATGTGTATATTTACTTACAGTGCACATACCACCCAATACATGTGTGCAAAACTAAAATGATGGTCACATTTCGAGTTACAAGTGAACATACATTGCCGTGTACATTTTGTTCAGTGGTGGGGGCGGCAATTCAGACCCTCCTTTCCATTTGGCTCTGATCGTCAGCGTTACATATTTAAATAACGAATAGTACTTGAACATACTGCTTTAATGCTATTACATCTGATGTACGTTAATTTAATACTAATGGTTTTATAAATATTTCGAAATCTTCTCAATTTGGAGTACTATTTGGGTATATAAATTGATTTAAAGTACACGACCATGTTCTGATTTTCTGGAAAAGAAGTATCGACTGATAGGTCTGTAAATACGCTAAGTAACAGACAGAAGCAAAACAAGCAAGTTCTCTAAAACTATATTTTTTCCTCATAGATTAAAAAATGAAAATGTAAAGGAAACTTAGTGTTGATAATTAATTCCAAAATAATCCTAATATAAAATCACAAGTCTACAACTCTACAATATTCTGAATGAATTTCAAGTCTTGAATATGCAGATGTGTCAATAGTTTTAAATATGTTGATTTACTAACAGTCATTATGTATCATATTGATAAATTCAAAACTTTTTGAATGAGTCCTCAGTGGTCCCAAAGCAGTGTTGTAGTTGAAAAGTCGTTAAGCACTTTGCTATTCCATTGAATAAATAAATTAATGGTTTGTCTCAAATTATAACTGAGCACACGACATGACTTCTGTTTAGATAGGAATGATTTTCTTGATAATTTAGGAGGCATCGATAAAATACATACCCCAAATCATCCAGTTTTTAATGCCGTCCTCCACTGCACCATGTATTCATTTCTAACCCTTTCCTACCACTGCATATGTATGCTTCTTCAGTCCCCCCCCCCCCATCTGTTTTCTCCTTCTCAACAATAGCTCGGAACGTCGAAATTTGAAAGAGATCGCTATTATACCTCTGTGGAACCTTAACCATTTTATCCCGTAAAATGACTCTGTAGCACATGCACTTATTTCATGTGATTTTTTAAAATTCATTTCCTATGAATCAAGATAACCATGCACATCTTGGCCAGTTTAATTCAGCCAAGAAAAGACCACCCAAAGTGGCGTTAAAATTATCAAAGTAAGAGGTTGTCATGACTGCAATCAACAACTGAAGAGCAAATGAGTACAAAGGGAAACACTGCTCCTCTCATTATGGAGAACTCGTCCCATGGACAATTCGTCCAAGATGTCCGGAGAAGTCGCTTTTATGAGCATATACTAATTCTGAGATGTCACCTCATGGTTGTTACGGCTTTATTGTTTGTTATTTTTCTCCAACTTAAGAACTTATTAATAAATTTGCAACCTTTGAACGTTTCCATTTGATCAATTCTGTTTCTATACTGAACGAAAAGGAAGTGTTATTTGTCCCTTTTTGCTTAGTTCTTCAAACCGTTAGTTGCATTTTATTTGGAAAAAGGACTGCTGTAAGCACGGTGTGACGTTTTGCAGTTTTATCAATGAAAGAGTTCCTACCTATTAACAGAAGTCACCCTGAGATGACATTATGGCATGGACCTCTATTACTCGAAATCGAGTGGTTTGGTGCTGACCGTCAGAAAGCCAGGATATAGTATCGTCCCTCTGACTGAACAATTTCATTTGATTTTTCTTGGAGATTTGTTAACCATTGACGAATGTTACTTGAATGCGATACAAAGCATCATTACGCCTACTCAGGAACTTTGGTTGCTACCGAGGCTCATGGCTAATGCGCAGAATTCGGATGGTTTCTGAAAACTCACTTTTACTAAGGCCATCATTTTGTTTATGTCTTCTTTTTGTCAGTGTTCGTAATTTTATTATTTTTCAATAAAACAAACTATTTAAGGTTGAACAAAAAATTTAAACAATGTTTCACTACTACATTACCAATGATAAATAAACAGAATGACGTTATTTTCGTATCTATAACAACAGCATGATCGCGCGTACTAACGAGATTTTGTTACGACGTAATTGGGCCATAATTAGAAGATCTCTTTTAAAAACAAATTTATTAAATGCTAATTGTGACCTGGGTCGATTAGAGAACTACATCAATCTTAGCATTGGCATCATTATTCATTCGTGCTTAAAGATCTCGCAGAATTAATTGTATTATTATTGGTGTCGAGTAGTTCATTTTGGGCTGTAATTTTTATTTCTTCATATTGTTCAGGTCAGGTTTTTTCTCTTGAAATACTGAGTGCTTAAAAAATTCTTGGACACAGATATTCACTCGGATTTATAGTAAACTCTATCTTGTAATTATGTTACTGTAGCTCAACGAAAGACTGTTGGTACAGTACCACGTTACAGGCCACCACGGGGACATCAACACATTCAGCATTGGATTTAACTGGGGTTTTCACTACAATATAGTCAAACTTGTCTATAATTATATGATGAATTGCTACTTAATTTGCAGTACCGATTTACACTTTCACTTAGTATTTTTTTAAACATTCTGTTACATTTTACAATCTTGTTGCTTTTCACTCTTATTTGTTACTTATTTTAAAACCTTTGACTCGTAACATAGGCAAGACATAATGGAACCTGCTCCAGATGAAAACATTAATATGCTGTTGCTAATAATTCTAAAACTACATTTATTCATATTTGGGATGTTGAATATAGATATTGATTTAAAGATTAATTTGATAAAATGAGCTGTTGTACTAAATTTGATTTCTTTGTGATGCTAAGTAAGGAAAAGACTTGACAAGATTTTAAAAACAAATGTTGAGTATTCAACGTAGACAAGAAACGTATATCTGATTTAAAGAATATATTTTGTTGATTTATTTTTTATTTTTTTGTATTAATAATAATAATAATGATAAAGGTATTTATTATTATTATTATTATTATTATTATTATTATTATTATTATTATTATTATTATTATTATTCAGATTTTCCTTCCTATGTTTGAAATGATGAAGACGGTGTAGAAAAGATGATTTTACAAGTTAATATTCACTATATTGCATGCTGAACTAGATAACGCCACTGAATCACGGTACACGCATCACATTCGAAGTATTCCGAGTACAAGATTAGCTTGCCATAATTCCATATTGTATTATACATTGCCCACCTTTATGGATTCAAAAATCTAATATGCCAGGTAGACAATTAAGACTTTTTAGAAATTTGCGTAAATATAAAGCAAAAATTGTGTATGAGTAAGCCAGTTTTGCTTGTTACTGTCACTATGTTAAAATTAGTCTTTACTTACTGATTGTAACGTTAGATTAAATATCCAAGTGACAATACTAACGTATAAATCGAATTAAACACAACAGTTGACCAAATTTTCTGAGGATAAAATGTTGGTCATGGTAACCTGATCTTGAAGTTTTAATTAATGACACAATTATAAATTGACTTGGAAAAACAACACTAATGTAAACAACTCAGGAGAAACTAAGTCTCATTCCAGTCTTATCCGCTGTAAAACTTGTCCTAATAGTTTTAACATGTATCCCATCAGTCTGTCGAGCAAGCAATGTACAGTGTAACTTTTGTCACAAGATATGTCACTTATTAGGTGTGCTTGACAACACGAAAACAGCAGGAATGTGCATCTCACGAGTGGACACAAACATGTCGTGAATATGATCAACAGCCACAAATTACCTTAGTCACACCTAGTCATAAAACCTTATTCCAATTTTTGCTAGAGACAAACCAAAACATGCATTAGGAGACACAGGCACGACCATTTCGGCCATTAATTTAAATTTATTCTATCATGCAGTGATAATTTCACTATCGTTTAAAAATCAAATATTTTTAAAAGTGTAGATGGTGAAAATCATAAGATTTCATGTCCTATTCAATTTAATTTGAAAATAGGAGGCATATGCTTCTCTCATTCATTTTATGTTGTACATGCTTTACATCTTTCGGTGATTTTGACCGCTCTCGTGGCCTGGTGGTTATAGCACACAATATTTACAAGCAATATTTACTATCAACGAAGACACTCTTTACAGGAATGACACACCTAGCCTAATGAATACACAGTCTTGTAAACCACTAGAACCAATTAAGTTTACACTCTTCAGATTTTGACAGAAAATCCAAAAATAGGAAATACACTACATCAAGACTTATTAAGAATTAAGTAATACATGGAAGATTAAAGTTGTACTAAATTAAATGCATATTATAAGGTATATCTCGTAACACCTATTTAGGAAGTAAGACGGATTAGGGCGAAAATATTTTATGTCAGAAGCATTTGTTCCAATCTCGTCCGAAGTTCCTAAACTGGGACGATTTGGAGGACAATGGGATTTTAGTGTTCAAATAGTGAGTTTGCCCTATTTAGCATAGGACCACTGGATTTGCACTTATTGGGACAAGGGTAATTTAACATAGCGACAAAGGATTGGGACTATATAGGGACTATAAGTAATACATGGAAGATTAAAGTTGTAGGGGCCAAATAGAAATTTAACATGTGTGAGACTAGCTAGGGGCAAGAGAATTTGAATATAGTGGGGAAAGGAATGAGACTGTCAATTTACAAGGGGAATTGAGTATTGAAATATCGAGGGAAAAGGGGACGTTAAACTTGGATGGGCTTGTCTAATGACAATGACGAAATTGTAAAGCGCTTGTCTATGGACAAGGGTGGTAAAGGGCCAAACACAACTGACAGAGAGACAGACATATTCTAATACAAGCCCGAGACTTATATATACTTGTAAAGCATCACTTAGACCTGAAATTATGTACTGAACACTAAGTGAATAATGGCAACATTTTTGCAAGTAGCTGACCTGAATACGCGCTATTGTATGTAGGTTTTAGGGTAAACTGTATTTGATAGGAATAAAGAGTTTATGTAGAGACAAAGACCAATAAAAACACACAAACATACGCGCACACATACGCACAAACACACACTACAGAGGGATAAAGAAAAACAAACCCCAAACTTACTATGAACACAGAAGGAAGGGGGAAGAAAAAATATAATATCCCCACAAACGTAAGCAAACGTATACACACACGCATATACACCACAGATGGAAGAAGAAAAAACCCACAAAATATACTATCAACACAGAGTGAAAGAGCATAAAAACAATCACAATATCCACTATCCACACACGAGAAGGAGAAGAAAAAAATCAAACATAATATCTACTATTCACATAACGTACGCGAACGCATACACACACACACACACACACACACACACTTCAATCCACAAAACGTATACGAACAAGCCACAAATATGCTATCCACACACGATATGTAGAAAATAATAAAACCCAAATATACTATGCATACAAACGTACGCGAACGCATACGAGCACACGCTCGATATGTAGACAAAAATAAAACCCAAATCTACTATGTACATAAACGTACGCGAACGCATACGAGCACACGCTCAACAATCTACATAAACTTACGCGAATGCATACAAACACAATATCTACTATTCGCACAAACGTACGCTAACGCATATAAACCCCAAATATACTATGCCAACAAACGTACGCGAACGCATACAAACAAAATATCTACTATCCATAGAGAAGGGAAGTGTATAAAAACAATATATACTATTATATAAAAAAACAGTATTTGCAATCCAAACAGAAGGGAAGTGTAAATGAAAATACAAAAGATACTATCAAAAACCCTATATCTACTATCCACACGGAAGAGAAAGAAACATATATTTTCTATCCACGCAGTGAACGCGCACACATACAAACGCACTCTACTATCCACAGAAATTTTAAACACACAAACACATAGGAAGAAGAAAAAAACAAAACCCAAAATATACTATCCATACTGAGCAATAGGAAAGAAAAAACGAATACACTATCGACACAAACGTATGCGCACGCATTCAAACACACACTGTAACATCCTTACAAACACAATATATACTATGTACACAAATGTACGCGAACACATACAAAATCAATATCTACCATCCACAAACAGGTATGAAAAAATTACAATACCTACTATCCACACAAACGTGCGCAAAAATATAAAATAAAAATATAAAAATGAAATCTACTATCCACACAAACACAATATTTACTATCCACACATTCGGGAAGGAGCAAAAGAAAGTAAATATACTATCCAGACAGAGGAAAGAGGAGAAAAACAAACTCAAACATACTTTCCAAACAACGTAGTCACGCACATACACAAAATGAAGAAAAAACCGAAAGATAATAAAGCAGCACTAAAATGCACCTTGTTCTCTCGACTCTCTAAACTGAGACAAAATTAGGTCTAACATTGTTAAATTTTTTCCAAACGCGTGTTTTGGTTTTAGAATTCAGAGTTAATGATAGGCTGGGTTATGCAATTCAATGTCACTAAAAGTCTTTTGAAAAAGTCGTTTTCTTTCCTAAAAACGGTAAATCTAATGCTTGGCATTTTTTACGTGACACATTGCAGGGCCAAAATAAGGATAAAGCTAAAATAACTGAATTGTACAACGTCAACTGAAGATTTTATTTCATTTAACAATTTACTGATGTACAATTTGTAAGGGCATACGATTTTGGAAAGCTACTTCAAATCAATTCGAAGCAAACGCGGTAAGAAAGTAAGTCTGGCCAATTAAATTGCTTATAACAAGAAATGCATTGTATTTAATCTAAATCAGTTAACAGAACTTTTTCTCGTGACACTGGTAAAGTGTAGAACCTGTGCAAGTGTCGTAAAACAAAAGTCACATACTTTTATATGGTTTGTATTTGTAGGCATTTCGACCTTAGAAAATTTGAAGCATTCCAAACCATTATCATAAACAGAAGTAGAATATAAGGCTGTGATAGTTGTTTAGATAAATCCAATAAACTTTAAAACACTCATGACGTCTTTTACTATGGCCTTGCTAGAAATCCCATTTGTAGCTGTAGAATCAGTGGTAAGCGCAAAGACTTGTCTTGCTGCTTTCGAAGAAGGAGAAGTTCTTTAAGAAAGGGTTTTACTGTTTTTATTAAAATATCAAAAATAAGGAAACAAATGTTAATTTTCAATGGGAAAATACAATACCGATCCGCCCCCCGCCCCCCGGTATGATATAGAGCCAAGATTTTTTAGAAAGGAAAAAAAAATACATAAATTATTCATGTAGAAGATATTTAAACTATAAGAAAACGGAAATAAGGAAAGCTTACTAAAATATATATGCAATGGAAAAAGTATAAATGATAATGGATTAAACGTTATTAATGAAGAGAAGAAAGAGGCACAAGTACCATATCCGTGAAGTTTACCAATAATTGCCTGGGGTATGTTCAGTGTCTCAGTAATCGCTACAGAAACTTAAAATCACGTGACACGTCATGATCACTTTAGACTGAGGCATGAGGAAGAGTTGTGGTTGCAGAGAAACGTATTCGCGTCTCAGTTAGGATTATCAGAATTTCCAAACATATTAAATAAATCTGAGACAGAAGACGGGTAAAAGAAGTGTGAACTGTTTAATGGGATTGCTGATTCTTTCCTGATACCGGCACTGTAATTTGTATAATCTGTAAAAGTCTGCTGTTTGCTATTAGCCCATTATTTGAGCCTTGGCATGTCAATTTTTGGCAACATATGTAAAAGTGTCGTTGCACTTAAATACTGCATGTATCATTATTGAAGAAAAGCTGTCATAAAAGGATAGCTGCATGTACTTATTATTATTATTATTATTATTATTATTATTATTATTATTATTAATATTATTATTATTATTATTATTATTAAATCTTTTAAATGGTATTTTTTTAAAAAAATCTATCCCGGGCCTTTTCTGTCCTTGTCTTTTTTTGACCCGTTACCAGCCTTTTAGTACTGGTACTTACTGACCCGGTACCTTGAAGGGAGACAAATGACTTAAGTCATTTCTTTGCGATAGAATATTCAATCCGAATTTCAATTTCATAAGTCGCATGATGCATACGGGAGAAAAAGTATACAAATGTGAATTTTGTGATAAAATTTTTAGTAATAGTAGTGGTTTGAAAAATCATACTAGGATACACACTGGAGATAAACCTTTCAGCTGCGGCGTTTGTGCAAAAACGTTCGGTCAGAGTGGTGCTCTGCGGAAGCACACGAGGATACATACTGGAGAAAAGCCATTCAAATGTGAAGTTTGTGATAAAATGTTCATTCAGAGTAGTAATTTGAAAATCCATATGAAAATACATACAGGGGAAAAGATTTTGATATCTTGTGAATTTTGTGATAAACTGTTCAGCCATAGTTCTAATTTGAAGACCCATATAAGAATGCATACTGGAGAAAACACACTGAACTGTGAAATTTGCAGTAAAATGTTTCGTCAGCGTATTCACTTGATGAACCACATGAGTGTGCATACTGGAGAAAAGCTATTCAAATGTGAAGTTTGTGATAAAATGTTTAATATCGGCGCTACTTTGAAAAAACACTTGAAGATGCACGCTGGAGAAAAGTCATTCCAATGTGAAATTTGTGATAAAATGTTCAGTCAGAGCAGTCATTTGAAACCCCACATGAGAGTGCATACTGGGGAAAAACCATTTAGATGTGAAGTTTGTGATAAATTGTTCAGTGACAGTAGTAATTTGAAAAGGCACATAAGAATTCATAAGGGAGAAAAGATATAGAAATGTGAATATTGTAATGAAATGTTTGGTCAGAGTCGCAGTTTGAAACACCACACGAGGACACACTGGAGAAAAAGCATTCCGATGTAAAAAAATAAAATAAAAATGAAATCAACCATTTTGTTGTAGTGGCGCCATGATTAACTGCACAATAGTACATACATGATCGATATCAAATGTTAAGTTTGTGGTTAATGTTCAGATCAGGATCACAATGATTTAAAATTGGCACAAGGATAAATACTGGAGGAAACCATTCAAAAACTAAGTTTGTCACACATTATAGCTCATGGTCATTCTGTACCCAAGTCGTTTCATATCCAGTAGAAATTGATCGATTTGTACCAAAGGTGCTGGCTATTTTGTACCAAAGGTGCTAGTTGTTTCATGCCCAAGATGGTGGTTGTTTCCTACCCATTAATTTACAAAGTCAAACATATCATATGGTCATATTTACAGTTCACTCGCTAGGCGTAGTCTTTTTCCTGCCATAAAAATTGCAGGAGCAAAGCATATCTGGGGAAAAAATTGACCAAGCACAACTAATTACAGTAATTGAATTGTTTTCACTGTTTATTAGCATCTATAATATATACTAAAGAGAATTAACAAATATTCACATTGCCAGGAAAAAGAAAAACAAAAAGATTGACCAGCTTTAAATAACTGAACAAGTCTTTGGGTTTTTTAATCATTGAAATTAAGAAACATTGTTATGTTTCTTGGTATTATTTTGTAATGACTAACATTACTAAAAAATTACAAATGTTTATCCTCCCACAGCAACTTGGAAATCTGTGATCTCTTAATAATGGGGCTGATTGCAGATAAAAACAGTGTTGCTTGATTAAGTTTCTCTTCTCTAAGGCCCAATACTGGTATTAATTTCAATTGTTGTCACCTGCTTTTAAAGGTGTTGAATATCGTATGCTTTACAGTCCACAAACCCATTTCTATATCGAATGCCAAGCCATTTTCTGGTAGTTTGCTGGCCACATTAGCGTACCTGAGTTTTGCAAAGTTTAGGACACTTTCACCAATCACAAGAAAGTAAAAGGTTAGATGCATAATTGAAATTCTCTATATTTTCAACTAAATATAAATATTAATATTTTTTCATGTCAAGTAAAAATTTATTTTCATTGTCTAGCACTGCATTTTACATTTATTTACTTCTGTGTTTTAACGTTGATCTATTTAATTATTTAAATAATCAAAGATATGTATGCATGTTTTGATTCTTTAGGTACAAAATGACTATATCATTGGGTACGAAATGACAAACACCTTGGATACAAAATGAGGATTGCTTTCAGTACATAATGACCAGCACCTTGGATACAAAATGAGGATTGCTTTTAGTACAAAATCACTAATTTGATTATGAAATAACTTGGGTATAAAATGACTTTGGTACAGAATGACCAGATACAACGTTTTTTAAAGCTAGGGGGTTGAAGTTGAATATGATCATATACAGGACAAAGATCATTTTAATTGTTTAGTGGGTGTTGAGCCGTGGTGGTTATTTCAAGAAGCAGATAATACATACTGGAGAAAAACCATTGAAATGTGAAGTTTGTGATTAAATGTTTAGTTGGTGTGTTGAATTTCAGAAAGAAACACATAAAGATATAACCAGGAAATGGATCAACGATGCTGCAAAGTATTATAAGATTTTAATGAAAACGAAAAATCGTTAAATGAAGATGGTTATGATATTAATTTTATCACTGTTATTATAACAATTGATTACTTTATCATTTTAGCTGTACTGATATTTACAATAACATAATTCAGTGGTTAAAATACCCCCAGAAGTGCCTGCTGCATTTATAAGAGTACACCAAAAGAACATGTTGCAATAGCTGGGCGGTAAGTTAAAAGACTTCGACTAGAAGCTTGTGTGGGAAAATGTACTGAAATTTACAATGAGCAGCAGAGGGGGTGAATCAGACAACATTTTTAAACAAGTTTTCAATGAAATCAGGCTTCTACGGCCAAGATGTGGTGAATCGGATACAAGTTTTCATGGATTAGGATCAAATCAAAAATTCAATGAAATCAATGAAATCAGTCCAAAAAAAAATCAATGAAATCAGGCAAAAAATAATAATGAAATCAATGAAATCAAAAAAATGACTAAGCCTCCATTCGATTTTCAACCGAATATTTGATCCAATCCGATACGATATCGTGTTCGAGGGTCATGTAAATTTATTGTTATAAATCCGTGTGGGGCAGACTGAGCATGACTAAAGAAATTTCGAAATTGATTGAAGTCCATATCAGAACACCATGTCTGCCAAATATTTCGTAGCGTATGTGTATCAACTCCATTAAACACACACAACACATTACAATTATCGCGAATCACTTTTGGTATTTGTGTGTAGCGTTGAGTGACATAGATCACATCCGTGTTTTTGTGCCTGCCTCGGGAAAATATTCTAGCTGGGTTTTTTTGTTTATCTAACATTACATCGTCGTATACAACTAAATTGTTGATACTTCCATCGAGGTCTTCTACTGATGGTGCCTCGTCAATATCGGTTATAAATTCAATAACATCCTCGCCGGCAATCTCTGAAGCGTTTTCATTAAAATCTTTTAGCACTTCATAGCATCGTTGATCATCTACGCTAGGGGCAATTAAATACAACTTATCCCACTTCATCCATCTCATTATTAAATTGAGCAACAATTGCGTCTTGCCGGATCCAGATGGTCCGATTATAATTGCGCGGATAGAGTTTGGTAGCGCTGCATGATGCTTAACAGGTTCTCTTGTTTTAGTCGCTGAAAAATCAATTATATTCATATCTCTATACATAAATTATGGATCTATATTGTGTGAAGTGTAAAAAACGTACTGGCACAGATGACTTGACGACGATTACAACAAAAAATAACCGATCAGCGCTTTCTGGTAAATGCGTACAATGTAGTACAAAGAAATTTAGATTTGTTTCTAAACCCAAGGAACCTTTAAAAAAAAACGAGGTGATATCGCTGCCAAATTAGCAAAACTCCCTGGAACCCCATGGGCAAAATACCCCGGAGAAAAACACCTTCCAGGGTATAGTTATTGTGGACCGGGAACAAGACTTGATATCAGACTCAATGATCAAAATCAGCCCTGACCTGGTGAGGAACCAATAAACGCTATTGATAAGGCCTGTCATCTTCATGATGTTGCTTATAAAAGCAGCAATTTGCAACACAGGCATCTAGCAGATGTGAAATTAATTCATGCGTTAAATGCTATTCCTGATAAATCCTTCAAAGAAAAATTGGCTTCATTTTTGATAAAATCGGCTATGAAAAGTAAATTGATGTTAGGTGCTGGTAATTAATAACAACATGGAATCTATTTATTATTCTCCAGAAGGATACTGGAAGGGTAAATCAGCAATCCATAAACTCGCTAGCGCTGCAAAAGTGAAAAAAACCACTGCGGCTCATTGGTTATCCAAACAGGCACTATGGCAAATTTATCTACCACCGCCTAAACAAATTAATGTCTCGCATTTTGATGTGACCTTTCCTAATGAAGTTCATCAGGCTGATCTATTATTTTTGCCACATGACCACGGTTACAAGTACGCATTAACCGTAGTTGATATTGCAAGTCGATACAAAGAAGCAGAACCGTTAAAAACAAAATCATCACATGAAGTGGCTTCTGCATTTGAAAGGATTTATCGAAGGGGCCCTCTGCACTGGCCAAATCTATTACAAATTGATCCTGGCAAGGAATTTCAGGGTGCTGTTTTAACAACGATGAAATATCACAATGTCACTATCAGACGGGGGCATACTGCACTGCATCGTGATCAGGCAATTGTAGAATGGTTTAATAAAACCCTTGCTGAGCGGTTATTTGGATATCAATACGCAAAAGAATTCATCCAAGAAAAAAGATCCCGTGAATGGGTTAAAAGGTTACCAGCTGTGATTACTGCACTGAATAACGAGATTACTAGAACAATCAACATGAAACCTATCAATGCGATTAAAAAGAAGTCAATACCTGAAAAACCACAAAAAGATTTCAAAGAACCAATTCTTGGTAGTAATGTCATTGTGAGGTATTTATATGAACCAGGAGAGCTTGAGGGTGGCAGAAAAAGAGCTACTGATCCTATTTGGAGTGTTACTGCACACAAGATATCTAGTATAACACGATCTACGGGTAGACCTCCAGTCTATAAACTGGATTCAACTGCCCCTCAGCGGGTTTTTACTAGACAACAATTACAAATAATACCCAAGGATACTCAATTGCCACCGCATGGTCTTAACTAGCACCCTTGCGTCTATTGCACTCAAGACAAGTCAACATCACATTATTTCTGACATGACCGAGATTGTTATTTTTTCTGTCAACGGTAAATTGGCGAGGATCCTTATCCGAATACTGCCAACGCATTATACAATTGCAACTTGCGCAGTGATTATTCTGTTGTTTCTTCAAAGTGATTATTAATCCAGCATCAATGTCAAATTCTCGTTTTTTTTTGTCTTGTTGTTTGTAACCGGAGAGTTTTTTATCAATCATTTTAACATCAATATCATCTATTGTGGTGTCATTATCATCACCAATGATTTCATCATCGAAGACAATTCTTCGAAGTTGATTTATTTTTCGTACTCTGGATACTAAAAGATAGACTAAATTCGACCATTCTATGCGATTATCTACCATCCATACAATTGTATCCGATATTGTCAGCCCCTGTGAAGAATGTATTGTTGCTGCGTATCCTAGCGTCCATGGGGATTTATTAGCACGCAATGCATCTTCAACGACATTGATATCAACCAGCACAATATCATTTAATACCAGAATTTGTTTTTGAAATCCTTCGGATTTTGGGCCTGGAATATCAACTTCAATGTTCTGTTTTCGTGTATCCGATGGCCTATAACAAAGAGGCACTGGAAGCGTTGCAAATTTTTGTTTATGCAATTCAAATAATTTCATCTGAAGTGTGTCCCTGACTATTTTTCTACTTGCAATGATCAAATCATTTGGTCTCCATGTTTCCCAGAAATCATTCATGGGAGTTTCCGTAATTATTTCACGGGCTATTTCACACTGGATTCTATCCGGTTGTAATCTAATTAGTTTCTTAAATTCTTTTAATTTTTCATCAAGTGATCTATGATCGGTATCAATTTTTTCATAATAGTCTACAAAACCTTTTAGCCATTCATGTGGGGATGCACCGACAAATGGTGGTGGTTGGCCGTGATCACCGCACATGACGACTTTTGTATTTTTTAATAACAACCACTCAAGAAATATTTTTAATACATCTTCTGACACTGTGTCTATTTCATCCCAAATCATGATTTCAGGAATAAATTTCTCTCCCATACGCTCAGGAGTCCATTTATCTCCCTTCCATCGGAAAAAACTATGATAAGTGCAGGCATTTACCCCTCTCTGTATCATTTCTCTTGCAAGTCTGTGAGTCGGTGTTAGTACAATCATGTTTGGATTTTTCCCACGAAATAACTCAATTGCCCGGGTTGTTTTTCCTGACCCACCACAGCCGTTTAAATAAACTGTTTTATACCGGCATATTGGATCAGAAATCGGTGGTGCATTAGAAAATTCTGATTGAATCTCTTTGAGATTCCGATAATTATTTTCAATGGTAACATCTGCTGATTGAATATAATCATGAATCATTTCTTTCTTAATTCTCCATGACCCCCAATTCTCGTTGCCAGTAGCCTTAAAATCAGCCATTTTGCTATTTATGTAAAATGAATCAGTGGCAACTCTAACTGCGGTGTTAGGAAATTTATTGATCATTGAAAACAGATTAATAGAAGCATAACCAAGCATAGAAGCTCTCAAATGTGTGTACTGCGGATTGTATCCATCATTGTAAGTAACAATTGTACCCAATTTGGTTCCATCGGACATAAATGCGTCCTTACGATTGACATATAGGCCTTTATTCGTTAGATCCGCGATAACAAAATCGTATTCAGCATTGTCTATAATTAACCGTGAAGAATATCTCGTATTGTCGTATTTGCCACCTTGGGTAAATTTACCGATTATTCTTCGTCCAAGATTTTTTGCTTCATTGTTTCTGATTTCAAATAACTGTTTGGACCAATCCATGATTTGTTGTTCATTAAAATCAGGAAACAGTTTTCGCTCTTCGCTATTTATTTTTTCTAGATCAGGTTGTGGTAACCAGACTGATTTCTGTGCTCGATAGGATATAATTGCTTCACTGACAATTAATGATTTTAACATCTTACAATCAAGCATATACCGTAATAACACTATTGGCATCCAGTGTTTTTCAGACATGTGTTTACCAATCCAAAGATAACTACACGGATGAAGTCCTTCAGCCATTTCAAATGATACTACACAAGCGAATCCGGTTAAATCGAAATCAGGCAGTGGTCCATTAATAGCAACACGGGTCATTTCGTGTGTGGGGTGTCCAAATCGTTTGAAATATTTCTCGCATTCTCCATACCCCAGAAAACTTCCTGGATAACACGCAATCATATCAACTGAAATAACGGTATCAGGGTCGTATTTTGTATTCCATAATCCTCCATGGCCGTATTCAAGACAAGACAATTTGACATCTGATAAAAACTCACTTCGTGTTGGTTTCCACGCGTTTTTCTTTCTAGCAAAATGTGCTGCAATTGATGGTACTGTAAAACAGTTTGCTAATAATTGATCGTTGTCTTCCCCGTCCCCAGAAAACAAACTAGCTAGTTGTTTCATTTGATTATGCAGTTCTTCAGTACGGTACAATTCTCCGTTGGACCTTACAAACTGATCAAATCTACATTCCTCGTCTGAAGTACTATGAAATAGCCACATTGACACAGGATCGTTTTTACTCAAATGGTAAATAGCATCAAATAATTTCTGCTCTGAAAAAAACTCTTCGGTTTGGGGGATATATTTTACGGTTCTATCCCGTGGGAATATTGTTACTGCAGATGATCACGCGTGTTCGTTATGATCAATAATTTCAATTGGAGCTCCCTGTGATTTATATTTCGATTCGTATAATACTTCTCCGGTGAGTGTCCTTACCGATATTGGAAATCTTAATGATTTTTCTAATTTGGTTATATCCTGAATTGTTGCCCCATGCTCTTTTACCGTTAATCCCCACTCGGTTATTTTTTTTCGTCTTAGATCAGTTAGTTTATTCCCCCGGGACGCATTTGTGAAGTGTTCCATTATTCGTTCTGCTACACAATTGAGCCCTGTCGAATATTTCATGGGTGCTAGTTTTGCGATATCAGGTTTTTCATTGAGCGGATAGATCCCGTAAACAACTGCTGTGACAGGATAAGATCTTTCGTAGTATGGTTTGTCAATTCCGGTCAAAATTCCTGGTTTTGAATCCTGATTCACGGTGATAGTTTTTTTGCCCTTCAAGATAGGTTCAAATTTATCCCTAATAATCCATTTTCCATCCTCACGGATAAGGAATTTTATTCGGAAAAAATGACCTTTTTCCCCAAGACGTGAAATTATCACTGCTGCTTTTTCATCATTCATGGTAGCGTCAACAACACCATCAATTCGAAATGTTGACCAACAATAAGATGCTCCATCACGCTTGAATTCATTAAAACAGTCTCTGATGGGTTTATCAAGAATTTTATTCTTGGGTGTATTAGAAACTATATCAAGATTGAATTGAGCATCTTTCCATGGTAATTTCTTGTTACGTTTTTTTAGGTCTATCGCGATTAAATCTAGGATTAATTTTCAATAATCTCTTAAACTCTTTCATGTTTCCGTCTCTTGGACGTTTTTTGGTTTTTTTTGGTCTATCGATATTAAATTTAGGATTAATTTTCAATAATCTCTTAAACTCCTTCATGTTTCCTTCTCTTGGACGTTTGTTTCCGTCTCTTGGACGTTTGGGTCTATCGCGATTAAATCTAGGATTAATTTTCAATAATCTCTTAAACTCTCTCATGTTTCCGTCTATTGGACGTTTTTGGGGTTTATCGATATTAAATTTAGGATTAATTTTCAATAATCTCTTAAACTCTCTATCAGTATTGAATTTAGCATTTTTCGAAGTCAATCTCTTGAACTCCCTCATGCTATACTAAAAACAAGTGTCTAAATGAAAGATTTATGTATAATGAATCACTGCAATGGGTCAGTCATTGAATTAGACAAATAGTATAGTATACGAATGACCCAAGAATTCAGACCACACCCAGTGATTACAAATTATGAAGCATCCAGTGATGGTGTTGTAAGACACTGTATACTGAAGAACCCAGTTGGTGCTGACAATGGTATGGGGTATTTGGTGTTTACTGTTGGAAAGAAGATATATCGCAATCATCGTTTCGTATTTGAATGTTTTAATGGATTGATCAAAGATGGTTTTGTTATTGATCACAAGGATTCTAATCCGAAAAACAATTCTTTATCAAATCTGCAAGCTATCACACAAAGTGAGAATACCAAACGAGGAAAGACTGGGAAATACTCGAAAAAAGCGAAACCAGTAAAATCTTTGAATACAACAACTAACGAAGAGAAAATATTTAAATAGATATATGAAGCCGGTAAATTTTTCGATATTTGTAGAGCCTCGGTACAAAAAGTTGCATCGGGAATAACCAAGACGGCTATTTCAAAAAAGAGCGGGCAAAAAATTCAATTTAGTTATGTCTGATGCGTCATATTTTTCAATTAGAGATATATCATGTTATAGAATAATGAATTCTGAAAACATGAATAGCATCATAGTTGAAATAGCAAAATTGAAAAATCAGGATATCAAACTATCAGATGGGTTAAATCCTCATCAAATTGTGTCTGATTTTCAGGATATAGAATACGGAGTTAACAACAATAAATATATGCTACCAAAGAAGTATGCACTCATCAAAAGAATTCAGAATTCTATTAGAGACTCTCTTTCATTTTCCAGTGACATCAGTGTGTTTGTCCCGTTGTATTCTATCGTAGAACGAATACGAAAAGAATTAGGTAACGAATACGAATTGAAAAAAGAAGTCAACTCTAAAATTAGAAACCTACGAGCATTAATTCAAGAAAATTGATTGCCCGACCATTGATTGCCCGACCATTATCATTTTTTTTAGCCGACCCTCAAGAGGAAATGTCAAAAAATCAGTGAAAATATTTCACACACACTGAATAAAAAATCGATGGACGGTTTAGTCGATATGATATGTCAGATTGATCAAAACTAGAATGAGGAAAGTCACAGTATTATTTATTTTATATACAATTATGTGACTTTCCTCAAACCTGATAGAAGCTGTTATAGGATGAAATAACACTTCCATGACTGTGTTAAAAATCATCTGACATGTCAAAAAAGTGAGAAAGTGTTTTACAATTGAAAAATGGTTTGCGATTTCAAATAATGGTCAATGAAGCATTAACAACCCGATTGGCTCGTGAACGATTAGATGCAATTAAGAGATTTGTACCAATTCGTGACTCTGTCAGGAATAAACTGCAACAACGACAGAGTTTACAAACTGATTTTGCTGCGGGGTCTGAAGAGTTGTTTAAACCAGTAACCACAGCAACGAAAGGGGTAGAGCGTGCTATACTGGGAGATGATCCTGACGGTAAAAGAAAAGAAAAGGGTCTTATTTCTGTACTTGAAAAACTAGCAGCGAAAACTGAACAAACTGAACAAACTGAACCACCTACTAATCCGAAAAAAACGACTGTTTCTCTGTTGGATAAATTTACTGATAATGCTAAAACATTAATAAAACAATTTAATTTATTCAAACCAAAGGATTATCGAGCTTTTGGTGATTTTGCTGCTCAAAGCTATAATTCAAAAAAAGATTTTTTAAAGGACGAGTATAAGGATGATAGAATATCAAGTAATGATTGGTCCGATAATTTGTATAAACTAAATAAAGGGATTGGTCGTTTGAATAAGGATGAGATGGGGTACAAGGAATTTAAAAGGGGAATTAGTAATTATAAAAGAGAACAAATAGAAGAGCGACAACGAGAATTAGAAGAACGACGTCAAACACCAACACGTAGACAAACAAGAAAACAAAAAAAAACAAGAAGAACCTGATGATGATTATTTACAAAACACGGATTTAGAAAAACTAGATGAAGCAACTGGTTATAGCGGAAGTGGATTAGGGACATGTCCTGATAGTGTTATCAATGATATATCACGATTAGATGTTCTTGTAGGAGGGTTCCGAGCTGGAAATAATTCACCGGAAATAATTAATGAAGCAGCTGATATCTGTAGACGGTTATTTGCCGGCGGTATCATGGATATCAAAACATATCGAGATTTCATTGACGAGTTAGCAAATGGGTATCACAGCGATTGACAAATTGTTTTACAATTGAAAAATTGTTTCTGATTTCAAATAATGATCATACATTACAATCATGATAAACCTATCCCCGTCTATGTAGTTAATTCACGGTTTCCAGTTTATAAAGCATACTATGGAGATGGTTTAGGCAATACCATTTTAGGATTCTTTTCAAGAATGGCCCCAAAAGTGATGCCGTTAGCTAAACAGTTATCAATGAAAGCCATTGATGTTATTCGTGATAAGGGTATTGGTGCTGTTGGAGATCTTGCCGGAAAGGCATTTTCAACTGCGAAGAATAAAATAACATCATTAGTGAGGCGAAAAAAGAAACCGTTACCGTCTACAGCGGAAATGCCTGCAAGTGTTAGTAAAATAATAAATAACGCAGTAGATGAAAAATTAGCGTCGATGGCTTTAACCCCCGACCCAAATATGATAGCGGGAAGTGGCTTTAAAAAACTACGTCGATGAAATCCTACGGATTTTCACGCTAGCGTTTTTCACGATGAAAATCGCGATTTAGACTCTGATAAATAGAATAAAATGTTCAAAAAGTCACGTGATCCAGCATTTGATATAGACGCCCCAGTTGGCAAGGATGATTCTGTACGCGATTATCAATATTACGCCTATCATGCCATCGACTCAAATAGTCGATCAAGAATTGATCTTCAAGTCCATGATACCAGTAAATACTTTTTGCCCTGTGAAGCGTTTATTGAAATCGAAGGAGAAATTATACGAACAAATGATACAGAGTATCCAGCTGGTACTCAAGTCGGGTTTGTCAATAATGGTATTATGGCGTTATTTGAGAGTGCAAAATATCTCATTGATGGAAAAGAAATTGAGTCGATAGATCGTGATGTTGATGTAGCTACAACAATCATAGGGTTAGCGAGATATTCTGATGATTATACAAGATCAGCAGGACCCTCTATGATGTTTGCAAAAGATGTTACAAATACCGCTGGAGGAAATCAATTTGTTGTAAGACGACCAAAGAATAATGCTGGCACCGCTAATATTGATGCCGAGGATATGATTATAAACAAAGATCCTAATTTCAATCTAGGAGCTTCAACACGTATTTTAATGTTGGAAGGGCGGCGTAAATCATTTTCATGCGCGATTCCACTGCATCACATATTTGGATTCTGTAGAAATGTTAGAAAAGTTATTTATGGAGCGAAGCATACAGTATCGCTTGTACGAAAGAGTGATGATAATGACGCAATTTGGAGGATTCCAGCAGACAATGCAAATCCCAATGCTGATGCCGGTAAAGTCAATTTAACAAAAATATCATTGTGGATGCCAGTGTTGACTCCAGCAATTACCGCAGAAGAACGATTGCTATCATTTATGGACCAAGGGGGGAAGTCGTTGTTGAGTTGGTTATCAATGAGTACAGATGTTAAACAATCAAATATCAACGGGTTATTCACGTGGAATCTAGCATCAAAACAAGGTGTTGCTGCGCCACGTCATATATTTATTGCGTTACAGGATAACGCACGAGTTGGCAATCAACTCTTCAGCCATATGATATTTGATCAGTTAGGTGTGAAAGACGTCTCACTGAGAATAAACGGCCAACAGGAACCATCTGAAGATATACAACTTAATTACACAGAAAATCATATTGCACGAGTTTATCATAGATTGTTGTCATTTATGGCACGTGATCAAAATGTCGATACCGGTCTACAAATATCACAATTGGTTTTTAAAAATCTGTATCCAATCTATTACTTTTCATTGGAACATCTTGATTTAACAAGACAATCTGTTGTTGATATACATTTTAGAGCTAATGTGACTCGTGGTGCTATTGCTGATTATAGAGCGGTTGCTGTCATTCTCAGTGATAAATCAATGCTACTTGAGGGTGTCGGAGGAAGAATGAGTGGTAGATGCCCCAGTAGAAAATCTTTGAACGATTTTCTCGATTATTCATTGAAATTGTAAACGATTTAGAATCAATCTATTATGTATAATGTCATATAGTGTTATTAGTGTTGCGTTAACTCCTGGTCAAATCAAAAAATTGCAATCAGAATCGGCTAAAAAATGTGGAACCACAATCACGTTGAAACCTAATCAAATGACTGGTGGTGCAAATAAATTATCGCTGACAACTCGTCAAGTAAAACATTTCAATGATGCACTTGTAGCAAAAAAAGGTGTTCAGATTACTCTTTCTGCGGCTGCTATCAAAAATATGATGAAAACAGGCGGTATATTCCCGTTGTTAGCTGCAATACCAGCATTGATTGCAGCAGCAGCCCCAACAGTGGCTAAAGCAGCGGCGTTAGGAGCCGTTGGTACTGCAGCAGGAATGGCGTTGAAAAAGGCAACTGGACAAGGATATAAAAAAGGGAAAGGGTCTAAGACTACCAGGAACCCCGTATTCATGGTACAGCGGAAAAAGCCTGAGACTAGGACCGGTTTATTAACTCAAAAATCTTCGATTGTAGAGTCTTTGATTGAGGAACCGATGGTTCCCATGTCCAATTTTGATTTAATGGATGCTGCTAAAAAACTAGCGATTAAAAATTTCAGAGGTGTTTTTATGAAAGATCAAATACCACATCAACCAAACAACACTGAAACTGGTATTATTAATCTCGATAACAGCACCGGACCTGGTACTCACTGGGTTTGTTACGCTATTGATCCACGTGGGATTGTCTATTTTGATTCATATGGATTAGCCCCGCCAAAAGAATTTATGCGTTATATAAAAAAATTTTCAATGAAGACTTGGTATTCTACGCTACCAACACAAACGATGATTGACCCACCAATATGTGGCAGCGAAGTATTAAATGTCCTTGACGCTATTTCAGCATCTAGAAAACCACCACACATTGTCGTAAATGAATACACTAGTAATCGCTTTTTAGAGAGAGGTGTATAAAATATCATGATTGATATTTGGGGAAGACCTCTGAAACCCAAACCCGATGACACTGCAACCGGTGATATAAAAAAAAAAATTAAAGATGAAATCGCTGAGACGTTAAATTTAACAAGTGTTGACCCGAATGAAATAGTTGTATTTCAGGACAAACAGGGTAAATTGAAAACCAGTGATGTGTCGTTGGATGATATTTTAGTTAAACAACGACACGCAATCGAGAACACCGTTGCGTTATTTTCGGATCAGGGTAAACTCAAACCGGGAGTACTTTTTTCGACGATTACAGATCGATTTAAAACTCTCAACGATGAATTAAAAAGTTCTGTGTTGGAACTAGCAACACTTCAATCTAAAACCGAAGAACACATAAAACAGTTTACCGCATTTCGTAGAAATATCATTGATAAATTTATTGGAACTACATTCGATAAAATTGAACTAAAACTCCCTGATATTAAAAAATCCATCGATGAGACGAAAATCTTCACCGAGGCCATCAAAAATGATTTTTCGAGGATGATAACAATTATTGAAAAAACAAAAATCCCTCATGAGAAAACCAATAACGTAGTATACACAATCCAACACGGATCATTTGAGTGGACACCTACAAACAACAAATTAGATATCACTGCAACCGTTAAGGGTATTTATCGATTAACAATAGTGAGAACGACTCAATTTAATATTTCATCGTCGAGTTAATCCGGGGTCAATAATACGATTTCAACTATCATCGACAAGGATACAACTGAACAGTTCACGTTAATAGCTACTGATAAAAATTTGGTTAGGGTTTCAACAACATGGTATGTGGAATTCGTAGCAGATTTAAGTTGAAAATTGAAATCGTAATTGAAAACGCTAGCGTTTTTAAAATAAAAATGATTTCATCATCGCAATATCGTTATGATCAGGTCAGAGAATTTCAAACTAGACTCAAAACCCTGTCTGAGGAGTATGCAATGAAAATTAAAAAATATCGCAGGAGAATTACCGCAATTGATGTTACCGTGTATTCAGTGAGTGGTGTAATCACCGGAGCTGGTATTATACTGTCTTCAGTGACAATGATGGCTCCGATAGCTGTTCCAATTTGCATTTCTGCGGCAACAACAATCGCTGGAATAATTTCAATAATCACAAAAAAAATATCATCATGCAGCCAACGGAAACTACAAGACTACATAATTCAATTTCATGTTGTGTCCACTGCATGCTCGCAATTATCCTCATTGATATCGTCATCTCTCGATGATACAATTATATCAGAGAGTGAGTTTTCAGCGATGGTAGATATATATGATTCTGCGATGTCAAAGTTAGAAATACAAAAACATGAGTATAATAACAATGACAACACCGATGGAATTGGAGAACACAAACCCGAAAACCAGAATGATCTCAATAACCTCAACGATATCAGATAGTGAGTTCTCAGTGATGGTACGTGTCTATGATTCCGCAATATCAAAATTAGAAATACATCATGAGTATAATAACAATGACAACACAGATGGAATTACTTCAACAAATAGTGGAGAACACGAACCCAGTACAAACCAGCATGAACTCAATAACCTCAACGAATCCAGAATTCAGTGTGAATTTCCCCTCTCCGGTCCCAGTGAAGGAGATAGCGCTAGCAAAATTGCGAGTATACCATAGTTGGCCAAATATCAGATCAAAATCATTTGGTGGTCAACAACCGAATAATTCACTGGTATTTGCAAATAAGAATAAACCCGATGGAACTCCAGACTGGAACGTTGTTTCCATACCAACCGGATCATACCAAATCGAACAAATCAATAATGAATTCGCGCGTAGAATAAAATCGATTACTGGAAAAGAGTCAAAAATAGCTATAACGGTTCATGAGCCAACACTATCATCTGCCATTGAAATAAGCACAGAAGGATATGTCGTAGATATATATCAAAGCTCAATAAGGACCATACTAGGATGGCCTGAAATCCCACCCCGGGAAAAAACCGTTAAATTACCAGAACCACAAAAAACCGATTATATCACCGACAGGATAAAATCTGATAATCCAGTAAAAAGCTATAGCGATTATGACAAATTGTATTTTTTTATTTAATTGGCAGATCCTCCCACTAAGAAGATCTACCACTATCTTCGACCGGATGACATCACTGTAAATTTCGGAGCGATGAATAGCGATATTTCGTTGTTGTTTATATCCCTTAGATCCGGCACTCTCACCCGAGATGAATTTATCAGCGTTGTAGAAACATGTAACAAAATCATCAATGACATGGAAACATTTAATGCGCAAATCATTCAAGAGGTATTAGGTGACAGTAATCCTAAAACAAGAGATTTATTTGCAACAGACTATAAGATCCGCATAGAAGATATTCCAACATTCAAACTACCAGGATATAACGTACCACAACTAACAAAACATCTCAGTGACACCATCGATGAAGGTTTCAAAAAAATCCATGACAAATGGAAAAAAGCAACATCACAACCACAAACAACTATCCTGACACACAATAATGACCCAGATGGTGGCGGCAGGGATATTGCTCCGTTCAATGTGAATATTTCATCGGTGATAGCGATCAATTTAGTATGTGATGTTATTGAGGGAAGTTATCAAATAAATTTAGAACGATCAAATCAAGCTCAGCAAGGATATATTTTGTATTCATTTGCACCAACAGCCCCTCCAGGGTTTTTAATTATTGAGTCTCTGGTGAATCCAGTCTATATGCGGTGTCATAATAATTCATTAACCAGAATTAATTTCAAACTCACTGACCAGTCCAATAATCTAATTGATTTACAAGATGAGGTTTTACAAATTAGTCTGTTTGTGAAATCCTAAGGGATTTTCATCCTATGACCCTAGGATCGGATTGGATCAAATATTCGGTTGAAAATCGAATGGAGGCTTAGTCATTTTTTTTGATTTCATTGATTTCATTATTATTTTTTGCCTGATTTCATTGATTTTTTTTTGGACTGATTTCATTGATTTCATTGAATTTTTGATTTGATCCTAATCCATGAAAACTTGTATCCGATTCACCACATCTTGGCCGTAGAAGCCTGATTTCATTGAAAACTTGTTTAAAAATGTTGTCTGATTCACCCCCTCTGCTGCTCAATGACTGAAGTCAGAGACAGAAAGATCCCAAGATGTAACTGTAATTATTATAAGAGTACAAAAGAACTTTAGCTTCCATTATTGTGTTCATTTATGATTGTAGCCAAATAAAAAGTGCATGCGGCATTGTTTTCAAATTTAGATAAGTATTTTAAGGTTAAAATGCAAACTGACAAATATTTTAATGTGATTCAGAAGAGTGCTGCAGTTTCTAGAACTGACAGTTTGCATGGAATAGTAGTCAAGTGTAATAAAGTGTGATGCTTGACTTAGTGTTTGGAATAAGACCCTGCCTTGGATTGATAAAATTCAGTTTGACCCTGAAAGACTAAACAAGAGTTACACCGCTGTCAGGCTATTATGCGCATCTAAGGTCACTAATATTGGCACAAAACCAATACCGAATTCAACTGATGAAAACAAAATTCTGCAATACGTACCAATTGAAAAGCGGCAATTGTCACCAGAATATTATATTCAAAATAATATGAAGTTTGAACAAATAGGATATCGCCCCTATGTTTCCATGACTGGAGATATGGCGGCGGGTCTCTCTAAACACCCCAAGATACCTTAGGACTCTCCAAGAACACCTTAAACTTTACATAATACCTAATTAAATTTAAAAAACAGCACATAAAAACAAAACAAACAAAAACTGTGAATATTAAGCGATATTTTGTGTAACAAGAAAATTAGTGAGGTCAGGAGTTGCCAAGGGAAATAACTCCCGTTTTGACGAGTGTTCTGGTACAGTAACGTGAATATTTATCAACATTTATAAATAATTAGCAATACCACAAATAAGTTGTTAAATAAGGTAAACAAAATAGCAAATGTATTGTATATAAATTATTTGTTTAAGTTAAAAATGCATCTATTCCTTTAATCTGACAATTATTAACTTAGAGCATAAACAATTCAATTCTTCAT
Organism: Unio pictorum; assembly: GCA_030141615.1. Taxonomy (NCBI): domain Eukaryota; kingdom Metazoa; phylum Mollusca; class Bivalvia; order Unionida; family Unionidae; genus Unio; species Unio pictorum. Next base: position 1,449,939 of record JARLTB010000025.1, read on the forward strand.
TTGTTAGTACACTGTACTTGTTTAGTGTTTATTGGTCCTCTCATTGACAGGCCTTCGTCGCTGACCAGGTTTTCGTGCAGTTCCTCCGGCCTTATTAATTAGGGTATATTATACATTTTGTGATTTCATGTTCTTCGATTTCTGCATACGTTTAATTGTTTTGAGGAACTTTGCAAAAATCTCTGTCTTATGAATTTCGGATTTGCACCTCCAGATGCTGTCATTTATCTTGTAATTGTTTTCTTCTTTTGTTAACTGATAAGTCCCGCTGTCATGAAGTGCGCTTCTATAATCCATGAAATGGAGCTGTGTCACGCTGAAAAGCTTATGTATTAAATATTGCAGGTGTTTTGCTTTCCAGTCAACGGAGAGGTTTAGAATATTATTGATGGACTCTGCGTTGTTATTAGTCCTATTTACACGTTCAGTATTTTTGCGGCACGGTTTGAAAACTTATCTCTGAAGTCTCATTTTCAAGTTGCTGGTAAAGTATGGTGCAAATGTCGGATGCTGTTCGTTGATGATAGTTTCCAGATGTTCTGATCGGCTTTCAAAATCTATTGTAGTATTTGCGTTTGTGATGCCCATAGTACCAAATATTTTGGCCAGTATTATGTCACGTTCACCCTTTACAATCTCGATTTTTATTTTGAAGTTAGTGCCTCACATTATCCTTAAGATGCTTAGAGCAAAGATAGCGTGTAGCTGAGGTGAATACATGTTCTATTGCCTTTGTTATGCCCTTCTCATCATCACATCCAAATTCTATTTCTTCCGACACTTGTACTTCCACAGATTCAATATCTCTGTCAAGCTTTGCAGCATTATGTTCCTGAAAACTCTTGTAAGTTCTGTAAGAAGCATATTTGTGCAGAAGGACAGGGCCAATAAATATTGGATGTTTGTTTGTACTGTTTCGGACAACTCTTTGATTTTTGTATACCATTGTGGTTATGTAAAAGTTTCCTAGATTAAATGTTCTATCTATACCAACTGGTTATTTATTACCATACACAGACCTGCCTACCCTTACGCTTTCGCGTAATTTTCTACGCTTTTTGACCCTTCATTACGCTATTCCGCCTTATGCGTCAAAATTACGCTTTTTGCGTTGTTTTTTTTTTCCTCCGACAATGATGCAATGGTCTAAATATAGACCAGTATTTCGTATCCGGTTTCCGGTCTCACTCTCAATGAATGTCAAACATGGCGTCAGCATCCAAGCGTGCATGTGTGACTGTCACTGATCGCGATCATGAAACTGATGAAGAGAGTGAAGTTTGTGTAACAGCTGGTGTTGAAAAAAGAGGCAAGGCTCTAGAAATCAGCCTTTCAAAAGTGCCGAGATGAGTATTTTCAAAATTGGCCTTTTTTAAACCTTCTACGAAATTTTTCAATAAGACACGGCGGGACCTATGATTGCGAGCGGCATATTGCAACGGCAGTGCATAAAGGAAATGCAAAAGACGTGATGCCATGCAAGACGATTGCAGCACATTTTGCTCAGACACAGCAGATTTCTTTTCATTTGTTTTTGTTTGTTTGTTATGTTTTAATTATTTGGCTTGTTTTACAATATATTTTTGCTTTGTTTACAGCTGCCTCTGGAAAACCTTGTTTTACAGCATGCTTCTGTTGTCGATGTTGACAAGAAGGATGAGTAGTCACCAGGCAGCCTCAGATTTTTTATGTTTCATTCCCTCATTCTGCTACATTTATTTATTTTATTGTTTCACTCCCTTTGTCTTTTAGATATCCCTGCCTGCTGCCACCAGGAGCCAAGAAACAGCAAATAATGCAACAGTTCAATGAATACCAGTGCTGTGACTTGTCATCCTGCAAGAAAATCAGAGTTGATGAGACCTGGACAGCGATTGGACAGCAGCGGGATGAAACTGGAGAACTTGCCTTTAAGGAACTTAGCCAAGTGATGCTGGGGATCTTAGTTGTGCCACACTCCAGTGCTCACTGTGAGCGGGTTTTCTCCTGCGTTCGCAAAAATAAGACAGACCGGAGGTCTTCTCTGTCGAATGATATTCTGGAAAGTCTTCTAGTATTGAAATCCAGGACAGGCATCTTTGGGCAGCGAAACTACTCTCAAGAGCAGCTGAAAGCAGTTAAATCTGCATATAAAAGTAGTTTGACATCATAGAGCAAGTGCTTTGTGTATGATACATCAAGACGTGTTGTAGGTCAGTAATTTGGTATGGTATATAGCAAATGATGGATGGTACCTGCTCTTTGTTGTGTATTATTGTTTGCACACACAGGTGTTCATTTATCATTGCAAGGACCTCTTACATATCATCAGCAATGCTGGCTTGGTTACGTCGTTTGATTGTGGACTTCATATTTTCATTGTATTTGAAGTTGCTTATTACTCTAGTGTCATGAGCACCAGTCAATGAGTCGTCTTTCTTCAATTCATGATATATGTCTCTTGGTATCTATTCCTTCATCCTTTCCTTTATTTTCTCAAAAGTCCTTGGAAGAGTTCTTGCGAAATGTTTTTCTCCTCACCTATTACCATGTCATGCTACGAGTGGTTGATGACTGCCTTGGTATTCATAAAGAGCAAAGCTGCTAATGCCAGAGTCGTTCTTTTTGACAAAATAAAACACACTTTTTTTTAAATCAGGGTCACTTTCAAGTGTAGCATAATATCTGCTCAAAATAACTACATTTTCTTCTTCTGGTTGAGGATTTAGTTCTTCCCAAGTTACTTGGCCCTTTATTCTATGTTTAATGCAGCATTTGTTATTCTTAACTTCTACATTTCTAAGGTATTCATTTTCAATGACAAACGTTGATTTGACGTTATTGCCTTTTGTAAAGTCCCAAATCCCACAGTGATAAAAAAATTCACATTTTTTCAATGCCTTTATCATGTTAATGTTCACGCTGTTTTCAACCAATAGGAAGCAGTTGGATTTGTCTCCTGCAGGAACATATGTATGTACATGTTCTTTTTTAACGATTAAATGGTACCGGTAAGCTTCATCAGACGAATGCTATTTGACTGAAGGTAATGGTCGGACATTGTTGAGACAAGGTGAATGGTCTTCATATGTAGTCTCATCTAAAACAATATGTGTATCGCTTACATTTTCTTCAATCACGAATTTGTGACAGCCGGAGTTTTCAGATTTTTCTGTTGGTTACTTGACTACAGTTTTGATGCCTGGTGTGTGCAAAAATGATTGTGTTGTTATCATCATCTAGATAGGATTTGCTGATATTTGTGACCATGAATTCGATGCCCATTTTATCTTTTATGAGAAATGTTGCCTTCGTTTTCCGATCGGTAACTGGCGTACTTATATAATTTGGCATGACGTGTTCAGTATTTTCAACCCGATCTTCAGTGGTACCATGCCTGAACACTGGGACAAAATGGTTAGCTGTCCACATGGCCCTTTGGCCGGGCCCCATTCTACTCCGTAATATAGTAAGGGGTTCTTTGTTAGTATCGGGTGAGAAGAGTTTCGTCAGTACCTCCGGTGCCTTGTCAAGCGGTCCATTCATTGCAGGATAAAGTGTCTGTATTGGCAACCAAATTACTGTTGATAGAGCTATAACTGTCCATGTCGAGGAATGTTCGCCATTATTGCAGCACAACGTGAGTCACTCTTCAAATGAAGGTGAATAGTCCATAAGTTGGCCAAATTCAGGTCTTGACTTGTATATATCTGAATTGAGTGACATTTCTATGGACGTTCTTAGCCGAAGTTTCATCAATAAATTTTCACCACCAGTAAGCGCAGTCGGCGCAGCATTAAACAGACAACTGCTATTTCCTGTGGTCAATAATGGGATGCTGATAGAGCCTAATTTGCTTTTTACATGATGTCTTGTGCATTCCTGTCGATTTCTACAAATATAGGCTGGATTAACGATTGGCCGTAGTAACTGAGGGGATTTATCCTGACTGACTCACGTTTTGCAGCATACTGAAGATTTTTTAAGCCGTGAAGCGATGTCAATTATATAAAAGAGAAACAGATTAGACATATCAGCATAAATGTGATAAATACTGCATTGGTCAATTAATTTGTAATCGATTTATCTTTAGACAATAGTCTCTATAGGCGATTGCTAGCTGATTCGGACAGTGGCTAACTCTACCCAGTATATTTATACTTGTTTAAAATATTATATTTCTCATTATTTCCCAGGTGCGTTGATGCATGTCTAATTAGCAGTTAAGGAAACGAAACACCAATTGTATGCATCATAATGGTGTTGCTATTGAACAATTCTAAGTCTTAACATTATTATCAACATAGAGCGAAAATGAAAGTTTTTTAAAATTTAAAATTACAATTTATTTACCTAAAATATAGATATAAAAATATAAAAATTTGCTGTTATGTAAAATAATTCCTATTATCCTAAATGTTGTATCGCAGCTACCTGTTGCAGTATTTCCGTTGCCGTTGTGATTGTTATTATTGTGATGTTTTTCCTATTTTGATGTCGCTGTATCATAGATGGTAATCATCGCCGAGAACTCGTTATCGGATATGTCTGTACCATCGAGACTAGATGATATCAATGAGGATATTTGAGAATATGCAGTCGTTGCGATATGTAATTTAATTATATAATCATGTAGTTTATTCTGACTGCATGTGGATATTTTTTATGCAATAATATTAAGAACCCCTGTAATTGTTGTTGCCACTGAAACACAAATTGTGACAACTACAGGTGTCATCACTTACCCTTGATAACAATATACCCGTTCCAACAATAACACTTGAAACCGAATACACGATTATGTCAACACGGGTAATATGCCTGCAGTATATTTTTAATTTTGAACTGATAAATATCAACGAGTTTTTTAGTTTAGTTTGAAACTCACGCACTTGATCGTATCAATATTTTTGGACATTCTTTGTACATTTTATGTAAATCAATTACACATTCTACATACCATGTGATTGACGCTGATCTGAAGCCATTATCAATGGGGGTTATTGTAAATCTTTCAGTGGATCCCTCTTCTACTATTGCACTTACACTATTAACACCAGTAGATGTACTTGATGATACATTAAATTGTAAATCTGGTTAATCTATATGCCCTTGACATGTGTGAAAATTTGAACGAAGTTATTTCGAGATTCCCAGGTAAAAGATCGCATGATTTGTCGAGTATACTGTATTGATATTTTCGTGATGTGGTATTTTAACCTTATCAAGCCATCCAGCGATAGCAGGAAAATCACAAACGAAAATATCCTGCATTTGTTTAATCGTATCAATGGTTGTTTTAATATCGGAAAGTTTCATGGGGATATTTGGCGGTTTCCCAAAGAAATTATCAATGGTCTCATAATTTTTTCTAAAATTCCTACGGAGATTTGTAAATGTGTTTACATGAACATCAGCCCCAGCCCGCAGTGTTGTTATTTTATCGTCGTTGGTTTCACATTCTGCATGCTGCATTGTTAGTTTATCTTCGGTGGTTTTATATCCCGCTCGCGGTGTTGTTAGTTTATTGTCTGTGATTTCATTTTCGTCTCGCAGCATTGATATATTATTGTCTACGTAATTTTTTGTTGCCACGTCGGAGTCCGATGTTGGATTACCAAAAGCGTGGTTATTTTATTCGAGTTCATTTCGAGGTTACATGTCATTGTATCACCAGATGTTTTTACTCGATCATTAATAGTATCTAACACAGTTGGAAAAAAAAACCTCCTGGTTTAATCTTACCAGTGAAATTAAACACCGCTATGGTGTTTTCGGTTACTCCATTAAATTTTAACTATAATATCATTGAAGAAAACATTACTTGTTTTAATTTTCCCTGTCCATCTTGAAATACTACTATTTCGTTTGGATCCAGATTTAAAATTTCGGATATTTCATCCTCGATAATTACTTTTACATCCTTGGTTGCCAATATTTCCCCGGTAGGTTTTTTTCAGGCTCGACAGTTAAAAAGATTAATTATTTGGTCACTCCGTATGCAAAAATAAAACCTCCCCAGGAAGAATTTGATGATGCGTCTGGTGCTACTTGTAGTGGTTTTTCCTCAAGGAAGTGGTCTTGTTGCTTGTCCTACTAATATTCTCTCCGACATAGCACGATTAGAAATTCTCATAGGAGGTAAACGAGCTGGAAATAACTCTCCGGAAATAATTAATGAAGGCGCCGGTATCTGTCAACGATTATTTCAAGCCGGTATCATGGATATTGGCGTATATCGAGAATTTTTCGATGAGTTTGTTGATGGTTTTCACAGTCACTGATCTTTACCGGTGACTACTTGTCACCACGATTAGATATAACGATAATAAATAAGATGACTATACACTATCACCATTATAAACTAACCATGGTCAGTGTAGTAAACTCGCCATTACCCGTTTATACAACGATTGACGGAGATGGTCTTGGTAATATTATTCATTGGTTATTTACAAGGATGGCTCCCAAAATAGCACCAATCGTAAAACAATTACCGATGAAAGCTATTAATGTTATTGGTAACAAAGCCTCTGGTGCTACTGGTAATATAGCCAGTAAGGCGTTTTCTGCAGCCAAAGAAGGAATAACACGATTAACACGACGAAGCCCACAGCCAGTAAAATTGCCATCCATTGAAATTATGCCCGCGAATGTCAGTAAAATAATAAACTGAGCCGTGGATCAAAATCTAGCAGCCTTGATGAATCAAGGATAAGAACAAGTACAAAGAAATATTGCTGCAAATTTAATTGCGGGAAGTGATTTGAGATCGCGATTTGGATCGTGAAAAATATAATAATAATAATGTTCACACAATCGCCTGACCTAGCATTTGATATAGACGCACCTGTTCTCAAAAGTGAATATATATGATTGATGAATAGAGATTGAATCTATTGAGCATGATGTCGATGTTGCCACAATAATAATGTGTTTAGCGAGATATTCTGATTATTATACAAGATCAGCTGGTCCATCTTTGATGTTTGCTAAGGATTTTACTGATAGCGCTGATCATATTCAGTATTTTCATGTGCAATTCGACTGTCCCATATATTTGGATTTTGCAGAAATATAAGAGAAGTTATCTTTGGACCTAAACACACAGTAGTTTCGTAAGAAAATGGGAGGATAATGACGCAATCAGGCGAGATGATGTTGTTGCTGCTGGTGTGGTAAATATAATAAAACTTTCATTGTGGATGCCAGTAATGACTCCTGCAATCTAAGCAGTGGGAAAATTACCATAATTTATGGACACAGGTGGTAAATCATTACTATCATGGCTAACAGTTACGACAGATAGTATGGATAGTTCTATTAACGGTATCCTTACTTGGCACATGGCATCAAAACAGGGTGTTTCTGCGCTGCTACATAAAACACGATTCGGTTCACAAACACGCAGCCAAATGATATTTGACCAACTGGGTGTCACCGAGGTCTCATTAAGAACAAAACGGCCAACAAGAACCATCCGAACATATTTTTCTGAATTACGGACAAAACCAAAAAAACACACGCATATCATCGTTTCCTGACATTCATGGGACGTGATCTGAATGTAGATACCGGGCTGCAAATTATATATAGTTATGTACAGTATTTACATACGGAGGCCATTCTCTTCATTCAACAGATTTTCGAACACTCCCCGTCCCACAAAATCAATCGGGGGGGGGGGGGGGGCTAAAACAACACCACACCATGATGACGGATTGGGGGGATTATATATTTTATCTGTTGAAAACAAAATATTGGGGCGGACCCCCAATTATATTAAAAAACAGCCATTACGCAACCGTCGACAATATTCCTGTTATGGGATTCGAACCTCTGATTTTCAGCCCAATATTCGGACGCTCTGCAACGGTACAGTGGAACCCTCTTATATTTATATAAGAATTATTATGCATAACAAAGAAATCTTTGAAACGCATACAGTAGTTTGACATCGCAAACCAATATTATTTCTACTTCACGTCAGATTATTGTGGTGTACCTGAATATATATTTCTTACATATTCCAGGTGGAGTTATCTCAATTTGTGGACATAATAAACTATAATCCAAGCGGTAAATCAAGATGAAAACGGATTTTGGTTATTACATCTGCTACATAATTAACCCCGCGTGAGTTAATATTAAAATATCTACCAGCCGCGTTTATTGACTGAAATATTATTTCTTCACAGGTCACAACATGGACAGATTCTTCTAAACATTTTATCATATTTTCCAGTATCTCCATGTGCAGATTACTGACTTTGTGTGATAGCTCATAAGTTGGATAAACTATTTCTCCGTTATATACTTCATATAAAAACCTGTGACATAAATATCACCCCCCCCCCTCCGCAGTACATATTAAATGACCATGATTACTGACATCCCCTACTGACGTTTTCCAAAAGCAGTGCCTTCTAGGGTTCTTATGACTCTATCCCTGACTTTGCCAGGGACTTTGTCAGAGATATCAGGGACTCTCTAACGGTAGTTTTTTTTTCTTTTCTCATAATACCGTGTAAGCTCTCGATATCTTTTACCGCCACATTGGAGGCACAGTTGTGTTTTGCTCGTACTCCAGCATCGTATCTTATACAAGATTTTGGACCTAGGCTTCCTCTTCGCACACTTTGTGAACTATATCCGCAGAATTCATTTCTGCAGGATTTTTTTTACAAGGAGTTACAGATCCTATCATCAGCCATTTACATGATTCTTTATATAAAAAATCTTTTATTAAAATACTTGTTCTTAATTGTAATATGGAGGAGTTTGAGAGATTATCCAAAATCGTACCCTGGAAAGCCTCGAAATTGAATCTCGATATAATCTCTGTCGACTTACCAATAAAAAGTCTAGTAAGGGATAAAAGCATGATTAATAAAATGGATTATGCTAAGGACAAATTTAAGAAAGATGGCGCATCTCACTCCTGGTCAGCATTTCGAATCAGTGGTAGTGTGGATGCCACAATGAACGATAAACTAGCAGCGAGTATAATCGCACATCTCGAACATCGAAGATATTTTGTCAGCGTAAAATTTATATTTGCAGAAACAGGGAATTGGATTATTCATAATAATACGACCCTGTGTCGCTAATATAAAAAAACTGTCATTGTAAGTCAAGGTTCCAAACCAGGAATATTGACCGAAATTGACAAACCGTATTATGAGTGAGCGTACCCTGTGACCTCGGTTATTTATGGAATTTCTCCGATAAATGAAAAGCCTAGTCTTGATCATCTGAAACCGATGAAACTGTCATGGATAAATTGTGTAGCTGAGCGAGTAACAGAGCATTTTAACAAATGCGATGCGTGGAAACGGTTTGATTGATCAAAGACGTAAAAGAAAAACGAGTGTGCGGAATCAGTTACGGATACCGGTGCTACAATAAAAGATGTGGCAGAGCTAAAATAAAAACTAAAATCTCCAAAAATAGTAAAATCAATCAGCGGAGAGATTTTGTTCGAATCAAAACATTACAAAAAGGGCGGAGCCCCAATCGACCTTACTGCTCATAATGCTCATGCATGGACTAACGCAGTAACAGTATTTCCACGAGATCCAATAGTAAGATATTATGTTTGATTTTATTTACGAGTTAAATGAAAATGATCCTGTATCGGTGTGGTTATTTCAGAGTTTTGAAGACGAAGAAGGTAAATTTGATCAATTTGTAAGACCTAACGGTGAAACATATCGTACAGAATCTCTTCATCGCGCGATGAGAAAACTCGCTGAGAAAGTTTCAAGAGATAATACCGAGCAATTATTAACAAACTGTATTCCAGTCCAATCAGTTGCAGCTCACTTTGCCAGAGAGAGAAATCTGTGGAAGCCAACACGATTTCAACTTCATTCAGATGTTCAAGCTAGTGGTATCGAATACGGACACTGCGGATTATGGAATACCAGATATGATTCTAAAAGTGTTATCTCGGTTGATATGGTTGCGTGTTATCCAGGAAGTTACCTCGTATATGGACAGTGTGCTGGGTATTTTAACCGATTTGGACATCCCACGATCGAGATGACATGAGTTGCGATAAATGGACCACTACCTGATTTTCATCTAACCGGATTCGCTCGTGTAATATCATTCGAGTTTGCTAAAGGACCAGAAGCGTAGCTAGGGGGGAGGTGCAGGGGGGTACATGTGTCCCCGGGCGCCAAGGTACAGGGGCGCCAAAATGAGGGTTACAACGTTACATTATAATATATAGACAAGGGTAATAAATCGGTCACAAGATCGCTGCAGCGGGGCTGGGGCGCCACTTTTATAGTTCGTCCCCGGGCGCAAAATATCATAGCCACGCCTCTGTAAAGGACTCAATCTGATTTTTTATGCTTGGATTGGAAGACATTTATTTGAAAAATACTGGGCACCAATAGTGTTATTATGGTACACGATTGTTTGTAACCCAGCTAACACACAACGTTTTCACGACGTTGCTATATGGTTGTGTTTTGGCTACGTGTGAAAATAACGTTTTGGCAACGTTGCTAAAACGTTATACATGAAAATGAAATTAAATAGTCTTCTGATCTAGAAGATAAAGTAAATTATAAATAGTATGTATATGCATTGATCCTAATACTATGGACAAGAATTAATATCAATATTCCAAAGAAATTATATAACGTTTTTACAACGTTGTACCAATGTTGTGGTTAACTTAACATTATCAAGGAGAACACTTTGTTTTAGTTTTGCAGTTCATTCATTTTATTTTCAAAACGAATAAATATAAGGAAAATATTTTACTCGTCAGCTTTTGTATTACAAACATGAGTTACTGCCATTGCCTTATTAATATTTTACGTATCTACGAACCAAAGGCTAGCTCATCTTGTACCGACCGAATCGAAATTGAGGTAGAGACTTATATCCTGTTTCCCGCTATTTTGAACCACCAATGTATGAACATGAAATAGTTAAGTAGTTAACGTATATTCTCATATCTAGTTGCAGAAAATAAGGTTGTTTTATTGGTCGATGTATGTTGATGTAATCAAGCACTTGTAAACTGCTACGAGCTAGGCGCAAAGCAATGACATGGCCACACTCGCATTTTCAAACAAAAAAAATGGGATATATCGGCCAACGTATTCAGCAGAGAATGACCTAACTGCTTGGCATATTTCTGTGACTTTTATCCGACTCGTATTAAGTAAATTATATTGTTACACTGATACATTTTTGGAACGAAAAATATCGAGGATAGGATAGGTTATCATGATAAAATGCCTTCTGTTATTTTAGCATTTTGGATTACGCACTCTTAGCTCAGAAGCGTAAGATTTATCGTTCTTGACCAATTTTTAAAAAATCAAAATACCAAGCAATGTAAATTGATTTCAAAGTGCAATTCAAATTATGGTATGTTTAGACATGTATTCATATGCTGATATACATAGATTGTGAAAAAAGAAAATGCATATTAAAGATTAAATATTTTACAATTGCAGACATAGGTGTAAATAATCTATAATACAGGCATGTTTTCAGTGATAACTTATGTACATGATCTTTTTGTGAGTTATAAACACAAGTGCAGTGAAGAAAGTTTCATAAAGTTTAATAATGCTAGTTAATGTGACTTCTGCATATGTAAGCGGTGCTGAGATGATATATCACTTTCAAATTGTTTTTTTAATTTGCAGGTGCCTGAGCAGAAGAAGAAAGAGATAACTTTTAGAGTGGAGGAGGAATCTAACCCTGAGTCCTTATCTCAACTGAATCTAGATAATAAACAAAAAGTTATATTAAAATGCATGTTGTATTGTTTCCTTTTTCCTTTTTGTCTTTTAAATACAAATGTTTGAACCTTCAGTCTGCAAATTCAAGGGATTCCTTATCAGTCAAAAGCAGTGTGGTTTACCTATGAACTTTATTTTACACCCTGTTTCTTAAAAAATATAATTATCTCCACTGAAGTAGATTTTTGGACATTGGATTTCCATATAGGATTTGGATGTTGTAAGAATGTTGTAGGAAGGTTTTTTAATAACGGTAACTTTACTCAAGGTGGGGCATATGGTCACAAACGACATTATACGCGACTAATTCTAGATGACGAAGAATACGATTGTATAATCGCGGATGCAACAGCGAAAAATATATTTGTCAGTCGTGAAAATTCCTACTTGTCTGATGGAACACGGTTTGGTACAATTGTTAGTTACATCAATGGCGAACCTCCTCAGTATAGCCACTTAAGATCTCCTATGCTGCCTTATGTTTCTATAAACCTGCCATCGATGATAAATAGATTCCCTGTCACTGCAGTCAGAGTCGCAACAGATGATAATAATAATAATAATAATAATAATAATAATAATAATAATAATAATAATGACTTTGTATAGCGCCTAATCTTTAAAAGCTCTAAGCGCTTTACACCATCAATAATGATATGACTACACTACAGAACAACAAATGACAAAAACAATGAAATTGGAAAGCATAACAACATGCTGAAAATATATAAGATACAAAACATGATTAGGTCGCTAAGTTTGTCTCTGAAGTCGAAACAGGTGAGTCTTGAGAGCACTCTTAAAAGGGACCACAGTGTCTTTGTGTCTAATTTCAATGGGCAATTCGTTACACGTCACCGTGCCCTGGTATGCAAACGAACGTTGTCCATATGACTTTGTTTTCCCCTTGGGAACAATGAGTATACGATTATCAGAAGAAGAGTGTAAGGATCTAGCTGGTGTATACACATGGGTGAGGCTGGATAGTTATGTTGGACTGGAGTCTGTCATTGAAATATAGCACAGAGAACAAATTTTGTGTTTGATTCTGTATCAAATTGATAGCTAGTGTAGGGTACAGAGCAGTGGTGAGGTGTGCTCTGATCGAGGTACTCTAAAGATGATCCGTGCAGCTTTGTTTTGAAGTTTCTGGAGTAAATGTTGTGATGAACCAGAGAGACTTGAGTTACAATAGTCCAGTCTTGAAAGTACTAACGAACACACAAGTGTTTTCGTGGCATCAACAGAAAGATATTTACGAATGGAATTGATGCATCTCAATTCAAGATATGCAGACCTGCAGATGTTCATGACATGTTGGTGCAATGTGAGAGTACTGTCTAGAGTAACACCTAGATTCCGTACTGACTGAGAATTCAATGTTGGTGTTGCTGATATTTATCGTCTGAGGTAAAGGATGTGGATGAGAAAGTCTTTGTGTTGTGATCAGAATAGCCGCAGTTTTATCATCGTTCATCTGCAGCTTGTTACATGTCATCCATGATTTCATATCCGAAATGTACTTCTCTAAACCAAGGATGGTAGCATCAACTTCAGTTGGGTGACTAGACTTGTATATTTGGGTGTCATAAGCGTACAATTGGTGCGACACTGTGTGATGATCTATGACACTTGAGAGCGACTGAGTGTACAGAATGAAGAGAACAGGTCCAAGAACAGATCCCTGTGGAACACCATAACATATGTCAGCTGGGCTGGAGTGCGTATTCCATTTGCAGATATAATTTCTGTCCAGTTGACTAAGTAGGACTTGAACCACTGTAAGGCTATATTCTGAATGCCAAATACATGCTGGAGACGGTGAAGTAATATATCATGGTCTATTGTGTCAAATGCTGCAGAAAAATCCTGGAGAGTGAGGATTATAATCTTTCCACTATCCAAAGCAGAGAGAATGTCACCAAATACTTTCAGAAGAGTAGTTTCCGTACTGTGGCAAGGGCAATATCGAGATTGCACATTGCTAAAAAGACTGTTTTAATTCAAATGAGATACAAGTTGAGTTAGAACAACCTTTTCTAAGACTTTTGATATGAAAGGGAGATTAGAAACTGGGCAGTAGTTCTTTAAATCGTTATGGTCCAGTGTTGGTTTCTTCAGCAGTGGCTTTAAGATGGCAGTTTTGAAAAATGATGGGAATTCCCATGATGAGAGAGAGAGATATTAATAACATCAGTTAGTGAAGGCAATATTGGTTCTAAGCACTCAAGCAGCAGTGATGTCGGAATTTGATAAAGTTTACAAGACTTTGGTGCACTTTTCATCACGATTGTCCGTACTAAATCTATATAAACAGGTTTAAATACTCCTAACGGTTGTCGCTGAAATTCTACATCATACCTGTATGGTGACGAATCAGTTGAAATTGTGCTGTCAAGCGAATCTCTAATGGTTTGAACTTTGTCATTGAAGAAATTTGCAAATTGGTCTGGTAGGTCTAGTGGAGAGAGGTCGTTGGAAGTGGTGTACATTTGTTCCTTGACATTAGTTTGTTAGTTATCTCGAAGAGCTCTTTGCAGCTGGAACTCTCCGTGATCTTAGAAGTGTAGTGGGATGATTTGGCTAAATGGACTATATTTGTGACGTTCCTCTTAGCGGCTTCGTAGATTTGTTTATGAATAGTGTTTCTGATGAAAAGCCAAAACCTCTCTGCTTTTCGGCGATGTCTTTTAGCAGTGCAAAGCTGGTCCCTAACACTGCTATACCAAGGAGAACACTTTTTTTTTATTGATGCTCTGCATTTTGTGGCTGGGGCATGTTTTTCAAGCAATGAAGGCAGGCAATTATCAAAAGTTGTTCCGCTGTTGGATGTAAGAAAGTTGTTAGGTTTTCTTGGATGTCATGCATGCATTTGGTTCTATTTATCATACGGAGGTTTCTCTTAGTAGCAAATAGAGGTGGAGGGTTAGGGACTGATACGTCGAGATGGCATACAATGCAGAGGTGATCCGATGCAAGTTCATGGGATACAAGAGTTGATTGCAGAATATTATCATCCGGTCTATAAAGAAACCAGTCTAAAATGTGACCAAGTTTATGGGTAGGTTGGTTAACTGACTGTTTAAGATTGAAAACATGAATGGAATCTAGGAGTTTTGACGTGTTTGGTTTACCAGGGCAGTCATAGTGAAAGTTGAAATCTCCAAGAATAATTAGGTTGCCACCTATCGAATTTCCATACTCTAGAAGATTTGGAAATTGCTCCAAAAAGAGAGATTCAGTCAGCTTGTTTTTTCTACTAGGAGGACGGTAGAGACAGAAAAAAATGGACTGACCTTTGTTCCAGTATGAACATTGTTTGGACTAGTTCAAACGATGTGTGGCAGAAATTGAAGGTTGTGTTGTACTTGAGGTATTTGATCATGGAATTCTTTGTAATTACAGCAATTCCACCTCCGCGAGAGTTGCGGGGGAACGGCTTGATGGAGTAATCGCTGGGTGTTAAATCCGCACACTTACTTTCATCACCTACCGAAAGTAACACAGTTTTTGTCAGAAAGAATACGTCAATATTCTGGTCATTGATAAAATTAACAATTTCTGTGCGCTTTTCCGGTGATCCTACTGATTGAGCGTTGAATAATGCAATACGTAGTGGTATCCCTGGGACAGTTGACACAACGGTTGACGATTTAAGAGGAATTTGAACCAGGTTATTGAAATTAACGGCAGAATTTTTAAGTTGTTCATCCGTTACGGGCGAAAGGGAGATAACTGGAATCCTTCTTCCTGTTCTACGCCAGCCGGCTTTGAAAGAACGTTTCTTTTTTCCCTTCCGTTTACATTTAAGAAATGATGAATGAATTCCCAGTTCGTTCAGTCTTGAGCATAATGTAGTATCTAGAACCAAGGTGTGGTCATTTAATCGAATTAATGAGGATTCGTCGTAGTGTAAGCGGTCACGTGACGGCGGTTTATTCAAAAGCAAATTACGTCTCAACAGCGGGACAAAACAGCTGAGAAAAAATCCAATTGCTCTCGCTTCCAACACAAGGAGATGAACCAACACACACGAACGGAACAGCCAATGCATAATGAAACACAATAATGTAGACGATGACAGAAAACAAGTACAAATATCACAAATAAAGTACAAAATCGGAAGAGCCCACTTTCCTTCAACAGATTCATTTTATATTGATAGCAAGTATATAGAAGTAGTGGCTCGTTATACAAATTATGGTGCGCCATGGGGATCATGGGGAATAAAACAGAAAATGTTACATGATTATTCTGAATCTGCAGATGTTACGGTTGAACATACTTACCTGAAAAATAATCAAATATCAGAATTATCGAGGGCAAATTCGTTATCCGATCGAATATGTAGATACAAGACCGTTTACTTGAACGGATGCGGCGGATCTGGGGAGGCTTTTCGTGTTATCAAATTATTTCGGGGGGAAGTTAGATATGATTGTCTTAACACTTAAACACAGACTTGCCAAAGAGATGAAACAATGAGACGTTAATTCCTACACTTATCACAGTTTTTTTCGATATAAGGGTGACGCATGGACTACTGATCGAATGGGTTAGAACTATTTTCCAAAGATCATTGTTTCGGATGAGATATACACAGTGTTGCTTATATATAAAATGTTTCTTGATTGGTTGTTATTGATAAAAACAGACGTGATAGTGTGTGTCAATTATGGTTAATCACCGCCATTTGCTGGTTTGTCAACGCCTGATTGGCTAAAGCATTTTGTAGATTAATATGCGGAGATAACTGAAGATCATAGAGCGCTCGATCCAGAATTAAGCGAATTCAAGAAATTAATCAGATTACAGTCAGATAAAATCCAGTGCGAAATAGCGCGTAAAATAATCTCAGAAACCTCATTAAATGATCTTTGGGAAGCGTTGAGACCAAACGATTTCATAGGCACAAGTAAATAGATAGAGAAACACTTCAATAGCGGTTGTTTCAATTACATAAAGAAAAGTTATCAACGCTGTCTGTGCCGTTATGTTATAGACCAGCTAGTACACGAAAACAAAATATTGAAGTTGATATTCCAGGACAAGCATACGTGGACGAATTGCCCATTGAAATTAGACACAAAGGCACAGTGGTCCCTTTTAAGAGTGTTCTTAAGACTCACCTGTTTTCGACTGCAGGGACAAACTGAGAGACCTAATCATGTTTTGTATCTTATATGTTTTCAGCATGTTTTTATGTTTTCCAATTTCATTGTTTTTGTCATTTGTTGTTCTGTAGTGTAGTCATATCATTATTGATGGTATAAAGCGCTTAGAGCTTCGAAAGATTAGACGCTATACAAAGTCCTCATTATTATTATTATTATTATTATTATTATTATTATTATTATTATTATTATTATTATTATTATTATTATTATTATTATATAGGAAGAATAGCAGTCTTGGTCATACACGTGAAAATACGATGCTAACCTGTCTTGAGTGTAATAGACGCAGAGGTGCTAGTTAAGTGATCGCGGTGGTAATTGTGTATCCTCGGATATCACTTGCAACTGTTCACGTGTAAATCCACGCTAAGGAGCACTTGAATCTAAATTATCGATTGCGGGTCTACCCGTGGATCTAGTTATGTTAGATATTGTGTGTGTTGTGACACTCCAGACATGAGCAACAGCTTTTTTTTCTACCTTCCTGAAGTTCACCCTGCTCATATTAATATCAGACAGTCACTTTACCGAGTATTTTTTGTTTTGAAAAATCATTTCGTGCAGATATATATTTTTGTGATCGCGCTATTAGGTTTCATATTGAGTGTTCGAGTAATTTCATTGTTTTCTGCACTGATCACATTTGGTAATATTGCAACTCATTCATGAGATCTCTTGTCTTGAATAAATTCCTTCGCGTATTGATATAAAAATAAACGCTCAGCAAGTGTTTGATTAAATCGTTCAAAAATTGTCTGATCACGATGTATTGCAGTATGTCCCCGTCTGATGGTGACGTTATGTTGCTTCATTATTGATTACACTGCACCTTCAAATTCCCTCCCAGGGTCAACCTGTAATAGACTTGGCCATTGCACAGGTCATCATCTTTAAATTCGTTCAAACTCAAAAGCTACATCATACGCTGTCATTGTCAATAATAGTTCTGCTTCTTTGTACCTACTCACAACATCAACTACAGTTAACGCGTACTGGTATATCCGTCTTTAGACATTACCATGTTTTAAGAATAATATATCCGCCTGATGAACTTTATTTGAAACGATTACTTCAAAATGAGCATACTTTATTCATTTATGTGGTGGTAGATAAGTCTACCATATTGTCTGTCTTGATAACCAATCTGTTGCAACAATGTTTTTGACCTTTGCTGCTTCGGCGAGATTAATAATAGCTGAGTAACCTCTCCATTATCCTCTTGGGGAATAACAAATAGATTCCATAATATTAATTACCAACCAATTAATTACCAGCACCTAGCACTAGTTTACCATCTATGGCAGATCTTATTAACCAGTTATCTAATGATTCCTTGAAAGATTTATTCATAATATAATTTAATTCACATATGCGAGATGTATATGCTGCAGATTGCTACTTTTATAAGACACATCATGATCATGACAAGCTCAATCAATTTCATTTATAGGATATTCACCTGGTTTTGGCTATCTAGTCTGCTTCCAGGGCCACAGTAATTATATCGCCGAAGATGTTTTCTCCTGGGTATTTAGCTCACAGAGTGCCTGGTAATTTTGTCAATTTTGCTGCAATATCACCTCCTCGTTTGTTTTTGTTTTTAAATTGTCAGCTGATTTTGCAGAAATAAATGTAAATTTATTTGTACCACATGGTGCAAACTTACTGGCAACTGCTGATCTGTTTTTTGTTGTTGTAATTGTTATTAAGTTGCTTGTGCTAGTACGCTTCTTGCATTTCACACAATATAGATCCATAATTTATTTTTATAATAAAATGAATTTAATTGATTTTTCAGCGACAAGAACGTTTGAACCTGTTAAGCATATTGCTGCGCTACCAAATTCGATCAAAATGATAATAATAGGACCATTTAGGAAGTGGAAAAATGCAATTGCTACTTAATCTTAAAATGAGATGGTTAAAATGGGACAGATTTTATTTAGTAGCACATTCTCTAGATGATCAACGATGCTACGAAGTGTTAAAAAGATGTTAATGAAAACGCAAAATCGTTAAATGAAGATGGTGATAATATTATTAATTTTATCACTGATATCAATGAAGCACTGAGTGTTGATGACCTTGATGGAAGTATTAATAATATAGTAGTATATGATAATATAATGCTGGATAAACAATCGAACCCTGCTCGGACATTTTCTCGAGGCAGACATTAAAACACAGAAGTGATTTATGTTACTCAGTGATATACACAAATACCAAAAGTGATCAGATATAATTGTAATATTCTTGCTGTGTTTAATGGAGTTGATACTTAAACACTTAGAAATATTCATCAGACCTGGTGTAGCAGAGGTAAGGATATAATTCATTTTAGAAATTTATTTAGTCATGCTAAGTCAACCCCACATGGATTTATAGCAATAAACCTACATGATCCGAGATCAAGATATCGTATCGGACTTGATATCAATTTTGGATAAAACCATAGCAGCAGAGGAGGTGTGGCATCAAAAATGCGTCTCGGATAGACAGAAGCTTTGGTTATAATTTTTACATTTTTTTTAAATTTTATTTTTAGGAGGCCTTAGTTTTCCAAATAGAAGAGGTGGGGCTCGGCCTCTCTGCTGCTAGTATGAATAGCTATATATATATATATATATATATATATATATATATATATATATATATATATATATATACACTGTTTGATATGAAGATTTGGTCTAACAGATCAACTTAGTGAGGCAACCAGTCAAGAAAAGAGGCTACACATAGCAAAGGGTATTATGAATAAGGTACATTGTAATTACAGCAAATAGCAAGTGCTTTCTTGTGTAAGGTTCTCAGCCAGTAACATCTTTTGTACTTGTAGACATAACTATAAGCAATTGAAAGCAAAAACTACATGATTTTCAGATAAAAATAATATTTTATTCTTGTGAATGGAGATGTTGTATTTGTAAATAAAATTGGACAGCATGCTATATGATAAGTCTTGGAATATAACCTAATAGAAGTCTATATGGATATACATACTGTATTTAAACTCAGAAACAGAAGGAGCATTGCATATATTTCAAAAGTGTACATTTACTTTTTAATATTTTCATGTGTTTTCCATTTTACAAAAGCTTAAGCTAAACTGGTGCTGCAAGGTACAAAATAGTATGAATAGCTGAAATCTCATATCAGGGCAAATTTTATTTTGATTAGAAGGTGCAAGAAGACCAATCTGATGGAAGATGTGCTGTGTTAAACAAAGTGAAAAATATAAAGCCAAGATATTGATATGATCTCATCTTATACTCAGGAATACAAGATGGAAAATGTACAATTTTGATGATTCAACTTACACTCTACAATGACTTAAAGTTTAAGACCACAGAGTCGTAACACATACATTATTATAAATTATATTTATTATCATTCTCATTGGTATTATAATTACTAATTAAAACTTACAAGATCAATTAGGAATGGCTAAATTAAAAAAAATAATCATTAAACCTAATACACCTAAAACTACTGTAATATAATTAATGTGAACATGTGCCAATATTTCACACCACCACAATTGTTTGATTTACATTTTGTTTCCTTCATTCATTCTAAATCCATTGAATCTATCCCATAATATTAAATTGCAAAAGTTCTGCATTATATTACATACATAAAGCATGATACACTACGGTATATACAATCTAACTGAAATAAATCTAATTTAGAGTATCGTAACATTTAGCATGAATATGTGCATGAAATCTGCATATTGATATATACATTTATTAATTCATTACCATAATACCATAGATTTTATTCTTTATTTTTAATTGTATGTATGTAATTATGTATGTATGTATGTATGTATGTATGTATGTATGTATGTATGTATGTATGTATGTATGTATGTATGTATGTATGTATGTATGTATGTACCGGTATGTACGTATGTATGTACAGTGGGACCCCGCTATAACATGGTAGTTGGGAGCCATAGAATCCGACTGTGTTATGAACCGAACCGTGTTATAAGCAACCATGTACAATACCAACACATTTTTGGATTTAATTGCGGGGGAGGGGGGAGGTTGTTACATAAAGACGGGTGCGAAAAAGCATGGCACAATTACCATTTTTGATAAATATATATTAAATGAGAAAAACATTTGCTGTGTTAACAGAAATTGCAGATATAATATATTACTTTATTCAGAGAACCATGCATTGGTACATACACATGTCTAATTTATATATACATGTATAATCTATTGCATGAAAAGAGTATCAACACTGTGTAACTGTGTACTCACCAGCGAATCTTGTAACATACATTGAATCCATAATACAAATATTTCCATCGAAAATATCCACACACGGATGTAAAATACTCAATAATTTTGTCACAGATCATTATGTGTGACTGAATTCAATGAAAAGAAAATAAAAAATAAAAATTACGTAACGGGTGTACGTAATGAATACATGTCCGTAGATTAAATAATGGAAGCTAAAGTGTATTCTTATAATAACTACATGTACATCTCAGGATCTTTCTGTCTCTGAATTCAGTCATTGTAAATTTCAGCACATTTTCCCACCCAAGCTGCTAGTCAAAGTCCTTTGAACTTGCCGCCCAGCTATTGCGTCATGTTCTTTTGATGTACTCTAATAAATACAGCAGGCAGAACTAGCTGTATTTTAACCACTGAATTATGTCGCTGTAAATATCAGCACAGCTAAAATGATAAAGTAATCAACTCTAACTTTGTCTCCCAGCTATTTGCATTCGTACGGAGGACTCCTGCATGGAGTGATTTATGTGTCCCAGATCAAATATTTGCATTCAAATACGCTTAATTAAGCCTTTCCGAGACCTCTGTGTCGTATACATTTTATACCATTACATTTCTCATCTGTCAATAGTCATTTTTTTTTGAAAAACTCTGATTTTTAGCTGCTTTCTGCTAATGTCAGGTTTGCTCTTGGCAAAGTCAATTATAGTTCTCAGTTGCAGAATTCGAATTTACTAGTCAACAGATTGCATAAAACAACACCGCCAAGCCATGCATACATGTTGCCGGCTTTTGTTTCTTTGATGCTTTATAAATCGTTTCCCCCTGATTTGAACAAGTTTAGTTCGACAGTTCACTTTGATGATAAACAATGTACTTAAATTAATTGATTCATACATTCTGGTGAGAATCTTTTATCAACCCCCGCATTGGCTGTTGCTTAGTTGTGTATGAAATTAAGAGAACATATATATCGGAGATTATTAGAGCAACGATTGTATTTTGGAATGCATTCAAGACAAACACAAAGTAGACATGATGGCTTCATTGCTCAGGGATCAGTAATAATAATATTGACACTTATGAGCTGTCATTTTTCAGCAATAAACAAAGATCAAAGTTCTCAGTAGGCCCAGCAATTGGTTCGTATTTCCGATGTTTATTCTGGAAATTTTAGGAGCCATACAACAATTATTTTATATTCGATTTTGTGTGTGATTTCCTCCCCAAAATGATAATACATTTTCTACACTATTTTTTTCTCGCACTTTTTAGACGAGTATGAGAATGATAATTAAACTTTTGACGTATTTTATTTTTCATACTTAAAAGATTTTTTGGGATGTCTTTGAGAAAAATACCTGTAATAAATTACCTGAAATTTCGGGAGCCATGCCACGACTGTGTTATATCCGAATTCATGTTATAACAGGGCGTGTTATAGCGGGGTCCCACTGTATGTATGTATGTATGTATGTATGTATGTATGTATGTATGTATGTATGTATGTATGTATGTATGTATGTATGTATGTATGTATGTATGTAACTATATTTGTTTGTTTGATTGGGATTTCTTTTAACATTGTTTTTAAAAAAAATTCAGTCATATTGCTACAATATCTGCAGCGAGGGAGTTCAAAGTGATGTCTAGCACTGGGGCATCATGCCGCAGACATGTAGCATTATGTTTCACCCATTCACATTATCCTGACACCAGGTAAGTCTTTGATTAAACCCAATACTTCCCGCTTCTGCAGCAGATGCTCTAATCACTAGGCCACAGGAGAAGTATGTATGTATGTATGCATGTATGTATGTGTGTGTGTGTGTGTGTGTGTATGTACGTACATGCATGTATGTATGTATGTATCCTTTCTTTGATAACAGCAGTACTTATTATCCTACAGATAAGAAAATGCTAAATACTATATTACTATACAAAAATGTTGTTTGTTGTGCACAGTTTTCTTGATCTAAAAAGATTTTAGTTCATTCTCTTCTATATGCAGATATTCAACTTGTTGGAATAAAATCAACACAAAAATGGAAAAAATGGTTCCAAGGTACATATTTTGCCAAGGGGTTCCTAGAAACACCGAAATACACTGAAAACACCGAAATACACCGAAATACACACCGAAATACACATGCATTTACATGTTCTCTCTGTATATATCGATTTCCACTCACACATTATCTTTGTTTTTGTTTGAATAATAATATAAAGCAAAAAAAATTGATTTATTATATTTTTGTAAGAATTATTTACTTTTTTCTTTTTAATATCACAATTCATGTAATGACGTCACTTGGTCGTACTTGATTCGACAGACCTGATATATGGCGTATCAGTAATACATACACAGCCTAAAAGGGGTAAATATCAAAGTATCAAAAGTATTTGCCGGCATTATATTATATATTACTATAACTTTTAATTATATAGCTTTTGATCAAAATAAATACAATTTAATTTAATTTCCGATTTAAAGGTTTTTCGATTATTTGTGATATATATCAACTGTCTTAATATCATAACCTATGTTGATATATATATATATATATATATATATATATATATATATATATATATATATATATATATATATATATATATATATATATATATACAGATAAATGCGCACAACGAAAGATGAATCTTTACCAAAATATCTTGTATTTCAAATTTAATTTAATTTGATAATGAATATTCAAAACACAAAAAACATTTTAAGTTGTCAAATTAATACCATTCTAATCATAACAGTTTCCGATTCAAAATATTAGTGCGAAAGTTTTTTAGTCACTCCAAACATATAACGTATGTATCAGATACATACGACAAGAGACTGCTCATTAAATCTATAATCGTTTTCACTCAGTTTTCTTATTTCCCTTTTGATCATGAAAATATAGTATGAAATTAATTCAAAAATGATTGATTAACCATATTAAACACGAACATTCTTCATTGTAGTTATTTCTCCTGTATGTTACAGCTAATCATCATTATTCACATGATCATTTATGATATAATCATTATGAATTATTTTATATTTTATAATAAGATGAAATGAATAACATTTTTATACTTAAGTGCTTTCACGAAATTTAAAAAGAACAATAACATGTATTTTTTAAAATGTTTTGTAACGTAGAATGGTAACGTATGTGTTGTAGTGTAAAACACGGATATATTTTAAAGTTAAAACAATTTAAATGTACACTTTTGTGTGCAATTAAAATTAAAATGGACTGAACTTATATACAGTCTCACATATAGAAAAAAATATTTTTAGCCGATTAAAGCAATGAGTCCGCTCACGTGTACTGTTTAGGTAACGTGTGTATTTCACTAACGTAAAGCAAATGCATTGTTATTTTCATTGTTAATTAATTCCATTTTGACATCAGACATTTTGAATATTCAACCCATAAATAATCTGAGATTGTGATTGCCTTAACGCCTTTGTTTCAGACAAAACTGCATTGCATACAAGGAGTTTTCCTGACAAGATTCCGTCTTTTTGGGATCAGATATAAAATTGCACACCTCTGCATCTGCTCTTTTTGCTTGGACTTAATTCCTTTGGTTCTGGCAACAGTTAAAGTATTTTACTTAGTCGCTCAAATTTCGTTGTTTTTTTTTTGTTGTTGACTTTATCTTGCGGCTATAGTAAACGTCAAATTTCAGAATACCTATATATATATTATATATATATATATATATATATATATATATATATATATATATATATATATATATATATATATATATATATATATATATATATATGTGTGTGTGTGTGTGTGTACGTGTGTGTGTGCGTGCGTGCGTGTATGTTGATACCGGCTGATGTATTTTGCTTTGTTTCACTTTTATCCCTTTCAGGCCATTAGTTTCTTTCTCATTTGAGAGAGAGAGAGAGAGAGAGAGAGAGAGAGAGAGAGAGAGAGAGAGAGAGAGAGAGAGAGAGAGAGAGTCGCACACACGGGCAGACGCATTCAGACGTACAGTCTTTGCATGTGTGTATATTTGTTTTAAAAAATAACAGCTTACAAGGGAATAAAGATAATGTGTACCATAATTAAGACTACAGTAGTAATCAGTTTATTCATTTCTAATTTGTTTGGAGTAAAGGAGGAACTATCATTGACGATACTGAATAAAACATAAACTTAACTGGTATGAGGTTGATGTTGCAGCAACTAAACTGGCAAAATGCTCGGCATTTCTCTCTCTCTCTCTCTCTCTCTCTCTCTCTCTCTCTCTCTCTCTCTCTCTCTCTCTCTGTCTCTCTCTCTCTCTCTCTCTCTCTCTCTCTCTCTCTCTCTCTCACACACACACACACACACACACACACACATATATATATATATATATATATATATATATATATATATATATATATATATATATATATATATATATATATATATATATATATATATATATATATATATATATATATATTACATAGTATCTACTTGCTGTATGAACAAAAATATCTTTATACAACTACTATCGCATAGTTGGGCCGAATTGTCTTTCGAGTTAGGCTGAATTGTCTTTAAAGTTGGGCCGAATTGTCTATAAGTCATTTGGCTCTCTCACACACACACACCCACATATATTGGTTATGATCATATGACAGTTGAATGTAAGGGTGTTAAAAAGGTCTATTTTTTTAATATGTTCCAAATTAAGCGACTTACCAAATAAAGATTGTTTCTTAACTTGAGTACGAAATGAGATCAAAGGGAGAACAATAAATATATGTGCAGTGCAGTGAATTAGAACATGAATTAAGCGACTTGAAACAAAGTGAATTAAGTCGGCTTACACCGTCCGTTCCGGAGATTACATGCGTTCCGGAACGATCAGTCGTTTTCATTACTAACAACTATCTGGAATGATCAACCTTTCCAATAAAGTACGACCAATTGACGCGTGCATAACTATGAAAAAGTAAATAATTCTTATAAAAATAAAATAAATCATTTTTTTTTGCTTTATATTATTATTCAAACAAAAACAAAAATGTTGTGTGAGTAGAAATCGATATATGCAGAGAGAACATGTAAATACATGTGTATTTCGGTGTATTTCGGTGTTTTCAGTGTATTTCGGTGTTTCTAGGAACCGCCAAGAAATCACTTGAATGGTTTTACTCCCCTGGATCGTGTGATGAAGTTAGACTAGACCTATTTCCGGTATGACTGAAAAAGTTATGAAAAGTGCGATAAGTTATGAAAAGTGCGTAAAGTTTAGACACATACGTTACCATTCTACGTTACAAAAACAGTTTGTGTTTAATAGGGTTCATGAAACATATTTAGATTAATTACATTACATATTTGCTTGACCAAAGTTTAATTTCATATCAGATATAAAATAAGTCAAAATAATATATCAGATCAATGATAATGTGAATAATGATGATGTTCAATTCTCACATACATTAGAAAACTATAAAACTGACGAATGTACGTGTTTAATAGGGTTACTGAAACATATTTGTATTAAATACATAACATATTTGCTTGACCAAAGTTTAATTTCATATCAGATATAAAATAAGTCAAAATAATATATCAGATCAATGACAATGTGAATAATGATGATGTTCAATTCTTAAGCATGTTCTTCTTCGCTGTTTTGATCAAGCATGCCTTTGGGACGTCCACAGAAGGAATATACCTGCACACGCAATCAGATGGCAAACTGTTCAACCTGGCACGACTAAAGGCAAAGAGCAAAGTGCGTGAAGCATCAACCAGAGCAGCAGAGGGGGCAAACAGACCAATTTTATAGAAGCGTCAATTTGTCAAACCAAGGCTTCCTCGTAAATGCTTTATAGAATCCTCCATTTGGCGAACCAAGGCTTCCTCGTAATTGCTTTATAGGAAAATCAGAATTAAAAAAAAGGACGCCATGGTCGTTGTCGCGCCCCTGTTGCTGCTACCGGGTTAACTGAATTAACCACAAATACGATCTAATCCAACACGGTATCGTGTCCGAGGATCGTGTATACTTTGTTACGGCTATTGGATTTAAATTATATATTTTTAATTGTCAAATCCAAATTTGTCATTTAGGGTTTAATATTCATTAATTGGAGATTATTCTAGAAAGTCTCTATGACCTATGTACTTTACGGGTGGAAATCAGATGTTGACCTCATTACCTCATTATCTGACCTTGCTTCAGATTGATAAACAGGCCTTTGAAACAATTGGTTAATTTCAAGGACATCTTTATATTTTTAGTTATTGGAGATGGTTTTTCTTCTAGATCATTCTTTTAGTAAGTGACTTGGTGAAGGTAGCTTCTTTCTATGACCTTCCAGAATCACATGATTCCTTTTTATTTACGAGGGAATTTATATATATATATATATATATATATATATATATATATATATATATATATATATAGCTGTGTTTTGGAAGCTGACATGAGTAGAATCTGGGCTTTTAAAGTTAATAGTTGTGTTTTTCTGTTTGAGTTATAATTTTAATTACCTTGTACAGGGAATTGTGTCAATTCGTTGGAGCAAGAGAATTTATTGTATTTATCTGGAAAAGGACATGTGTTTCATAATTTCATTTGGATGATTATAAAACAAGAACTGCATCACGTGATATCGTCAGCCATTTTGGATTACATCGTCAAGATTCGAACCTGGAACTATTAGAACATTTATTTATCAGGACTCTTGCAAATTTCATTAGTGGATTATTTTTGTGAATTCTATATTGGGTTAATGTTGGATTTGATTCTCTAAAACCGTAAGTTTATTTATTTTATGAAAATAATTGTACTTAATAAAATCATTGTTAAAGTTTTTACAAGCTTGTTAGTTTTCACTCTTTCTGTGTTACTGCTTATTCGAGCCTAAGCACGTAACAACTTATCGTTACAAATCCATGTGGGGTGGCTATGGCACCACTAAAGAAATTTTGAAATTGATTATAATCCATATCGGCGCACCAAGTCTGTCAGATATTTCTAAGTGTGTGTGTGTGTGTGTGTGTATATCAACTCCGTTAAATACACACAACAAATTACAATTATCACTGATCACCATGGGGATCTCCGTGTACCGTTGAGTGACATATATCACGTCTGTGTTTTCATGACGCCCTCGGGAAAATATTTTGGCAGGATTCTTTTGTTTGTCTAACATTTCATCGTCGCACACAACAAGATTGTTAACTCCGATATGTAAGTCTTCCTCGGATGGCGGTTCGTCAATATCTGTGATAAACTCAACAACGCTTTCGCCGGCAAATTCTGAAGCATTTTCGTTGTAATCTTTTAACACTTGATAACAATGCTGATCATCCACGCTCGAGGCAACTAAATATAATTTGTCCCAGGTCATATATTTCATTATCATTGTGAGCAACAACTGATTTTTTACCACTCCCTGAGAGTCCGATGATAATCATCCTGATAGAGTTTGGTAACATAACGTGATGTTTTATATGTTGTTTTTTCTTTAGCGCTCAGAAATCAATTACTTCCATTAGATATAACATAATAATATTATGGATCTATATTGTGTGAAATGTAAGAAGCGTGCACCAACTATTGACCTGACAAATGTTGCCACAAAAAATAACCGAGAAGCGGTTGCTGCTAAGTGTGAGGTATGTGGGATAAAAAAAATATCGATTTGTAAAAAAGGTGGCGGAGATATCACTGCCGGTCTAACTAAACTTCCAAGAATCCCGTGGGCAAAGCATCCAGAGGAAAAACACCTTCCTGGATATAGTTATTGTGGACCGGGAACACGATTAGATATCAGACTTGATAGTCAGGATAATCCTAACTCGGGAGAAAATCCGATAAATGCAATTGATGAAGCGTGTCGGGTACATGATATATCTTACCGGAGCGGTGATTTACAATAACGTAATCTCGCAGATGTGAAATTAATTCATGCGTTGAATTCTATCACTGATAAATCCTTCAAAGAAAAATTGGCTTCATGGTTAATAAAATCGGCGATGAAAGGTAAATTAATGATGGGTGCTGGTAATTAATAACAACATGGAATCTATTTATTATTCTCCAAGAGGATACTGGAGGTGTAAAGCAGCAATTGGTAAACTCGCTAGCGCCGCAAAGGTGAAAAATACTACAGCAGCGGATAGGTTATCAAAACAGGAGATATGGCAAATTTATCTACCACCGCCTAAACAAATTAACTACTCGCATTTTGATGTGACCGTCCCTAATGAGGTTCATCAGGCTGATATACTATTTCTGCCGCTTGATGGTGTTTACAAATACACGTTAACCGTAGTTGATGGTGCGAGTCGATACAAACATGCAGAGCCGTTCAAAACAAAATCATCAACTGAAGTGGCTTCTGCGTTTGAAATGATTTTTCGATGGGGTCCTCTGCATTAACTAAATCTATTACAAGTTGATCCTGGCAAGGAATTTCAGGGTGCAGTGTTATCAACAATAAAGCATCATACTGTCACCATCAGACGAGGACATACTGCGCTACATCGCTATCAGGCAATTGTTGAACGATTTAATCGGACACTTGCTGAGCGGTTCTTTGGATATCAATACACGAAGGAATTCATCCAGGATAAACGATCTCGTGAATGGGTCAAGAGATTTCCAGGCGTAATTACCGCGCTAAATAATGAGATTACTCGAACAATTAATATGAAACCTAACAACGCAATAAAAAAAATATATACCTGAAAAACCGCAAAAAAAGATTTTTCAAAACAACCGATACCCGGCAATGTCACTGTTAGGTATTTATATGAACCAGGAGAGCTCGAAGGTGGCAAAATATAGCTACTGATCCTATTTGGAGTGTCACCACGCATAAAATATCTAGTATAACACGATCCACGGGTAGACCAGCAGTCTATAGATTGGATTAAACCGCTCGTGAACAACTACAAGTGATACTCAATTACCGCCGCGTGGTCTTAACCAGCACCTCTGCGGTTGTTGCACTCAAGTCAAGTCAGCATCACATTATCTCTGGTATGACCAATACTGCTATTTTTTCCGTCTACGGTAAATTGTCGAGAGTCTTTATCCGACCAACACCAACTCATTATACAATTGCAACTCGCGCAGTGATTATTTTGTTGTTGTTTCAGTGTAATTATTAATGCGGCATCAATGTCAAACTCTCTGTTATTTTTTTATCCTGTTGTTTATAACCAGAGAGTTTTGTCTGATTATATCGTCGCTGACAATATAACTTATTATAATGTCATTATCATCTGAAACAATTCTTCGAAGTTGAGTTATTCTTCGTACTCTGGACACCGCAAGATAAACTAAATTCGACCACTCGATGTGATTATCTATAATCCAAACAATTGTATCGGATATAATTAATCCCTATGAAGAATGTATCGTCGCTGTGTAACCTAGCGTCCATGTGGATTTGTCAGCGCGCAATGCATCTTTGACGACGTTGATATCAACCAACACAATATCATTTAACACTAAATTCTGCTTTTCATTTTGTCCTGGAATATCAACTTCGATATTTTGTCTTCGTGTATCTTTGGGTCTATAACACAGCGGCTTTGGAAGTGTTGCAAATATTTCTTTATGCAATTCAAATAACTTCATCTGATGTATGTCTCTGAATATTTTTCTACTTGCCACTATCAAATCGTTTGGTCTCCACGCTTTCCAGAAATCATTTAATGGAGTTTCCGAAATTATTTCACGCGCTATTTCACATTGGATTC
Organism: Unio pictorum; assembly: GCA_030141615.1. Classification (NCBI taxonomy): domain Eukaryota; kingdom Metazoa; phylum Mollusca; class Bivalvia; order Unionida; family Unionidae; genus Unio; species Unio pictorum. The sequence continues at coordinate 1,480,880 of JARLTB010000025.1, forward strand.
TATCCGGTTGTAATCTAATTTGTTTTTTGAACTCTTGTAATTGTTCATCAATTGCTGTATGATCGGTATTAATTTCTTCATAATAGTCTACAAAATTCTTCAACCAATCATGTGGGGATAAACCGACAAATAGTGGTGGTTGGCCATGATCACCGCACATTATCACTTTTGTATTCGATAGTAATAACCACTCGAGAAATCTTTGTAATACATCTAACGATACCGTGCATATCTCATCCCAAATAATGACTTCAAGAATAAGTTTCTCACCAATTCGATCAGGAGTCCATTCGTCGCCTTTACACCGAAAGAAACTGTGATAAGTGCAAGCATTAATTCCTCGCTGTTTCATGTCTCTTGCAAGTCTGTGGGTCGGTGTTAGCACAATAATGTTTGATGCGTTTCCACGAAATAATTCAATCGCACGAGTTGTCTTTCCTGACCCACCACAGCCGTTTAAGTAAACGGTTTTATATCTACATATTGGATCAGATATCGGCGGTCCATTAGATAGTTCTAATATCTGATTATTTTTCAAGTAATTGTTTTCAATCGTAACATCTGCTGATTTGGAATAATCACACGGTATTTCATTTTTAATTCTCCATGATCCCCAACTCCCGTCAGAATTTGTGAATTCAGCCACTGCTTCGCTGTGTTTCACGTTTATATAAAATGAATCAGTGGCGACTCTAACCTCGGTATCAGGAAATCTGTTTATCATTGAAAACAAATTAATAGAAGCATAACCAAGCACAGACACCCTCAAATGTGTATACGGAAGATTGTATCCATCGTTGTAAGTAACAATTGTACCGAATTTTGTTCCATCGGACAAAAAAGCGTCTTTACGATTTACATATATACCCTTAGATATTACATCCGCGATTATAAAATCGTATTCAACGCTGTCTATAATCAACCGTGAAGAATATCGGTTATTATCGTATTTTCCACCCTGTGTGAACTTACCAATTATTCTTCTACCGAGATCTTTTGTTTGTTTATTTCTAACTTCAAATATCTGTTTGGACCATTTCAAGATATAGTCTTCGTCGAGATCAGGTAATTGTTTTTTGTTTTCGCTGATTATACTATCTAGACTATCAGGTTGTGGTAACCAGACCTCAGTCTGCGCTCGATATGATATAATCGCTTCATTGACAATCAGCGATATCAGCATTTTAGGATCAATCATATACCGTAATAGCACTATTGGCTTCCAGTGTTTTTCACATATATGTCTACCAATCCAAACATAATTAAACGGATGAAATCCTGTAGCCAATTCAAATCATACCACTCGAGCGAATCCAGTTAAATCAAAATCAGGTACTGGTCCATTAATCGCAACACGGGTCATTTCATATGTGGGATGCCAAAATCGCTTGAAGTATTCAGCACATTCTCCATACCCGAGAAAACTCTCGGGATAACACGCAATCATGTCAACCGAAATAATAGTTTTAGGGTCATATTTTGTATTCCTTAATCCGCCATGGTTATATTCGATGCAGCTTGATTTGATATCTGATAATAATTCAGCTCTTGTTGGTTTCCACATGTTTTTTTTTCTCTCAAAATGAGCTGCAACCGACGGAATCGTAAAACAATTTGTTAATAATTGTACGTCGTAATCCGTTGAAAAACCACTAACTAGTTTTTTCATCTCGTTGTGGAGGGCTTCAGTGCGATATAATTCTCCTTTGGGTCTTACAAATTGATCGAATTTACCCTCTTCGTGCTCAAATCTGTGAAGTAACCACACTGACACGGGGTCGTTTTTACTTAACTGGTAAATAAAATCAAATAATTTCTCCTCCGGGAAAAAGTCCTTAACCGAGAACTCCGCGGGTAGATATTTTATTGTTCTATCTCGCGGAAATATTTCGGTTCATATAATATCTCGGCTGTTATCGTCGTTACTGATATTGGGAATTTTAGTATTCGTTCTAGTTCTGCCACATTTTGAATCGTTGCTCCGCTTTCTTTTACTGTTAGTCCCCATTCATTTATTTTTTTGCGTCTTAGATCAGTCAATTTGTTTCTACGCACCGCATTTGTGAAGTGTTCTATTATTCGTTCCGCTACACAATTCAACGACGATAGTTTCATGGGTTTTAATTTTTTAATACTCGGTTTATTATTTATCGGATATATTCCATAAACAACTACTGTTACAGGATAAGATCTCTCGTAGAACGGTTTGTCAATTTCAGTCAGAATTACTGGTTTGGAATCTCGACTCACAGTGACAGTTCTTTTATCTTTCAGGATGGGTTCAAATTTATCTCGAATAATCCAATCTCCCGTTTCTGAGCGGATAATGAATTTCACTCTAAAAAAATACTTTTTCTTGTCAAGATGTGAGATTATTACTGCTGCTTTTTCGTCGTTCATAGTAGCATCAACACTATCATCAATTCGAAATGTCGACCAACAGTGAGATGCTCCATCACGATTGAATTCATTAAAACAATCACGAATTTTACCTATCATGGTTCTATTACTTATTAGACTGTTTGGTGTATCTACGGAGACTCAATCGACATTGAATTTAATATTTTTCCAAGGCTTAAGTTTCGATAATCTCTCGAACTCCTTCATATTATAATTAAAACAAGTATTTAAATAAGAAAATTATTATACAATGAATCATTGCAAATGGATGATGATAGGATCAGTAACCGCGTATAACAAATCATGCAGAAAGGAATTCTGTGGGTATCATATGCAAAGTTTTCGTCGGGGAAGTTGTGGCCCCTCCCCTTGCACAAAAGTGAGTGGTAAATCGCAGTTGTGTCTCAGTTGCGGTGGTAAGCGAGATAGAGAGTTGAAGCGTTGTTATGATAGACGAATTAAGAATTACATCAATGACTCTGTCCCTGACAGCGTCCTTGACAAAGTCAGTGACAAAATCATAAAAACTCATCAAGACTACATTGGAAGATTTCTCAAGTAATAATTAAACCAAGTAATAAATTAGAAAAATAGTATTTAGTATATAAATGAACAAAGAATTTCAACAGCATCCCGTGATCAGCAATTATGACGGTATTGTCAGAAACCGCAGGCTAAAAAAACCAGTCGGTGTTGTAAAAAATCGGGGGTATTTGGTGTTTGGCGCTGAAAGGAAGAGATATCTTAATCATCGATTTGCGTTCAAATGTCACAATGGATTGATCGAAGATGGTCTTCTTATTGATTACATTGATTCTAATCCTAGGAATAATTCCTTGGATAATTTACGAGCCATTGCGCCGAGTGAGAATAATGCGTTTGGGAAAACTGGAAAAAAACGTATAATTTGCAAAATGTATAAAATCATTTAATACAGCAACTAATGAAGAAATGGCATTTCAATAAATGGCTGAAGCCGGTAGATATTTCGATATTGAAGAGCCTCGGTACGATATGTTGCAGAGAACATAACCAAGACGGCTGTCTCCAAGACAACCGGACAAAAATTCAATTCGTTTATTATATTATATTATTATATATAACACCAAAGGGATATAACTCATGCGGGTATGAAGGTTTATGAAAAAGGTATCGATCTCAATGGTTCTGTCACCTGATTTCGAGGTTTTTTTTCCAATTATATCAGTTTGGGAAATTATCTGTTTTGTAAGAAAACGAATCAAACACGCAGTGTTTACAAACAATTGTATTCTTTTTTTAGTGTTTTTTCCAAGTATCCGGTCTTGCATAAATGCTGTCAATAATCATTATTAAGTACACGAAAGAATAAAATCGCACATCTCCGTGTTCGGCTTTCATGTATAACCAGCTTATATACCATACTGTCTGTTATATTATTTTGGCTTTAGCTTCGAGAATCATACGTGAACAATCATTCAACCCACACACTATCACATGGTGTGTGGGTTCTTTTTGTATTCATACAACCTGGGATTTTATATGGGTTGTATGATTGGTCACGCATGAATGTAGACCCGCTCTCGTCATTATCATCCATTTATTCATTCATTCAATAATTCATTGTTGTGCTGTCCTATGTATCATGTGACGCCCATTCCCCTAAGCATATTTTCTTAAGTTTCTAACCCGTTATTTGACTAGTTAGGCCCTTATCGGGGAATATACTTTGTAGTATGACTATGGACGTCAAAATAAACAGTAACGTGGATGTAATAAGCTCTCCATCACATTAGGTTAACCCCACAGCATAATTCAGAATGAATTATCGGCCAAGAGAAACGGTCATAGGGTCAAAAAGAGAGCGAAGAGAGAAAATCTCAAAGAGAAAAAATCTCTGATTGTAACCAACAGAGAAAAATACTCTCAAAGAAATAATACTCTCAAAGAAAATGAACCATATGAAAGACACAGCGGCCTAATAAGGGACCCATGAATGATAATCGCTCATCATGTTTATTGTTTATTTTTTGAAAAATATATTAGAAATATGTATTATTATATAATATGAATTCTGAAAATATCAATGAGGTTATAACTGAGATTTCAAATGGGAGATATCAAGGAATTCAATTGTCAGATAAGTTAAAGTGTGATAGAATCTTCTCAGATTTTCAGGATATTGAATATGGCATTCAAAGGAATAAATACATGTTGCCTAAGGCATAGAGTTTTATTAAACGAATTCAACACGCAATTTACGATTCTTTCAAATATGAAAATGACGTAAGTAAGTTTGTCCCGTTATTTACTATCGTGGAAAGAATTAGGAAAGAATTAGGAAATGAATATGAAATGAAACGAGCAGTTAATTAAAAAATTAAGAATATTAAAATGATGATCCGTCAAGCCGAAAATTCCTTTTTGGTAACCTCAGACGAGTAAATTGTAACCAACGATTTGACATGTATGCGATTCTTCAATGCTTGTATGTTGAACAGATAAGCAATACAATGGACTGGTAAAATTCTCACTATGAATCGACATGTATTAAATACTTCAATACTTGTTTACAATACAATGAACAGGTAAAATTCTTACTCAACAGGTTTGTGCGCTCAACTAGAACAAAATTTGTAGCGGCGGGTATTATATATCAATAAACTACACGAAGTATAATAGTGAAATTCGGGGTGGGTATATTTTTTTGGTTGTTTTCGAGTCATTTTAGTCATTTTTCTCATTGTTGAAAACAAAGTTTATCTTTGCAAGTTAATACAATGATTGTAGCTTTTTCACCCGCTTAATACTCTCATTAACTCTTCAACACGCAGGCAAGAATGGACATATTGCATAATTTGATCGTAGTTACAACTAATCGTTGTTATAATATCCTGTTGTAGTTGCTGCATTTGGTCTTCAGTGAGCAGAAATTTATCATCATCGCCGAGGTTATCAATAATTCGTTCAACGTGAAAATCCGGAGGATTTCCATGAAAAATTTCCCTGATTGCGTTTTCAAGTTTATTTTTCTCGTAAATAACTATTCGCGTATGATGATACATATTATTGTAAAAGTCTACATTTTTCTAAATTGCAAGTGTGAAAAATCCGCAAGATTTTCAATCACGATGAAAGTCTATGACGAAAATCTATGACGATAATCAAAGATTTTCCATCTAGGATTTCACATCTAACGTCATTTGTAATTGTTCCCCTCGGAGATCAACCAAGGAAAAGTTCTGGTCGACTATTCTAAAATTGATACTCGTGATAAGATTGTTGGTGGTTTCCAAGTACGTTAAATGAGGTGGATTCATCACGATTACACTCCCCGGGGAAACATTTGGGGAAAACGTATATAAAATGTATTCGAGATCAGCGTTATCTGATGTTGCTGTGTCAACAGAATAACTACCTAACACTGCATCACAAATAACGTGTATGGCAATCGTCAACGTTGCCGGGTGATCTGTGTTTGTTGTTTTTGTATACTGAATTATTCGACCGTAGAATTTCTATGTGTGAATTTATTTTAAACCATAGCGCGTGAATCTGTGGGAAAAATTCATCAATGAGATCTTTGACTGATTTCTTCATCGATGGTACATCCCACCCTGGGAATTTCATGTAAACTAAATTTGTGTCAGTGCGCGAAAATACCCGCTTGAACTTTTCCTTGGTGGGAGATCTATCTTTGTAGACCAACGAGAGTAATCTATCGTTGAGATAGTTTATATCGGAGATAATTTGATTTAGTTGTTGTTGATGTTTGATTGTCCCACGTGAAGTTGTTCAATCGATTAATAGAGATCATTGCAGATAATCTCGAAGCAGGTTTATCTTTGTTTGACATAATTGTTTCATTGCGTTGAAGATCACAGGCAAACTTTTCTGTGTGATAATAAAAGTACCTTGAGCGCCTAGAGCAAATAGCCATATTATATTGCCGTACTCGCTATACTCATATTTTCCAAGTACATCAGTTTCCGCCCCATCATAGACATCATACGAGAACGTTTGATAGACATTGCTGTCTCGGACAAAATTAATGTCAATATCATAATTGAATTTGGGATCCAAAGTGGGTTTCTCATCGGTGAATAAATCAGATTTTTTAGGTTCCGGTAATTGAAAATGAACCGCAGGAAGACTATTCAACCACGCTTCGTGGATCCGTGGAAAGAATTCATCGATGGTATCGCTTAGTTTTCCTCGTAACCACGGTACGTTATATCCTGGAAGTTTAAACTTGGGAATATCTTCAACACGGATTTTATACTTTGCTGCAAATTCTGTTCTCGTTGGAGGTTGATCATGACCTAATCGTCGGCATCCGTCCGTCTTCGAGAGACGATGGTGTAGCTTCCGATTTGGGTGTCCTATCTGCACCTTCGCGAGTGGCTGAAGAGTCCGACCATTGAGTGACAGTCTCTGTTGCACTTGCTGCAGGTGTATGCTGATGCTTGCAGAGGATATTTTTTGGTTCACCTTCCTCCTGGCTCTCTTTGCAGCGAGGTTTCTGTTTCTCATCTCCTCAGCTTTCTGAGTGCCCGGTCTGACAGCAAGACGCCACGCGGAGCGGTCCTCAGCACAGATCTCCCAATTGTTTATGTTGATGTTGGCTGTCTTCATGTCCTTTTCGCAGACATCTTTGTAGCGCAGACGTGGCCTTCCAGTCGTTCGTGCACCTTCTACTAGCTCGCCGTACAGCAGGTCCTTGGGTATGCGGCCTGGGTCCATTCTCCTAACATGGCCTAGCCAGCGAAGGCGCCCCTCGCTAAGAATGGAGAACATGCTGTTCATGCCGGTGCATTTCAGAACCTCTGCGTTGGGAACTTAGTCCTGCCACTGGATACGCAGAATACGCCTCAAGCATCTCAGGTGGAAGCTGTTGAGTTTCCTCACGTGACTCGCGTAGGTGGTCCATGCCTAGCTGCTGTAAAGGAGTGTGCTGAGCACGCATGCCTGGTAGACGCGCAGTTTGGTCTTCTCGGTGAGGTTGTGATTGTCCCAGACCCTCTGGTTCAGTCTCGCCATAACTGCTGATGCCTTAGCAATCCGGCCATTTATATCAGTATCAACGGAGAGCGAGTTGGAGATGGTGGACCCAAGGTATGTGTAGTCCTCAACAACTTCCAGGTTGTACCAATCAATGGCGATGGTGGGAGAGGTGTATGCGTCCTGCACCATTACATTCGTCTTCTTCAGACTGATTGTCAGTCCGAACTCCTTGCACGCGTGGGAGAGGCGGCATAATAGCTGCTGCAGTCCATCTTCCGTGTGTGATGTCAAGGCTGCATCGTCGGCGAAGAGCAATTCACGGATGAGAACCTTTGTAACTTTAGTCTTTGCACGGAGACGGGCGATGTTAAACAGCTTTCCGTCAGTCCTGGTGTGTATATAAACACCTTCGCTGCAGTCCTTGAAGGCGTAATGGAAGAGAATGGAAAAGAAGATGGCAAAGAGAGCTGGTGCAAGGACACAGCCTTGCTTCACTCCGCCGCTGACTGGGAAGGCCTTTGATGTTGCGCCGTTGAAGCACACTGTGCTGTGCATGTTCTCGTGGAACGATGTTATGATAGCGAGCAGTCGTGGGGGGCAGCCTATCTTCTTAAGAATCCTGAAGAGTCCGCTCCGGTTGACCAGGTCAAATGCCTTGGTCAGGTCTATGAATGCAATGTAGAGGGGATTCTGCTGCTCACAACACTTCTCCTGCAGCTGTCGTAGTGAGAAGATCATGTCTACAGTTGACCTGCCTGCTCGGGAGCCACACTGGGACTCGGGGTAGACTCGGGATACTAGGGTCTACAAGCGCGCCAGGACGACACGAGCGAACGCCTTTCCAATAATACTGAGAAGAGAGATGCCCCGGTAGTTGTTGCAGTCACTGCGGTCGCCTTTGTTCTTCTATAGAGTGATAATGTTTGGGATGTGTCCTTGTCCCCAGCAGAGGCAGAGGAGTTCGTGCAGAGGCTGGATTAGTGCTGGTTTCCCTATCTTCAGGACTTCAGGCGGAATGCCGTCACTCCCAGGGGCCTTGCGAGGCAGTCGATGGCTTAGCTAAGCTCTTCCTGGGTGTGTCTTCTCTAGTTCCTCCAAGACTGGCAGGTCTGGGATGGCGTCTAGGGCGGTGTCCGTGACGACGTTTTTGGTTGCATACAGCTCAAGATAGTGCTCAACCCAACGCTGCAGCTGTTTGCCCTGGTCTTTGATGACTTCGCCAGTCTTGGACTTGAGTGGGGCGATCTTGGAGGTGGGTGGGCCTGTTGATACCCTCGTACATGCCCCTTGCATCCCCGGTTTCGGCAGCTATCTGTATACTGGTGCAGAGATTCAGCCAGTAGGTGTTAGCGCAGTGACGGGCGGTCTGCTGGGCATTTTTCCTGGCAGTCCTGAGTGCCTGTAATGTACCAAGGCTAGGCGCATCTTTGTAAACCAGGAGGGCTTTCCTCTTCGCCTCAGTCACGGGTTCCATCTCCTCCCAGCTGGCCTCATACCAGTCTGTGTTTTTGTGCTCTTTATTCCCATAGGCAGTAATGGCTGAGTTGTACACAGCGTCTCGGAGGTGGGACCACTTGGAAACAATGGTGTCATCAGGTGTCTCTTTGGTGAGAGCCTCGTGAAGTTTTCAGATGAACTGCTGTGTCTTCTCTGGATTGCTTGCACAGCAGGTGTTGATGCGTGGGCGACCATTATTTCTTGGGTATTATTCGCACCTTGCTGGCCACAAGGGAGTGGTCCGTGTAGCAGTCGGCACTGTGGTAGCTGGCTAGTTCCGCGCGCCTGGTGATGACTAGATCTAGCTGGTGCCAGTGGCGGGAACGTGGGTGTCTCCATGATACCTGGTGGATCTCCTTGCATTTGAAGAAGGTGTTGGTCACACATAAGCTGTGAGTGCAGCACATCTCCAGCAGTCGCTGGCCATTTTCGTTAATTTTTCCCCTTCCGTGCGTGCCGAGACAGGTGGGCCATGCCTCGTAGTTAGCTCCCACTCGCGCATTGAAGTCTCCTAGTAGGTAGATGCCCTCGGTACTGGGGATATTTGATATTGCTTGATCCAGAGCCTCGTAGAACTGGTCTTTTTCTTCTGGGTTTGAGTAGAGGTTTGGGGCATACACGCTGAAGATGTTGGCTGGGCCTGAGGATGTTGATAGCCGGAGGGCAAGGATCCTCTCAGTGCCTGATGATGGAGGCTCAATGAAGGCGACGAGGGTGTTCTTTACAGCGAAGCTGACACCATGCTGCCTGGGTTCGTCTGATGGTTTTCCTTGCCAGAGGAAGGTGTAGTTGGCTTCCCTGATGGTGCCGCTGTCGGCCAGTCGGGTCTCTTGAAGACAGGCAATGTCGACATTCAGTCGGGAGAGTTCTCTGTCAATGACGGCAGTCTTCCGTGCGACGTTGATCTTCTGCAGGTCAGTGGTGAGTCCAGGGCACAAGGTTCTGATGTTCCAGCTTGCGAAACGAAGAGCTGGAGTCTTATTGTTTCCTCTTTGTATCTTGTTTGGTGCAGAGTTTTTTGGCCTGCTTGTCGAGATGGTTCTCTAAGCTCCAAGCACCCAGTGAAGCAGGCAGGCCATGGCCGGAAGCACCTTATTGACTGGGGGCTGCCAAGCTCGAGGCGGGCGGTAGTTTCCAATGAGACTTGGCGATCTCTCCCACCGTCGAAAGCAGCCCCTGGCGCCAAGTTCTACACCAATTGAGCTATGGCTTATAACCCGTAGACTGCTGCTTCTCCAGTGAAGCTGCAAAGCCTGGGCAGTCTAGAATGGAGAATTAGCTGTTGCCCATGCAGCAGATCCCCCTCTTCACGCAGCTGGTGGACCCAAGGGAACGACAAATGTCAGTACAGCTTGGCACCAACGGCATCGCAGGAGTTGCCGAAATGAAGTTGAAGTCAACGTCAGACCGCCTTAGGGACTCCTTCTCCGGATTTTCTGTCGGGGTTTACTCCTTTAGCCTTCCCTTGAGTGGGTATAGTCGCAAGGCAGCGGAGGTTTGGGATCAGAGTTTTCCTTCTCCTAGATGAGCTACCATCCAAGGTTTACGAGCCCCATCTACCCGAAGCGACTGGTTTTAAGGCGCCAGTGTCCGCCTTCACCCCTTCTCCTGTCATTGAAAACATGGTCCGCTGGACTTAGAAGCTAAGCCACTCGCGAAGGCCAGGAGCTGGATTTTAGTTGACAGAGGCGATCAGAGTCGCAAGCCCTATGGGGCATTTTTGGAGGAGTGGAGAGCTTGTCTCCCACTCCCACCCCGGCAATGTCAACCTTGGACCACCCATGGCATGACCTAATATAAATTGAATTATTCCTTAATTAAATTCTTCCATATCAGCGAAAATTCGATTACATACTTCCGTGTACTTGATGACATTATTTCTGTTTGGTGGGATTGTACTGATTGCTGTTACCATATTACCTCTAAATCGCTCAAACTAATAATTCATTTATGTGAATTCTGCATGAGGATCTTCTTCGAATAATCTTTCATATTGTTCATTGTTCCTGGTTCTGTCGTATACAAAAAAGACCCTACAAGACTTTTTTGCGGGGGGAGTACTAATCAATAAAGTATTGGTGTTATTAGACTTCAGGACTATTATACTTATGGTAATTTTCCTTCTTGGGAATATAGTCGGATTTTAGTGGTTCCGGTGGCAGATCTCTTATATCAACGGTGCCTGGGATATACTCACGCCAACCCAACAAGGTTCTAATTGAGCTATTATATATATCTAAGGCGTAGTCAGGTGAATTTATCTCGATGGTTGTTGATAGAAGCGGCTCATGACCTATTATTTCGATGGGGGATTTATCCGGCCCATCTTCGACGACTATTACATTTTTTCCTGTGATTGCTTCAATGCCATTTATAATATCCGCGTTGATATCTTCGATGCCATATGCGCCAGTAGGTAAATGTAATGTGTGCCATTCCGGTTCACCTACAGTTCCATCCGGATTGACTTTATTTTTAAACGAGAATGGAAAGCTATTATTGGGCGGTTTACCATTAAACGGTTCCGATCTTACATTAGGCCAGCTATGGTAACATTTTAATTGCGTTAGCGCTATCTCGGATGCTTGTAACGGAGGTGTAAATTCAATGCTGATCTGAGTGGTATTTTCTGCTATTCGTTGAAGTAGTTCTTGCGATGATGCTTGCAGCATTATTGACGCCATTATTGTTATTATCCCGCTCTAATTTTGACATTGTTGAATCATACAACCGAACCATCTTCGAGAATTCATCATCGGATACAAATGTGTCATCGGGCGACGAGGAAATAATCGAGGATAATTGCGAGTATGCATTGGATGCTGTATGGAGTTTAACAGTGAAATCGTGTAGTTTATGCTGGGAACACGATGATATTTCTTTTGTTATTATTGATATGACTCCCACGATAGTTGTTGCCGCGGATATACAAATTGGACCTGCAATCTGTGCGATCATTGTAACCGAAGATAGTATAATACCAGCTCCAGTGATTACACCAGATACCAAGTACACGGTTACGTCAATGACGTTGATCCGCCGTCGGTATTTCTTTTATTTTTTACGCGGTATTCATCAGCGAGTATTCCTAGGATATATTGAAACTCTCTGACCGTATCATAACGGTATTGCGATGATGAAATTATTGTCGGCGATAGTATTGATGAAATCATTGTTGATGACATTTTATTTTGAAAACACTAGTGTTTTTAAATAGATTTCAATTGAAACCGCTAACGGTTTAATTGTTTACTTAAATCCACTACGAATTCCGAATACCATGTTATTGATGCCCTAGCTAGATTACCATCGCTTGCTATTATCGTGAACTGTTCAATTGTATCCTTGTCGATGGTTGTTGATATTGTTTTGCCGACCCCAGATGAACTCGTTGATGAAATATTAAATTGAGCCGGCGACACTAATGTTAATCAATGATTACTCTCGACTGTTGCAGTGATATTTAAAATATTATTTAGTGGTGTCCACGTAAATGATCCATGTGAATCGTGTATACTACGTTGTTGGTTTTCTCATGAGGAATTGTTTGTTTCTTCAACGATTGATATCATCCTTATTGCATCATCCTTGATTGCCTCGATAGTGTTTTTAATCTCATCGATGGACTTTTTAATATCAGGGAGTTTTATTTCGAGTTTATCCAGCGTGGTTGTAAAAATTTTATCAATGATATTTTTACCAAATGATGTATACTTTTCAACGTGATCTGCATATCTGACTGGAAGTGTTGCTAGTTCCAACATAGAAGTTTTTATCTCTGTGATCTTCGATGTGGTCACTGGTAGATTACCAAAAAAAAAATATTAGTATTGTCAACGATGGATTTTTGTAAATCAGTAAACTTATTAAATGTAATTATATGAGAGTTGTATTCATCACGTAGTTTTCTAGATCCTCGGCGGAGATTTTAACATTTTGTAAATCAGTAAATGTATTTATTTAATCGCGTAAGTTTTTTTTAATTCATCTTAGTCTGCTATTGATGAGATAGCTCTCTTGATCATTCGTTTTACTTGCCCGATGGTAACTCATTCTTCGGAACGACGTGATACTGATCTTCCCCAAATATCTGCCATGTTATACTACATATTTCTCTTTAAAAAGTTATTCATCGTGTACTCGTGGACGACGTTATGAGGTAATTGCGACGACGTTGAGATAGCTGTCAACGCGTTAAGAACTTCTCGTCCACATATCGGAGGGTCGTTTAATGTCTAACGTTGAATTAACGTTGGTGTATTAGTTTGAGTTGTAAACAACTTAGACACATATTTGAAAAATTCCCTTGGCGGAGGCAACCCATAAGAGTCAAAATAAATAATTGATCGGGGATGTATCGCGTAACACACCCAATCCGTTCCAGGTCCAGTGTTATCATCAAGATTAATTATTCCAGTTTCTGGGATATGTGGTTGTGATGGTAATTGATCTTTCATGAATACACCTCTGAAATGTTTTATTGGGAGTTTCTTTACTGCGTCGGCGAGGTCAAAATTAGACATTGGAACCACGGAAGTTACCCCATCAACATTTTGCCACCGAGAACGGACCTATGAAACCGCCCTGTTGAGTTCCCAATTCCCGTCCATAGTGTTTTGTGTACCGGCTTCCCGGCAGTCTGAATCCCTTTCCTTTTTTATACCATTTTCCAAAACTTTTATCTATAAGATTACTACCAACAGCACCAGCAGCGCCTAGTCCAAGTGCTTTAAGAGCAGGAATAGCTAGTTGAGACAGTGCAGCAAGAGGAAATATTCCACCGGATTTAATCATATCGTTGACCGCGGCTTGTGAAAAAGTCAACTTAACTCCTGTACCCGCTTTTAACGCTTTATTGAAATGATTAAGTTGAGTTTTTGTCAACGATAATTTATTTGATCCACCTGTCATTTGTTCCTTTTTTAAAGTTATCGCTGTGCCACAGTAGAATTTTTCGATTTTAGTTTTTTTTACCTGACCAGGTGTCAGGGTGACATTAAAATGATTGTACGACATTTTATTTAGATAGTAATCATCTAATTGTCCCATTGAAACTCTTTGAATTTTACAATTACATATTTTCTATCGTTGCGTCAATGACTCGCATTTTTCCACCACCATCCTCGAGAGTCATAGATTTATCACTGACAATAACAAAAACTGCTCTAACTTCTCCAAGAGCATCACCTATACGAGCCTGAAATTTTACATCAACGGTCGAATGTTTAGATAGATCAAGATGTTGCAACGAAAAGTGATAAATCGGATAGAATTCATTAAAATCCCATTGTGATATTTGTAGTCTAGCATCAATGTTTTGATCACGACCCATATAAGACCATAACCAATGATACACTCTACCTATCTGATTGCTACCGTAATCGAGAATAAGTTGTTCTGCTGGTTATTGCTGATTACTTATTCGCAATGATACCTCACTGACATTACATTTATCAAATATCATATGACTACGCCTAAACTATCATTTGCAATCCCCGCTATTTTTTGTACCCGCGACATTTTGTAACGCAACAAAGATATGTCTTGGCGCAAAAACATTTCTCGTTAGCGCAAGCTGCCAAGTTAAAACACCAACAACAATACTAGTTATGGTAGCTGTTGTAATATCAGACTAGGACAATAATGATTTTCCTCCATGATCCATAAAAGATAGCAACCGCGTCTCAACAGCCAACGATGGAGTCATAATTGGCATCCATAAAGCTAATTTTGTCAATTCCGCTTCACCATCAGTAACATGAGCAGCACCACGCCAAAGAGCATAATCATCAGTTGATCTTCGTGTGAGCACTACAGTATGACTAGCACCAAAGATAACTTTTCTGATATCTCTACAAAATCTAAATATATGCGACAACGGAATCGCACATGAAAATCTACCAAGATTGTCTATCATCTTTTTTCGCGCAAAAAATCCTGGATTGTAAATATCATTTTTACCAATAATCATATCCTCAACATCAACGTCAGCGGCTCCAGCATGATTTTGTGGTCGTCTTACAATAAATTCAATATGATTAGCGTTATTGGTAGTATCCTTCGCAAACATCATTGAATGGCCCGCAGATTTAATTTAATCGTCAGAGTATCTAGCTAAACATGTTATTGTGGTTGCAACATCAACATTGTTATCGATGGGTTCGATTCTGGTAGAATTGATTATATACTGCGCGCTACTAAATAGCGCCATTATGCCATTGTTCACAAATCCTATCGGAATATTTTCGAGGTGATCAGCAGCAACAAATGGAGTATGATCATTTTTAACTAGTCTCCCTTCTACCTCGATGAATGTTTCACATGGCAAGAAGTATTTATATGTGTCATCAAATGTAAGTTCAATTCGTGACCTTGTATTTGGGTTTTGAGCATTATACGAAAAATATTGATAATGGCGTATAGAATCAATTTTTCGTACAGGAGCATCTACATCAAAAGCGTCATCTATCTCCTGTTTAAACATTTTATTATATAGTCGTTGATCTAAATTATAATCGTTTTAGACCGGAACCAGCAATTAATCTCAGTCTTTGTTTTACCATTTCGTTGATTGCCCTACCTACCGTAGGTGGCATTTGATTCGTAGATTGTAATTTTACTGTTTTTTTCCTCTCGCCAACGACAAAGTTTTTCTTTTGTGGAATCAAACGCGTCAATAGCAAAATTACTAGCCCTGCTACCAACTTCTGTACGAATCTTATCACCGAGAACCCTAATAGCTTTTGACGCTATTTCCTTCCCGATCGGTAAAAGCTTTGGAGCAACTCGAGTAAATAATCCAGTGACAACATCACCTAATCCATCTCCGTATGTCACCTTGTACACTGGTAATCGTGAATTTACGGCATAAACAGGTCTTGCTCTGTTCATACTACGATGTACTATCATTTTATTTAAATGATATTTATCTAATCGATGATCAATCGCTGTAATAATCATCGATGAAACTACGATATAGTCCATTATCCATTACACGACATTGAAATAACCGCTTACAGATTTCAGCCGCTTCGTTAATTATCTTCGGAGAATTATTTCCAGCTCGTTTTCCTCCGATGAGAACTTCTAACCGTGACATATCATCAAGGATACTTCTTGAACATGGTATATTACCACCGTGATATCCACTAGCAAATTTTTCTTCTTCAGGTTCTTCTTCTTCGGGTTGAGGATCTTCCACAAGAGGGTCTTTTTGTCTTCGTCCTCCTCGTCCTCGTCCTCGTCCTCCTCCTCCTCCTCGTCTCCTCCTCCTCGTCCTCGTGGGCTTGGTTGAATACGTTTTCGTTCTTCTGTTCGTTCTTGTTTTAATCGTTCTCGTTCTTCTTTCTCTCGTTGTTTTTGTTTGGTTTTTAATCGTTGTTCTTCAGATACTAATAAATTTCTTTTTTCCTGATATTCGAGATATTTTTGTTCAACGGCAGTTATATATGCCTGATATGCGGGATCATCATTATTAATTTGTGATATTTGATTTGTAATTTTGTAAACCGCTTTAGCCAAATCACCTATGTTTTTTATATAACCTTTTTGTCCAGGTTTCAAATAATTTTCTTTAGTGTAATATCCCAGCGCAGCAAACTCTACTAAATCAGTTATATCAGCTTTATCGATACGTGCTAAAGTTTAATCGGTAAATCTATCTCGTAATTCTTGAACTCTATCATGGTTGTTTTGGAGGTTTTACCTCTGGTTTAGATTCCTCTGATTTACTCTCTTTAATCGCGGTTACAACTTTTCCAGTTGCCGTAGTTATCGGCTTAAATAATTGTTCAGTATCAGCGGTAAAATCTAACTTTTGTTGTTGTCGAGCTTGCAAATTATCTCTGAAAGAATCTCTCACCGGGAGAAATTTCTTGATCGCAGCCAACCGTTTTCTAGTTAATCTAGTTATTTGTGCTTCTCCGACGTTTGCCATTTATATAAAAATTATATTACTAATTCATCATCGTAAATTACTAGCATTTTCAACAAGGATTGTTAACCCGGTAGCATCAACGACCATGGCGTCCTTTTTTATTCTGATTTGCCTATAAAGCATTTACGAGGAAGCCTTGGTTTGCCAAATTGACGCTTCTATAAAATTGGTCTGTTCGTCCCCTCTGCTGCTACTAGGGACATGCTCGTCGCAGACGATGCTGCCCTAGCCGTTCACACAGAAGCTGGGCTACAGCACCTGATGCATCCCTTTGCTAAAGCATGCAGAGAGTTTGGGCTGACCATCAGCCTAAAGAAAACAAACGTGATAGCTCTGAACGCGAACCCTTCAAGCATAGTCATCAACAACTATGAAAATGGGGTAGTCAGTCAGTTTAAGTACCTCGGCTCTACCATCACCAACAACGTATTGCTTGATACTGAGCTCATTACACGGATTGGAAAGGCATGAACAACTCTTTCCAGGTTGTCGCAGAGAGTGAAACAAGAGCACGCTAACCCTAAACGCTAATCTCCGTGTGCCTTGCTAGTGTGCTAAGCACTCTCCTGTATGCTAGTGAAACCTGGACACTGTACGCATGACATAAGAAAAGACTGGGAGCCTTTCACATGCGATGTCTCTGACACATACTTCGAATCACCTAGACACGAGTTTGTTAAGCAGTGTATGGTAGATTGTGCAAGCATATTGTGTCCTTATGTGAGAAGCAAATTTGAAAACGTTTCATTGTCAAGAAGGACTATAGTGTGCCGCATTGACACAATCAGTGACAAACTCACAGAACAGCTGAATACCCCGAGCAAAGATTTTCTTTGGTTTCTTTGGCACTGGATGAGAGCACAGATAACGAAGACACTGCGCAGTTACTCATTTTTATCCGTGGAAATAATGAAAATGTTGTCATCACAGAGGAATTACTTGGCCTGGAATCAATGAAAAGTACAACCACTGGTCAGGACTTGTTTGAGTGTGCTGTAAGTTGTGTGAAGAAAAGTGGCTTGTCATGGAATAGAATGGCAAGAATTACAACAGATGGGACCAGAGCTTTTACTGGAAAAAATGTGGATATGGTTAAGCTTTCAAAAAACAAGTTACAAGCACAAGACACAGACAGTGATGTCTTGTCATTTCATTGCATTTTGCATCAGGAAAACCTTTGTAAAGCTGCACTGGACTTAAAGCATGTGGTAGAACCTGTTGTAAATGTGGTGAACACAATCAAAGCAAGGGCACTCAACCATCGACAGTTCAAATCACTGTTTAGAGTTATGGAGGCAGAGCATGAAGATGTAATTTACCACAACAGTGTGAGGTGGTTCAGCCTGGGCAAAGTGATAAAAAGAGTCTGGGTATTGCAGAATGAAATCCTGTTATTTCTGGACATGAAGGGGATTTCTTGAGATTTTGTGACCAAAATCGGATGTGAGGAGTGGAGATATGAGATGATGTTTGCAGCTGATGTATTTGAGAAACTGAATGAACTGAATGTGACATTGCAGGGAAAGGGGTTGTTTGCACATGAAATGTGGAAGCATGTAAAATCATTCAAAGCAAAACTAGGTCTATTTGCAAGGCAAGCAGGTGAGGGCAAGTTTTGTCATTTCCCTTTATTAGGAAAACAGAAAGTGCCTAAAAGTGTTTCCGCTTATATTAGGGATCATTTTCAGAGTTTGGAGGACGAGATCACAAGAAGATTTCAGGACTTCAAGAAAATTGAACCTAAATTTAATTTGCTGTCTTATCCTATCACTGTTGTTATTGATACAGCACCTGAGGAGCTGCAGCTTGAACTAATTGACATGCAGTCAGATCACACAGTAAAAGAAATGTTTATTGCTGTGATATTAGTTGACGTTTACAAATCTTTGTCTGCTGACAAATTCCCATTTGTGAAGACATTTGCTGGGACAATGTTCTCTATATTTGGATCTACATATATGTGTGAGCAAAGTTTTTCTTGCATGAAGATCAACAAGAGTAAATATAGATGCTCTTTGACAGACATAAACTTGCAGGCAGTGATGAGAATCTCAAGAAGCAACTTCACTCCTGATTTAAAATAAAATTGTAAAAAGGTGTGATAGGGTACACTTGTCTCATTAAACTGATTCTATAATTAAATGTGCTAGCAGCTAGAAAGCTAGATGATATGAAATTAGCACAATAGATAAATTGAATAAAACTTCCACTATTGTTTAATTTTAATTTATTGATTTTTATGTCACAATTTATACCTTTTCTGAAATGAAATGTAATGTTAACTAATAAATACAATCATTTTAAACTGTGCGGCCCTCCCTTATCCTCTGCTCCCACAAAGTGGCCCCCGAGCCAAAACAATTGCCCACCCCTGACCTAGAGTGATCGAGAAACAAACAACGATGTTCTTGAACGTGTCAAGATTCTCAGCGTGGTTACATTCCTCCGCTAACGTCTCAGCAGATCGCTGGGCCATGTTCGTCGGATGGATGACGGACGGATCCCCAAAGACCTTCGGGACATGAAAGCCCAAGACATCGATGTTAACACCTAGGAAGAGCTTTCTCTAGACAGGCGCAGGAGACGAACAGCTCTGATCACTGGTTTGAAATCCGGTTAGGACAGGCTATGCTTGCTAGCTGGTGAAAAGCAATATCCGAGGAAGAAATGCAGATCAAACACACTCATCAGGCTCAACTTTCAAGTGCAGCAAGGACTGTCACTCTCGTGTTCGGCTACATGACCACTAAATATGATGCACAACCACCAACCGGAATATCTCTCATGGGCGCAATTCCATATCCTCTCGAGACCACACACACACACACACACACACACACACACACACACACACACACACACACACACACACACATATATATATATATATATATATATATATATATATATATGCAATCATATTGGTGTTTACTGCAGTATTCCCTTAACGATTTGTTATTTGTGCTATTCAAACGCTCAAACGCATCACTGCTTTGAGGGTGATATGAACTGGTATGGTGATGTGCTAGTTGAAATAGTTCACAGAGTGCACGGACAATGTGAAACATAAAGTTTCGTGCACGATCACTGGTAAGTGTTAGCGGTGCACCATAACATGTGAATATTTAAATGTACAAAACACTTGCGATTTTAATTGCTGTCTGAGAATGTATGGGAAATGCTTCACACCAATGTAACAAAAATATATATTACCAATAAAATATACTAGTAACCTTCCTTGATATTTGGCATGCAAAAGATGTCAATGTGACACTGAGAAAATACATCTTCCGAAAGCAATGGGATGCAATGGGGCCTTTCGAGCATTTAGGTCCCGTTTAATGAACTGATATTGAGAGCATGGTGGAATGTAGTCATACACATTTGGATACCTTTTAGGCCAATACTATTTTGTTTGATAGCTTGATATGTTCGCCGGACACCTAAGTGACAACCACCTGGATTTGAATCGCGATAAGACAGAAGAACGTCGTGTCTAAAATTTGGAGGAGTTCGAGAGATTATTGAAACTTACGCCTTGGAAAAATGTTGAATTCAATCTCGATAGAGTCTCCACTGATGTACCAAAGGGTCCAATAAGTGATAGAAGCATGTTGGGTAAAATCCGTGATGGTTATAATGAATTCAAGCACAATGGAGCATCTCACTGCTGGTCGACATTTCGAATTGATGGTAGTGTTGATGCTACCATGAACGACGAAAAAGCAGCAGTGATAATCTCACATCTTGGCAAGAAAATGTACTTTTTTAGAGTGAAATTCATTATCCGATCAGAAACGGGGAATTGGATTATACGCGACAAATTTGAACCCATCCTAAAAAATAAGAGAACTGTCACTGTGAGTCAGGATTCCAAACCAGGAATTCTGACTAGCATTGACAAACCGTATTACGAGTTATCCTATCCTGTAACAGCAGTTGTTTATGGGATCTATCCGATAAATGATAAACCGAGTATTGAAAAACTAAAACCAATGACACTGTTGCCGTTGACTTCGTCAAAGATAAATTGTGTAGCAGAACGAATAATAGAACACTTCAAAATGCGTTGCGTGGAAACAAATTGACGGATCAAAGAGACAAAAAAATAAACGAATGGGGATTCCCAGTAAAGGAGAGCGGAGAAACAATCTAAGATATAGCCAAATTAGAAACATCATTAAGATTCCCAATAACCGTAATGACGATAACAGGAGAGGTATTACACGAATAAAAATATAAATCAAAAGGAGCTCCAATCAAAATTATTGAAAATAACGAACACGCGTGGACACCTGCGGTAACAATATTTAAGCGGGATAGAACGATAAAATATTACACGGGAAATGTATTTGATTTTATTTACTAGCAAAGTAAAAAAAAAGATCCTGTGTCAGTGTGGTTACTTCACAGTTTTGAAGACGAAGAGGGTAAATTCGATCAATTTGTAAGACCCAATGGCGAATTATACCTTACTTATTTGTGATGAGATATGCACGGTGTCGTTAGAGGTATTACAAAAATTTCTTGATTGGTTATTACTAGCGAATACAAAAGTGATAATGTGTGGCGATCATGGTCAACCACCACCATTTGTCGGTTTGTCTCCACTTGATTGGCTAAAGAATTTTGTAGACTATTATGAAGAAATTACTACTGATCATAGAGCACTTGATGAACAATTACGTGAGTTTAAGAAACTAATCAGATTACAACCTGATAGAATCCAATGTGAAATAACACGTGAAATAATTTCAGAAACCTCATTAAATGATTTCTGGGAAGCGTGGAGACCAAATGACTTGATAGTAGCAAGTAGAAAGATAGTCAGAGATACACTCCAGATAAAGTTATTTAACTCGCATAAGAAAAATTTGCAACACTTCCAGTGCCATTGTGTTATAGACCCAATGATACACGAAGACAAAATATCGAAGTTGATATTCCAGGCCTGACAGAAAAGCAGATTCTAGTGTTAAATGATATTGTGTTGGTTGATATCCGTGTTGTCGAAGATGCATTGCGTGCTGATAAATCCCCATGGAAGTTAGGATACGACGCGACGATACATTCTTCGCAAGGGTTGACTATATCCGATACAATTGTTTGGATCATAGATAATCGCATCGAGTGGTCGAATTTAGTTTATCTTGTGGTGTCCAGAGTACAAAGAATAAATCAACTTCGAAGAATTGTTCTAGACAATTACGACACTACAATAAGTTATATTGTCAGCGATGATATAATCAGAAAAAACTCTTTGGTTATAAACAACAGGATAAAAAAAATAACAAAAAATTTGATATTGATGCTGAATTTATAATCACACTGAAACAACAACAGAATAATCACTGCGCGAGTTGCAATTGTATAATGCGTTGGTGTTGGCCATATAAAGACCCTTGCCAATCTACCGTAGACAGAAAGAATAAAAGTATTGGTAATACCAGAGATAATGTGATGTTCACTTTCCTTGAGTGCAACAGACGCAGACGTGCTAGTTAAGTCCACGTGGTGGTAATTGAGTATCCTCGGGTATCACTTGTAGTTGTTCACGAGTAAATCCTCGCTGAGAAGCAGTTGAATACAACCTATAGACTAGCGGTCTACCCGTAGATCGTGTTATACTAGATATTTTATTGCAGTAACACTCAAAATAGGATCAGTAGCTCTTTTTGCCACCTTCAAGCTCTCCTGGTTCATGTAAATACCTAACAGTGACATTGCCGAGTATTGGTTGTTTTGAAAAATAATTTTGTGGTTTTACGGGTATATACTTTTTTTAATCGCGTTGTTAGAATTAATTTTACATCTGCGATATGTCTGTTTTGCAGATTACTGCTTTTATAAGCAGCATCATGAGCATGACACGCCTTATCAATAGCGTTTATTGGATACTCACCGGGTCGGGGTTGGTTTTGATCATCGAGTCTGATATCGAGTCTGGTCCCGGGTCCACAATAACTATACCCAGGAAGGTGTTTTTCCCCCGGATATTTTGCCTATGGTGTTCCTGTGAGTTTTACTAACTTGGCTGCAATATCACCTCCTCGTTTGTTTTTAAAACATCTCCAGATTTCATAGAAACAAATCTAATTTTTTGTACCACATTGTACACACTTATCAGCAAGTGCTGATCTGTTAGTTTTCGTTGTAATCGTCGTCAATTCTTTTGTGCTAGTACTCTACTTACATTTCACACAATATAGATCCAAAATTTATTGATAATAACATGAATGTAATTGATTTTTCGGCGACTAAAACACGAGAACCAGTTAAACATCATGCAGCGCTACCGAATAATATTCGCACGATTATAATCGAACAATCTGGAAGTGGCAAGACACAACTGCTACTTAATTTGATAATGAGATGGATGAAATGGGATAAACTATATATGATTGCTCCTAGTGTAGACGATCAGCAATGTTACGAGGTGTTAAAGGATTTTAACGAGAAAGCAAAATCGGAAATCGATGAGGATATTATTGAGTTTATAACCGATATTGAGGATGCACCAAGCATTGATGATATTGATGGAAGTATTAACAATTTAGTCGTATATGATGATATCATGTTAGACAATCAAAAGAATCCTGCTAGGATATTTTCCAGAGGTAGGCATAAAAATACCGATGTGATATATTTCACTCAACGATACTCCCAAATACCAAAAGTGATCAGAGATAACGGCAATATTCTTGCTGTATTCAACGGAGTTGACACACGTACGCTAGGAAATAGTTTGCAAACTTGGTGCGGCGGGGATATGGAGTATAATCTCTTTAGAAATTTCTTTAGTCACGCTCAGTCAATACAACATGGATTTGTAACGATAAATTTGCACGACCCTAGATCAAGATATCGTGTCGGACTTGATCAAATATTCGGTTTAAATCGTAAAGCGTTTTACCCCCATATCAGCAGGGAGGGTGCGACAACGATTTAACGTCTCTAAAGAAAACTTTTTTTTACGATTTTGGAGGAAGTTTTGGTTTGCCAAATGGACGTCTCTATAAAAGGTTGTCCGATTCGCCCTCCCTGCTGCTACATATGTTCTTTTAGGGATTTAACTGACACGTAATGAGATTGTGCTTATTGAGTTCAACTAAATGATCGTAAATTTCGTGGCGCGTCCTAGACCAGAGTGATTATAAATTAAATTAATGGCTACGGTATCGTGTAGCAAAAAGAGAGTTTGTGTATCTGAATTCACGACAACTTTCTATTTAGTCAAAACATCGATACCCCGAAAAAAACCAATGTGTGTTTGTGTTTGTTATTAGGATTTTAAACGTAGCTTTAACAATTGTACAGTCATATCGCTAAAATGTCATCATTTTGACAGTTGATAGTGATGTCTAGCACTGGAGCATTATCCCGCAGACAGGTTGCATGATGTCCCACCCAGTCACATTTTACTAGCACCAGGCGACCAGTCCTAACCCTAAGCGCTTAATGCTCATCTCCTAGCAGTTGTTAGTACAATTTTGTAAGTCTTTGGTATAATTTGCCGAGATTCAAACCCACATCCCGCTTCTGAAGCGGACCCTCTAACCACTAGGCCACGGGAGCATTCAAATCACCAATAGATGTAAAGCATATACAACATAAAATGAATGAGAGAATCGTATGCCTCATATTTTCAAATTAAATTGAACAGGACCTGAAATATGATTTTCACCACCGGCTCCAATAATTTTTAAAATATTTGATTTTTTAAACGATAAAGAAATCAACTCTGCATCATGGAATAAATTTAAATTATTGGCCGAAATGGTCGCCCCTGTGTCTACTAATGCATGTATTGGTTTGTCTCTAACAAAAAATCGGAATATGGTTTTATAACTAGGTGTGACTAAGGTAATTTGTGCAGGTTGATCATATTTACGACATGTTTGTGTCCATTCGTGAGATGCACATTCCTGTTGATTTTGTTTTGTCAAGCACACGTGAAAAGTGGCATATCTTGTAACACAAGTGACACTGTACTATGCGTACGCGACAGATTGATGGGATCCATGTTAAACATATTAGGACGTGTTTACATTATTGTTATTTTTTCTAGTCAATTTATATTTTGTGTTATTAATTATAACATCAAGATCAGGTTACCATGACCAACAATTTATCCTAAGAAAATTTGGTCAACTGTTGTGTTTAATTCGATTTCTAAGTTAGTAATGTCACTTGGATATTTAATCTAACTTTACAAGCCGAGTAGTAGGGCCGGTCAACATAATTTTTTTATTTTATTTAAAAAAAACCACAACAAAAAACCCATTAGATTTTAAATGGAAAAAATGTGTCAGTGTGTACGCTCACGTGTGTATGTGTGAAAATTACACATACCCGCGGTGTCGTGTTAATCGGCTGCTATTAATTAACCATATATTTTATCTAGTCCGATCCGATATCGCGTTTGAGGATGTTGCAAATTTATCGTTATAAATCCATGTGGGATTGATGTTGCACGTCTAAAGAATTTTTTTGATTTGTTTATATCCATATCACCGCTACACCAGGTCTGATGAATATGTCTTAATGTGTAAGTTTCCACACCGTTAAACACCCAGAGAATATTACATTTGTTTCTGGTCACCTTAGCTGTCTGAGTATAATGCTGGCTAACATAGATCACGTCATTTTGGATGTGTCTCCCGAGTGAAATTATCTTAGCGGGGTTTGTTTGTTTGTCTAGCATCACATCGTCGTACACATCTAGATTATCAATACTCTCGTCAATATCATCAACGCTTGGAGCTTCTTCGATATCGGTTATAAATTCAATGACATCTCTCCCGGTTAATGATTTTGCGCTCTCGTTTAAATCTTTTAATATCTCGTAGCAATGTTGATAGTCTGCGGTCGGGGCTACCAAATGTAGTTTATCCCATATCATCCACTTCATAATCAAATTCAGTAACAACTGTGTTTTGCCGTTTCCAGACGGGCCAATTATAATCAATCGAATTAAATTTGGTAACATCGCATGACGTAATTTCCATTAGATATAACATAAATAAATATGGATTTATATTGTCTGAAATGTAGAGCTCGTACACTGACGATTGACCCGGTCCCTGTTGTAACAAAATATAACAGAGATGCAATCAGTAGTAAGTGTACACAATGTGGTATACTTGTTTTTAGATTTTTCAGTAAAAACAAAATGAAGGTTAACGGCTGGTTAACAAAACTCCCGAGTGCTCCGTGGGCTAAATACCCTGGGGATAATTACCTTCCAGTGTATAATTACTGCAGTCCTGGAAGTGGACTTGATATTCGACTTGATAATCAAGATCAAACTAAACCCGCCGAATATCCAGTAAACGCAATTTATAAAGCCTGTCACGTGCATGATGTCGCATATAAAAGTAAAGATCTTCAGCAACGACACATCGCATATGTAAAATTAATTCACGCGTTAAATTCTATCACTAATGAAAAGTTCAAAGAAAATTAGCTTCTTGGTTAATAAAAACCGCCATGAATAGTAAGCTCATATTAGGTGCTGCTAATTAATATTATCATGGAATCAATTTATTATTCCCCGAGCGGATATTGGAAAGGTAACTCTGCGATTAGTAAACTCGCCAGCGCTGCAAAAGTTAAAAATACTACCGCGAAAGATTGGTTATCCAGACAAGCGATATGGCAGATTTATTTACCGCATCCTAAGAAGATTAAATTTGCATCCTTTGATGTTAGCGTTCCTAATGAAGTTCATCAGGCTGATATATTATTTATTCTGCATTATACTGTCAATAAGCATACCTACAAATGCACGTTAACCGTCGTTGCTATTGCGAGTAGATATAAGGAAACAGAACCGATCAGGCAATCATTGAGAGGTTTAATCGAACGTTTGCTGACCGGTTATTTTTTTATCAATACGCGAGGGAATTCATCGAAGATAAACGATCACGAGAATGGGTCGCAAGAGTACCCGGTGCACATCCAAAGCGTGAATATCAATTAGTATAATATCATTGAATACTAGATTTTGTTTCTTGGATTTGCCAGGGATATCAACATATACATTTTCCGTCGTGTATCTGTAGGTCTGTAACACAACGGAACTGGATCTATCGAAAATATATCTTTATGTGTTTGAAATAATTTTACTTGAAGTGCGTCTCTGATTTTCTTTCTACTTTTGATTATCAAATCTGTTGGTTTCCAGGCCTCCCAAAAATTTCCGATCGATGTTTCAGTAATTATTCTATATGTTATTTTACCCTGTGTGTGATTCGGTTGTATTCTTATAGCGGATTTTAACTCGGTTAATTCCGGATCAAGTGGTCTGTAATCTGTGTTATGAAGGGATGATCTAGTAAATGGTGGTGGTTTGCCGTGATCTCCACACATTATCACAGCTGTGTTTTTCATTAACAGCTATTCCAGTAATATTTTTTTTATGTATCCAACTGCACCGTTCATATTTCATCCCAAATAATATTGCTTTGAATATATTTTGTACCCCTTCGATAAGGAGTCCATTCGTCGCCTTTAAAGAGAAAGAAATTGTTATACGTACAAGCGTTTACTCCTCGGTTTATCATCTCTCTTGCAAGTCTGTGTGTAGGAGTTAATACTATCATGTCAGAATTCCTCCTTATAAATAAATTACACGAGTTGTATTATCGCATCCTTCCGGTCAGTTCAAATATACAGTTTTGTGTCTGGTTATTGGATCGTAAACGGACGGCGACTATGATAGTTCTAACATTGTATCTCCGCGGTAATTATTCTCGATGGGAACATCCGCTGATTCGCAATATCCGTGTAGTGTTTCACGTTTTATTCTCCACGACCCCCATTCGTGCAAGGTTGTAGTAAATGGATCGACGATTTCCTTATGTTCGATGTTAAGTTAAAATGAATCTGTAGCAATTCTAACCGAGATGGTAGACATTATATTTATTATCGATAATAAATTAACTGAAACATAAGGGAGCACCGATGATCTCAAACGATTGTACTGCGGAGATTCACCGTCAAAATATTCAACAATAGTTTTGATTTTGTTCTGCTGTTGACAAATAAGCGGTTTTCCTAAATGCAAGTTTATCATCTCTGGAAGTATCTGTGATTATAAGATCACGTTCGGGATCATCTAAAATCAACCGCGTACAACGTCGATTATGATCACACGATCCACCTTGAGTAAATTTACCAATTACTTTTCTACCGAGATCTTTTGCGATTTTTTCCTCGTAGTAATTTGTATCCCAAATCTTTACAAACTGAAGTTTGTTTCCGATATGATATAATCGCCTCAAAGACAGTCAGCGATGTCAACATATCACTATCGAGCATAGCGCGTAGTAGTACTATCGGAGCACATCGCTCTGTTGAAAAATGTTTCCCAAACCAAACATAACAAATCGGATGAAGATTTTCAGCAAAAGTAAACAATGTCACACGAGCGAATCATGTTAATCCAAAATCGGGTAAAGGTCCGTTTTTAGCAACTCTGGTTATTTCATGAGTAGGATGAACGAACCTTGCAAAATATTTACTACATTCACCAGGTCCGAGAAAACTTCTAGGGTAACATGCGATCATATCGAACGAAATAATTGTTGTGATCATATTTGGTATTCCACAATCCACCATGACCGTATTTAACACAGATCTCACATCTTCGAGAAATTCGAGTCTGGTTGGTTTAAAAGAGCTTTCTTTTTGTGCATAGTGAACTGCAACAGATGGAACTATACAACAATTACTGAATAATTTCTGTGTCACTCGAATATCTCATCGCGAGTTTATTCATCTCGGTATGGAGTTCTTCCTTCCGATATAGTTCACCGTTGGGTCTTACAATTTAATCACAATCATCATCTTCGGAGCTCTTAAAATAACCATGCTGACACAAGATCAGTTTTACTTAACTGGTAAATATAATCAATCATATCTCCGGAATAATTTTTTACTACCCGATCTCGTGGAAATATTCTCGCGGAATTACTCCACGCGTGGCAATTATGATCGATGATTTCAATCGGACTCCTCTTGACTTATAATTTGATTCGTGTAATGTATCTCCGGTGATAGTTTTTACGGTTAACGGAAATTGTAATTTTTTCTGTAATTCGATAACATCATTTATTGAAGCTCTGGTATCTTTAACAGATTCCGCTCATTTATCTCTCTTAGACTCTCTCAACGCGGTTAAACCTTGTTTCGTTTCACATTTTTGAAATGTTCAATAACTCGTGCAGCTACACAATCTATCCCAGATGAAACTCTCATCCGGGGCAGTGTATTAATATATGGTGGATATATCGGGTATATTCCGTAAGTCAGTGCGGCTAATGGATATGCTCGGTTGTAATATCTGCTGTCAATCCCAGTTAATACCCCTGGTTTAGTTTTATTGGTAATGATAATCGGTTTCTTTTTTTAAGTCAATACTAGTTCACAATGATCATAAACTCTCCACTGATTTCTCGAAATTTTACTGAATTTTACCTGGATATGATATCGGATTGACTCGAGATCTATCCTGAATGATATTTCAGCTGCTAGCAAATCTGTCAAAGTATAATTACCCAGAGTTGTTTTATACGTCGACCAAAAATACGCGGTGCCATCATTGAGAAATTCGTATTTTGCGTGTGTGATACTATTCTTTTATTACTATTAAGACCAATATTTAAATAAAATATTTATATATAATGATTAATTGCAAATGGTTAATGATTAGATTTACATTTCCTTGTAGTAAATTCTTCAAAAAAAGAGTTATATGGGTATAATGTACGAGATATCCGAAGAGGAAGCGCAGGGCCAAAACCCTGTATCGGATATGGGGTTAGAGTACGACGAGAAACAGAGTTGTGTATTGGTTGTGGTGGTAAACACTACAGAGAACTTACACGGTTTCATGATAAGGAGGGTATCCCGCATAACACTAAAACTAAAATTATACGAACACTTGCTGATTATATTAATAAAACTAACAATTTAGACATCCTATTTACGTCGACTACGAAGCATCTCGCAATGAAATCATTAGACACCGTCAACGAAAATTAAACCCGGTCAGATCAATAATAATATTTACGTAAAACGTCGTATCACTAACAAAAAAACTTCATATGTTCATAGATTTATTTATGAGTGTTTTAACGGGTGATCGATAAAGGTCTCGTTGTTGTTGATCATATTCACTGAAATCATCTTTGTAACAGAATTGTTACCGAGAGGAGGGTGGATTAAATGAACAATACAAACACAATTTGTGAAAGAAAATATAAATTTATGTAATAAATTATAAATGAAAAAAATACAGACGTAACAACACAATAATTCATGCACTCAACCCACAATTACACTCACAACCATTCACAATACATGAACAAATTAAATAACAATACAAAAGGAATCTCAGATGTAAAGGGATCTCTTGGATTATACACAGATCCAAGAATCCTTTACGAAAGTTAAATAAATGCAAGAATGATTTACGAAAAAAAATAAACACAAACGACAAACTATCTATCGCACGATGGATTGCGATAACTAGCACGATCATATACTTGTATTCAATCAAGTTGCTAGCTTTTATTGATATCTATGTGATCACTTGAAATATTATTGCGATCTGACATAAGCATGCAAATACAACAATGTATTAAATTATATTATAATTTCAATACACCTATGTGTCTCCCCTGTATAACCGCACGATTCAGCAACAGTTGAATCGTCTCCCAGTTTCCCCGAGAACCGAGGGTTGACCAATACTATTATCGGACGTTTCCCTACACGGATCCACCACAGTTATACGTTCAGACAGCATACAACATCTACCCGAACCAACGGTTCCTCACTCCCCTAGATGTCAACCCGGACGTTTTACAACTCTAAGACAGCTCCGACACTCGGACTTCTAGCTTTCCGGATATTTACACGTTACACAGATATTGACGAACAGACAGTTCGACACACAGACAGATACTTCAATTCCGTTTGCACAAATTAACGGCACAAGCACATTCAGATATTTATACAGAGATGTTCCAGAACAAACAATAGATGTCCCACAACAAATCAAACGATATCAAAGACGTTTATCAAAAGATGGTATCAGATGTGTTTAACAGCTACGGTATCAACGATGTTATTAGCAGCTACGGTATCAACGATGCTATTAGCAGCTACGGTATCAACGATGTTATTAGCAGCTACGGTACCAGAAACAATGTAACAACTATGTTAGCAGCTACGGTATCAGAGACGGTATCAACGATGTTATTAGATGCGCTATCAGTGATGAACTTCTACGGTATCAACGACGGAATCAGCTGGAATCAGACTGAATCAGACGGTGACAGCTATTGTCAGATGTTATCAGATCTACGGAATCAACGATGTTATTAGATCTCCGGAATCAACTATAATAAACAAAACCAGACTAATAATAGTTGTCTCAAAAATAATCTAAGCTGTAGATTACGATATTTCATTTAAAGTCTAAAAGTGACTAGTAATTCCAAATATTCCACGTTCATTGCAATAAAGGCATCATTATACGAAATGATAATCTGAATAAAATTCACAATAAAACGAAATGTAATTTTAACACTCACCCCTTTGGCTGGAGATTTGCAAGACGAGGTTATCTATCCTTCGATTAGATATTTGGGTTCCCGTAAATAATAATGAGAAATCCTTAGCCTTATATACTCTCTATAGGTGAACATAAATCACATCGAGCTTAACGTGCACCACGTACAACGAGTATTTCGGATTTCATGTAAATTACAAATTGGCACATGCAAATCGTTACACGCCACTTAATCACCCCAGGTAATGCGTGTACGACGAAATCAAGAAAATGGTGAGTTTCGTTTGCAATTCAAGACAACAAAAATCAGTTCAATTTTCGCCTAATTCTGTGACAATACCTCCCCCCTAAGAATAAAAATGTACACATTTTTAAAACTAACACAGAATAGAAGAAAAATAAGTACTGATGATATCTTACAACATTTACACTGGTTATACTACAAACTGGATTTTATTACTGGGCAAATTCATACAAATTTCCCATCACGCCCTACTCAAGTACTCTGCGCCTATATTTTCAACTCCCCTTATTGACATTGTCGCTCCGTCTCCTGATGTATAACTTGAGCATGTTCGCATGGAATGTTTTTACATTACCGTCCATGTCAATTTTATAGTCCATGTCACCTTTTACTTCTTTAACTTCATATGGACCTTTCCACTGGACTAATAACTTATTCGAACTCGTTGGAAGAAGCAATAGAACCTGATCTCCCACAAGAAATTTCCTATTACGCGCTCTGCGGTTGTAATACTTGGCATATCTGCGCCCGGATTTAATCAATTCGTCACGTGCCATCTGGCATGTACTCTCAAGTTTGTTTCTTAGATCTAACACGTACTGGTAAGTCGTTTTTATTTCCTCGTTCGCGACATCACCAGTCCATAGTTCGCGTAGTATCCGCATCGGGCCTCGAACTGTCCTACCGTACAACAGTTCGAAGGGTGAAAACCCTAAACTTTCCTGCGGTACTTCACGGTACGCGAACAGAACAGCGTTTAAATAACGGTCCCAGTCTTGCGGACGTTCCGCGCACATCTTTCTCAGCATGCTTTTCAGGGTACCATTAAACTTCTCTACCAGTCCATTGCACATCGGATGGTATGGGGTAGTGTTCAGCTGTTTGATGGATAACAGCCTACTTATTTCACCCATGAGGTCAGAGGTGAATTGGGCACCACAATCAGTGAGGATTTCCTCTGGCACCCCTACCCTACTGAAGATATCAACTAATGCTTCAGCTACCCTTTCCGTTTCAATAGTTGGTAACGCTACGGCTTCGGGGTATCTGGTTGCGTAATCAACCAGAGTAAGTATGTACCGATTCTTTCTTTCGGTAACCGGGTGTATTGGTCCTACAATATCTACTGCCACTCTTTTAAACGGTGTATCTATTAATGGCATCTGTCCCAAGGGCACCCTTGTGACCCTTCCCTTACAGACGGTTTTCTGACATACGTCGCACGACCTACAGAACCGTGTGACATCGCCATTAACACCTGGCCAGTAGAATTCAGCGACTACCCTGCTAGTGGTCTTAGCCTTACCTAGGTGTCCTGCCATGCTTGACTCATGCGCCACCCTAAGTACTTGAGATCTATATCTCTGGGGTACGACCACTTGCCAATACTTCTTACCCTCCCGAGCGCTAAACTCCCTATGAATTAATCCGTTCTTGCGTACGAATCTAGAGCTACCCCCACGCTTGCAATGTTTAATCGCGCCGGACGTGATTTTCTCAACAATTGTTCTGATGGATTCATCACGTTCTTGCTCTTGTTTGAAATCATCGCGGGAAATTCCTGAGATCGATTCAGGGACTATTAATTTATGAAACGCGGTTTTCTCTCGCCGTGTTTGCGCTCGCGTTTCGACTGCCTGAGCCAAAGGTATTTTAAAATCGGCCATGGTTGGAAGACGGGAACCTTCAACATTACCGATCGTCAGATCGTAAATAGGATTGTCCATACAAAGGGCATCAACAGTTCCCGTAAAGAAAGGTGTTTTTACTGTGATCCTTGCTACGGGAATGCGACCCATCGTCTGATCAAGTAACATACATGGGGATTCCCACCCGAGCATTTGGTTATCCTGCACGAGACTACGTTTGATCACTACGCCCGTACAACCAGTGTCACGCAATACCACGACTTCTCGACCGTTGACAAACCCTCTCGCGGTTGGTACACGCGCTTCAGGAAATAAACACGTGCCAAGCGAATGAATACAAGGTTCTACCTGTACGATGTTATCAGTTATACCTTTACTTTGTATAGCCACTGCTACCTTATGTATAAGTGCCTTTCTTTTAGGACAGTCTTTTTGAACATGACCCAATGCATTACACAAGAAACACCGCACACGCTGAAAAACTGGATTCCCAACTGACCTTTTTACCTCAGCTGATTTTACAGGCTCCCTAGGCATAGGTCTTACAGACTGGTTTCCAGACTTAAAATCTTTCAAAACCACGTTCTGGGTTCCCCCATGAGCTTCGGCAAATAAATCGGCTTGCTTAGCCATATCTTTTACGTTTGTGAAGACTTTCTCCTTCAGAAATTGATCTAATTCTCGCCCAACTGTATTAAATAATTGATCTCTGAGCAAGAAATCAGTCAACCCTTCAAACGTTTTCACCGCTTTGCCGCATTCAATCCACCGCTCAAAATAGTTCGCAATTCTGACTGTGAACTGACCAAAGGTTTCTCCCTTATCGGGCTTGCTATACCTGAACTTTTTACGAAAACCTTGTTCAGTGAGCTCGTACCTTTTGAGAAGTGCTTCCTTTAGGACGTCGTACTTAAACACATCGTCCCTAGGAAGTCGCGAGTATACATCCAGTGCTTTACCTTTTAATAAAGCACTCAGATGCAGCGCCCAGTCATTTTGACTCCACTTCTGGTTTTCGGCATACCGCTCAAACCGATGAAGATAACTATCTATGTTATCTTTTTCATCGTCAAAGGGAGGTAATTTGGGGCCCCTTAATTTGTTAGTGGCAGAATCGTGTTCTCTTCCAGATGTCGCTAATTCTACCTTACGCTCATGATCCCGTTGCTTTGCTTTTTCATCTAACTCTATTCGCTTTTGCTCCGCTTCCATTTCCCATCCTATCCTATCCTTTTCGGCCTGCTTCTCTAATTCTATCTTTTCCCTTTCGGCCTGCTTCTCTAATTCTATCTTTTCCCTCTCGAATTCTATCTTTTCCCTTTGGGCCTGCTTCTCTAATTCTATCTTATCCTTCTCAAATTCTATCTTTTCCCTCTCAAAGGCCCATTTCCTATCTTCGGATTCCCTTTCTAATTCCCGTTTCCTTTCATCAGATTCCCTTTCTAATGCCCGTTTCCTCTCTTCGGATTCCCTTTCTAATTCCCTTGACCTTGCCCTTTCTTCCCTTTCCCGGGCTTGTTCTTCCTGAATAAATTTCCTTAGACTTTCACCTTCATACCCAAATTCTTTGCCTAAGGCAACCAAGTCCTTAAGGGATGACATGACAATGACAATTGTAATATGAATATAGATATATAACCAAACCAATACTTTCAACACGTTTATACTGGACTCACGGACCTAGGTAAACTAAACAAAAATAAACTCCAACTAGAGTATTATCTTAACAGAAGGTCACGCTCAAATATAAACATTAAATGTATACCTTCACAAAAATGATTGACAGTTCACTTAATCCAACGATCCCACTTCTGACACCATTGTAACAGAATTGTTACCGAGAGGAGGGTGGATTAAATGAACAATACAAACACAATTTGTGAAAGAAAATATAAATTTATGTAATAAATTATAAATGAAAAAAATACAGACGTAACAACACAATAATTCATGCACTCAACCCACAATTACACTCACAACCATTCACAATACATGAACAAATTAAATAACAATACAAAAGGAATCTCAGATGTAAAGGGATCTCTTGGATTATACACAGATCCAAGAATCCTTTACGAAAGTTAAATAAATGCAAGAATGATTTACGAAAAAAAATAAACACAAACGACAAACTATCTATCGCACGATGGATTGCGATAACTAGCACGATCATATACTTGTATTCAATCAAGTTGCTAGCTTTTATTGATATCTATGTGATCACTTGAAATATTATTGCGATCTGACATAAGCATGCAAATACAACAATGTATTAAATTATATTATAATTTCAATACACCTATGTGTCTCCCCTGTATAACCGCACGATTCAGCAACAGTTGAATCGTCTCCCAGTTTCCCCGAGAACCGAGGGTTGACCAATACTATTATCGGACGTTTCCCTACACGGATCCACCACAGTTATACGTTCAGACAGCATACAACATCTACCCGAACCAACGGTTCCTCACTCCCCTAGATGTCAACCCGGACGTTTTACAACTCTAAGACAGCTCCGACACTCGGACTTCTAGCTTTCCGGATATTTACACGTTACACAGATATTGACGAACAGACAGTTCGACACACAGACAGATACTTCAATTCCGTTTGCACAAATTAACGGCACAAGCACATTCAGATATTTATACAGAGATGTTCCAGAACAAACAATAGATGTCCCACAACAAATCAAACGATATCAAAGACGTTTATCAAAAGATGGCATCAGATGTGTTTAACAGCTACGGTATCAACGATGTTATTAGCAGCTACGGTATCAACGATGCTATTAGCAGCTACGGTATCAACGATGTTATTAGCAGCTACGGTACCAGAAACAATGTAACAACTATGTTAGCAGCTACGGTATCAGAGACGGTATCAACGATGTTATTAGATGCGCTATCAGTGATGAACTTCTACGGTATCAACGACGGAATCAGCTGGAATCAGACTGAATCAGACGGTGACAGCTATTGTCAGATGTTATCAGATCTACGGAATCAACGATGTTATTAGATCTCCGGAATCAACTATAATAAACAAAACCAGACTAATAATATTTGTCTCAAAAATAATCTAAGCTGTAGATTACGATATTTCATTTAAAGTCTAAAAGTGACTAGTAATTCCAAATATTCCACGTTCATTGCAATAAAGGCATCATTATACGAAATGATAATCTGAATAAAATTCACAATAAAACGAAATGTAATTTTAACACTCACCCCTTTGGCTGGAGATTTGCAAGACGAGGTTATCTATCCTTCGATTAGATATTTGGGTTCCCGTAAATAATAATGAGAAATCCTTAGCCTTATATACTCTCTATAGGTGAACATAAATCACATCGAGCTTAACGTGCACCACGTACAACGAGTATTTCGGATTTCATGTAAATTACAAATTGGCACATGCAAATCGTTACACGCCACTTAATCACCCCAGGTAATGCGTGTACGACGAAATCAAGAAAATGGTGAGTTTCGTTTGCAATTCAAGACAACAAAAATCAGTTCAATTTTCGCCTAATTCTGTGACAATCTTGACAACCACGTCGATAACTTGAGGGTTGTTACTCAGCTCAAAAATTGTTTAAACTCAAATCTCCCCAAAAAAGATCGTCAGCGAAGACCTGTAACCGCTTTGATCGACAGTGAGATTATAGAATTTCAGTCAATATACTCTACAGTTTAATACTTCGATATTTAATCTGCATCCGTGTTACGCGCCTCCAAAAATATAATCAAAACAACGTACTCGAAAAAATTTATTCAAAGAGTGTCATTTACATTCTCGTGACTTTTTACTATATAAAAATAACAATTGAGACCAAAAAATATATAATTTTGTATATTATATATTAACGAGGAAATTATATCAGCGATTACCGTACAACTTGAAACTTTTCAACGCAAGCCAACCCCGTTTAAAATGATCACCCGGAAAAATTAGAAAAAATGTGCATCAGAGTAAAATATTATCGCCAGACCACCGAGATTTTGAGATTACAAAATCAACGATTATCTGAAATCGTCGCTGACATGAACGAGGATGACGACCCGCAAAAATATTACAAGAAATCAAAATTGCTCGTGCAGGGATACAAACAAGAACAAGAGTGTAACTATTTAGCGCTAATCGAAGAGTGGAAAATATTTAGAAAACTTTCCACATAGCGCGTATTTGGATTTGTATACTCACAAAATTATTCCAGTATATAGAATACTTAAATCTCTCAATCGTAAATTAATAGTTTGAGGCGGGAAATAGTACGTTAAGGTCATTTATGGATCATAATGTCAACAAAGATGAACATTTGGACAAATAATATTTTATATATTATGAACGACGAAAATAAGGCCAAATTGAAGAATGAACTTGATCGGATACAAAATCTACACACAAGTAATACGTTTACTAGTATTTTTATCGCTGACGAATATGAAAAAATTACCATCACGGGAGAATCTGGGTTACCTACATAAAAATCTGAAAACCAAATAATAAAAATTATTACGTGGGAGCAAAATATAATATTTATAGAAAATACTTCAATCAAAGAGCGTTTCATCAAAGTGTCGATAATCATGACAGAGATTGTTAAAAAAGTCACTGATATTTTCAACGAGCAAGCTCTCATAGATGAAGACGCCACATAATTCGAAAAGATGTTTCTCAGTTAACGAAGCATAGGACTTTTACTAAGAGTGTTATTCAATTGAAATTTATACTTTTCCTTTTCAAATTTATTTTAAAGTTTTTATTATCATCGCAAAGTCTTTTGTAAGTATCTAATACGTATTTGTTATCAATTTTTAATTTCTCAATCGTGGATTTATATTTCTCGGTTAATGTTTGTAATTCTTTAATGTTTTTTCATTATTGGTATTTTGTAACGCGTTAATCTATTGTTTATATTCACCATAATATTTTTTAACGTAAATTATCGTTCATCTAGCAAGGTTTTCAAATCTGCGATCTTTTTTAGCCCGGCAATTTCTTCTTGGAGTTTTCGCTTGTTAACATTATATTCTTTTTGAGCCGCGCGGATATATTCAGCGTTGCCTTGAGTAATAGAGCTAATTGGTTCATGTGCCCATATTTTACACAACCGAGATAATCCGATTTTGTACTCGTTGGCAACTTTGAGGGGTCTTTTAACACCGTGCAACGCGATGATTTTTTTTGCGTTATTGGCGGTCAGATAGGTTGGAGTTCTTATAAACAATTATTACCACGGAGCGAAATAAGAAAAAAATCATGGTGCAAATTACAAGATAAAAATTACAGTTCTAATTATATAAACAAAAAACATGGTAATAATTATAGTTAGTAATCGTGGAAATGGTTAAAATTTACTGGGTTTTTCAATTACATAATTTTTATTCTTTTTCGATGTTGTCGTGGACATCATCTTTGGTATTGTCCAGGGCCTTCGCTGATAAAATATCGAAGATTTGGTCACGATAAATACACGAGTGAGCATAATTTAAAATCTGATCTCGGGTACATTAGATAATAGTTACATGATCCCCTCGAAGTTGATCTAGTTGATGTTGTGTCAGTAGAAAACTATCATCGCCGAATTCATCAACGACTATATCAAAAGTACCTGTAAATGATTTATCGAATGAATCCCTGCAATTGCTCAGCACGCAAATTGATCAGGTTAGA
The DNA here is from genome assembly GCA_030141615.1 of Unio pictorum. NCBI lineage: Eukaryota > Metazoa > Mollusca > Bivalvia > Unionida > Unionidae > Unio > Unio pictorum. The sequence continues at coordinate 1,519,849 of JARLTB010000025.1, forward strand.
ATTTTGATCGACGAGTTTAAAATTTATTTTTGATATCCAGCGACTAATACATTTTAAATAATATAGATTGACCGGTACTTGCACAATCAAACTTCCAGGAGGAACCTGTGGGGTAAAAGTATATAAAATATATCCCTCAGCAGCTTGATTTGATAATTCTGTATTTCGCTGTAACTTCCGTCGATGATATGACATGAAAGATTCACCCCGATCACATGATATATCAACGTTGCACGGTGATATATGTCATCCACCCCCCATCTGGATCGTTGTTGTATCTAAGAATAATTGGCGATGATGATACACTTATCCACGTGATGAGTATCCTAGGAACATATTCATCGATGAGATCATTGATATTTTTCTTTAGTTGTTTAGTTGCAAACGCGGGTATTACAAATGTTGGTAATTGCTCTTCAGTTATTTTGTAATGATCAATAAATATTAGTCAAGTCATCTGCTCGTATACTCCAACCTACTGTTTGCGGTATCTCATCTCTACTAAACTAAAATGTAATATTATTTAATTATTGCTCGATGAAGATATTCGATATCGTCTATTATATATCTAAATGTTGAACTGTTTCGTTAATCTGTTGTTTTAGGAACTAAGTAATTATAATAATATTGTGTAATATTCACAAATAAATATTCTAATTATTAAACATGCAATTAAATTCAAGAAAAAGTGTATTTAAAAAAGATGTAACTTCTTCATCTTGAAAATCCATTATATTATCCTTGTCTGATAATTAAAATAGTGGATATTATTAACCCAATAACCAACATGAGGATCATCATCACGCCAACGGCTACTAATATAGAAAGAAACATTCAATTTTTTTAACATTATTATCCCCGTTGAATGAACTCGATGATATATTAAATTGCATCGATGAAACCATAGTTCATCTGTATATACCTTTGACCTCCGTGGTAACATCAATAATATTTTTTTAGGCGTCCGTACGAAGGATCCATAAAGTATATAATACAAGTCATTGAGATCTTTCCCATTAGGGATTTTAATTTTATTTAGTCTAGCGGCCATATCAAGAAAATCAATGAATATATCATCATGAGTTTTAAATCGCATCGATGGATGTTTTAAGCTAAGCGAATTTTATAGGGATCGTTGCTGGTTTTCCAAAGAAATTATCAAGAGCGTCATCGGCCCTTACAAAATTATTACGGAGACATGTAAATTGTATATTATCATGTTCATCATATTCAGATTGCAACGTTGTTAGTTTATCGATGATTTTAATATTCAGCGAGTTTCAACGGGATCTCTGGTGTAAATTCAAAGACACCGTGAATATTGTTTCAACAGTTTCATTATTTTTACATCTGAAAATTTATTTATATGAGTCGTAGCGCTTTTACTGTATTTGTCGATGATATACAATCGTTGCTCAGTGATGTTAGTTTATCTACCACGGTTGAAAAAAGAACACCAAGTTTAATCCTGCCTGTTGAATCAAAGAACGCGATTACGTCTTCTGTTACTCTGTTGAGTTTAACCAGAATATCCTTGAGGGAAATATTACTCGCTTTTAATTTACCCTGTCGGTCTTGAAATACAACGATTTCATCTAGTGATACATCTACCAGGTTTACTGTTTCATATAGAGCATTAGTGATAAGCTTCTCTACAACCTCAGTTGAAGCGCCTTTAGTTTTCTTTAATCGTGAGGAACATCTTCCCAAAATATCTACAATTATACATTTAAGATTTCTTTAAAAAGTTATCGCTGGTGTATTTATGTACGGATTTTTGACTCGGTGAGGTAGATTTTGATATAGCGTCTAGAACATCAATAATCTCTAGACCACAGATCGGAGGATCGGTCATTGTCTGTGTTGGCAACATTGAATACCAAATCGGGATATTGGAAGTTAATTTCGATATACATTTTAGAAATTATTTAGGTGGTTATAACCTGTAAGAGTAAAAATAAAAAAATCACCCATTGATTATTCGCGTGTGCGATCCAATGAGTTCAGGTCGGGTGTTATTATCAAGATTAATAATACCAGTTTCAGTATTGGATGATTGATTTGGTAATTGACCTCTCATAAAGACACCTCTAAAATAAATTATATTGTGAGTTTTGGCAGCTTCGATTAATTAAAAATAGGATATCGAAAAAAACCTAACTCAGGTAAGTTTCTGGCAGTCTTAGACCTTTTCATAGATACGTTCCTTGTAATCTCATACCCTTTCCCTTTTTTATAAGGACTTCCTGTAATTTTTCTTAGTGCCATTCCACCTGCGGCGCTAACAGCACCTAACGTGGCAGTTTTAGCGATTACTGGAGCTGCGGCACCAATTAATACTGGTAATACAGCAAGGAGAGGAAATAAACCTCCTGATTTAATCATATTTTTAACCGCGGAGAGAGCAAATTCAAACTGAACACTAGTGTTTGATTTTAGCGCTTTATTAAAAAGATGAAGTTGAGATTTAGGCAACGATAGTGTATTTGTTCCGCCATTAGCTATCTGATCTCACTTCAAAGTTATTTTTACTCGGAATGTACACGCGTTTTTCGATCGCAATTTCTTCGCCTGACCTTGAGTTACATGTTTTCTACCGGTGCGTCAACGACCTTCATCCTTCCAATGGCACCTTCGAGTGACATCGATTTATCACTGAGAAGGACAGCAATTGCTCTAAAACCGCCAGCAGGAGAATTAACTACATAAGCTCGAAAGATTAAATCAACAGTAGATTTCCGATATAGATCCAAATGTTCCAGTTAAAAATAATAAATTGGATATGATGTAAAATCACGTTGATATATTAACAAACCGATATCAATAATTTAAGTCGCGTCCTAGCAAGGTCATCAAAAGATGATACACACGTGCAACGTGATTATGTTCAAAATTCACTACTAGATCTTCGGATGGCTCTTGATGTCCGTTTATTCTCAATGGAACCTGTGAAACATTAAGCGGTTCAAACACCATAGGGTTTTTCTCTTGGTTACTTGATCTCGCATTATCCTGAAACCTGACAAAAACATGTCTCGGAGCTGACAATCCCTGTTGTGGTGCTATCTGCCATGTGAATATTCTTGCGTCATGACTAGAAATATTATTTGTACTCATCGACTACCATGATAACAGTGATTTACCACCTGATTACATAAATGAGACTAATCGCTGTTCTTGCGTAAGTGACGGAATCAATGTAGGCATCCACGGTGCTGAGTTTGGTCAATGTTACCTTACCAGCAGCAACTCAATTTGCTCTCCAGATTGCGTCATTATCATCACTTTTTATATTGAGTACAACTTGATGGTTTGCACCAAATATAACTTTTTTAACGTCTCTGCAAAATCTAAATATATGAGAGAGAAAGGAATCGTACAGGAAAATTAATCGTTGTCGTTTAACATCGATATACAAGTTGCAAACCCCAAGTTGTAATTTGCGTTCATAGATCAAACTGCATTTGTTGTATTATCCCCAACAGCATTTCTCACATTACCTGTAGTTACAAAGATCCATTGAATCGTTTACAAACATCACAGACAGTCCAGCTGACCTTGCATAATCATCTGAATATCTTGCCAAACCTAGTATAATCGTCGCAACATCAACATCTTCGTGCATTACCTCAGTTTTTCTCGATAATATGCCTGGAGTTATTAAGCAGCGCCATTATACCATTATTAACAAAACCAACCTGATACCAGCTCCATAATTGATAATCGATTTTTTATTTGCAGTTTGATTTACCACTTTACTCACGTGTATAATTTCAGTATTAGGTAATTTTACAGGTTGAATTTTTTGAGATTTGCGTATTAATCTCATTAATCTATCTTTGACTGTAGAAAAAGATTTTACGACGAGATCACCAACAGCGCCAGTAGCTCTATCACAAATAAAACCGACTGCTTTCATCGATAATTGCTTTGCAAGTGGTAAAACTCTTGGAGCAATTCTAGTGAATAATGCTCGAAATAGATTTCACACCCCATCTCCGTAATTTTTTATATACACCGTTAATCGTAAATATACAACTCTGATTCTCGTCGTCGTTGATCATGTATAATCATCTTATATGATATCCGTTTATCTCAAACATTTAATCACTGTGATAATCATCTATGATTTCATTGATAAGAGATCGATATACACCGATATCTGTATTACCACCTTGAAATAATCGCTGACAGATATCAGCAGCTTTCTTGAGGGCCGAGTGGCCGAGTGGTCTAAAGCGCTGTTCGTTACGGACTACTGCCATCTCACCTCTGTCTGCGTGTGTTCGAGTCTAAGATTCGGCAAATGTAGTTATGTGAGAAAGCTTGCCAGTAGCTTCTCGTGGGTCGGTGGTTCTTTCCGGGGGTTGTCCCGGTTCTTCCTCCACCATTAATACTGGCCGCCATGTATAGCCTATATTGTGCTGAAAAATGGCGTTAAAACATCAAAAGAAATTTTAGCAGCTTCGTTAACTATTTCCCGGGAATTATTTCCAACTCGTTTATCCCCAATGAGAACTTCCAACCGGCATACATCACCGATGATATTATTTAGACAGACACCGAGACCACTTCCTGTAAATCCCTTTCCCTCTCTCTTTTTTCGACGAGGTTGAGATCAACGAAAGGTTCCTGAGATGTTTGAGGATCTTCCTTCTGCTTTTTGGTCTTCGTATTGGTCTCCGTGCTGGATTTTGACTTTCTGTTTGTACTATATCATAATTATCCACTCCAGATTTATATTCTTTTTAAGGTACCTCCTTTTTATTTATACGACCAATATTTGTATTTATTTTATAAACCCTATCAACCCATTCATAGTGAGATACATTTTTATTATATTCAGGTTTTTAAAAAAACAACTCTTGAATTATAACTATTAGCAGCAAAATATCACCAAAAGCAAATAAATATTTAAGGGTTATTGACGCTATTTGTTTTATCGCTTTTATACCTTCTTCGGTAAATTTATCCATAAACGAAATTTCTCTTGGAGTTCCACCAACAGCACCTACTTTCTCAACAGGATCATCAACAACTTGAGGATGTGATTGAGATGAAGCGATCTATTTTAACAGTGGAAGAATACCTTTTTTCTATTCGTCATCCGCAATATCTCCCAATATAGCTCGTTCAGTAGCAATTGCAGCTTTTTCAGTAGCTGTAGTAACAAGTTTAAATAATTGTTCGGCACTAGTTACAAAATCAACATGAGATTCGTGGCGCTGTGTTAAAGTTTTTCTTTCAGCCTATTTCATACTGGTACAAATTGCGGCTAATCGCTCTCGAGCTAATTTAGTAGAATATGATTCTCCGATATTTTTTTGCCATTATCAGTAACACACTATTTTAATTAACAGCAACCGATTAACCGCGACACCGCGCGTATGTGTAATTTTCACACACACACGTGCGCGTACACACGGACATATTGTTTTACATTTTAAATTTTAGGTTTTGTGATGCTGTTCGGTCAGCCCATAATGCAGACACTTTTGCAACCGCAGTAGCTGCAGTAACCAGCAAAGTGAGTTATGGAAATATTCCAAATCTTCATTGCAGTTATACTTGAATAACTTGAACGCCACTTTGGGTGTTCTTTTCTTGGCTGAATTACGCTGGTCAAACTGTGCTTGGTTATCTATATTAATGGGAAATGAATGATAAAAATCAGTTGAAATAAGTGCATGTGTTATCAAGTCAATATACGGGATAAATGATTAATTTTCCACAGAGGTATAATAGAGGTCTCTTTCAAAGTTTGTTGTTCCGAGCTATTGATGGGAAGGAGAAAAAGAGTGGTGGGGAGACCGCAGGGGTGGAGTGATTTCAAAATGTCTACGCTCTGCAGAGGAGAAGATTAGAAACTTGTTGATTTGGAGTATTATTTTATGGATACCCCCTAACTAAAAATAGTTTGTACTACCTACAATATAAGAAGCTGTGGTGAGTCAGGAAATAGTACGCTGGATTTATAAACAAAATTGTGCTGGTTTATCACATACCACGCTTGTTTGCAGATCTCCCACTTTCGATAAAAGGTAAACGTTTTCATGTGTGGGTGTATTCTCCCTTGATATGTAGTTGTGTTTTATTAAATACTTTTTCTCTGTTATTATCTTTTTCCCCATTAATTGGGGGTGAGTGGGGTGTTTCCACGAAGGACTTTTGTACCATGGGTTCAAGTGTGGATGAATATAAAAATATGTTTTATCAACAAAATCATCATTTCCATCTCAATAGCAGTTGTATTGTGTGATCAGTTATATTTTGAGACAAATCATTAATTTTAATTATTTAATGGAATAGCAAAGTGCTAAATGACTTTGCGACTGCAACACTGCTATGAGATTACTGAGGACTCATTCAAAAACATTTTGAATTTATCAGTATGATACATAAAGTCTGTTGGTAAATCAACATATTCAAGACTATTGATACATCTGCTTATACAAGACTTGAAATTCATTCGGAATATTGTAAACTTGTAGACATGTGATTTAACATGTGGATGATTTGGAATTTCATTTACATCACTGTTAGTTTCTTTTCAATTTTCAATTTGTATTTGAGAAAATACATTAAAAAAATAATTTTGCAGAACTTGCTGTTCTTGCTACTATCTGTTACCTACCATGTTTGCAGACCTAAAAGTCCATACTTAATAACCAGAAAATCTTAATATTGTCGTGTGCTATCAATCAATATATAAACGGATTTTCATTCAAATATCTTTATCGCATTTCATAAAATTTTTGTATGCAAAGGAAAATGTCTCCAAAAGAATGAAAAAAATGTCTAATATATATTGAATTCGTGGGAAAGATTCTGTATCAATATTTATATAATCATCAGTATTAAATTAAAGTACACCACATGTAATTGTACTAAAGTAGTACGAACAAGTACTATTCTTTATTTTAAATCTGTAACACTGAAGATAAGCCCAGACAGGTTGCGAGGTCCGAATTGCCGCCCTACCCTCCCTTACTGAAAAAAAAGTACATGCCAATGTATATCCACTTGTAACTTGAAATTTGACCATCATTTATTTTTGCACACATTTATTGGGTAGTATGTGCACTGTAAGTAAATATACACATATACGTTTGATTTGGTGCCCGTTCAAGGAAAGTCAGTGCCCTTTTAAAATTTACTGTATTCCATTATCAACTGATACCACTGGGAGAAACAATTTATTTTAGTTTTAGTCACTATATCCATTGTCCCAAGAACCACGCGACTTTGTAGCGTTCTTTACATGCCAACTAAATATGCTACAACTGTGATCTGAGCTCAAATATTATTGATATCAAGATTTAGTCTACCAGGTCGAATCAGTGAGGCGACCAGTCAAGAAAAGAGGCAACCCATAGCAAAGGGTATTATGAATAAGGTACTATGTAATTAAAGCAAATGCCAAGTGCTTTCTTGTGTAAGGTTCTCAGCCAGTAACATCTTTTGTACTTTCCCGACATAAATTTAAGCAATTGAAAGGAAGAACTATATGCACATGCAGACAAAAACAATCTTTTATTGTTGTGAATGGCGACGCTGTATTTGCAGAATAAAAAAGTACAGCATGGTTAATGATAAGTCTTTGGGTGTGACCTAATGATGGATATAAATATTTAAACTCAGAAACATAAGGAGCAAGGTATATATTTTAACAGTTTGCGTTTAATTTTTATATTTTAATGTGTTCCCTATTTTACAAAAGCTTAAGCTAAACTGGTGCTGCAAGGTACAAAATAGTATGAATAGCTGAAATCTCATATCAGGGCAAATTTTATTTTGATTAGAAGTTACAAGAAGAAAAATGTGATAGAAGAATAACACATACATTATTATAAATTATATTTATTATAATTATCATTGGTATTATAAATATGAATTAAAACTTAGAAGATCAACTAAATTGAAAAATAGTCAAAAAACCTAATACACCTAAAACTACTGTAAATATAATTAATGTTTACATGCACCAGCATTTCACATAACCAAAATTGTTTGATTTAAATTTCATTTCTTTCATTCATTCTAAATCCATTGAATGCATCATATAATATTAAATTGCGATAGCTCTGCTTTATTCATAAATAGACCATTATACACTTTGATAATTACAATCTAACTGAAATAAATATAATGTACAGTATCGTAACAGCATGAGTATGTGCATGAGATCTTTATACTGGTATTTATGTTTATTAACTCATTACAATAATTCAAGGAAACACACATCCCACTTAAAAAATCAAATCCATAGGAACGGTCTACCATTTTAAATCTCCTATGTGAACTGATGACGAATACGACTAAAACGTTCTCACAAAACAATTCATTCAAAATATGCTGTGATGTATTTGGCTATACAATTGGCATAATTTCCGTGGGATAGCCCGGTGTACAATTTTTCTTGCCTTAGTTTTACTTCTCTTTTTTATTTAAATTATCTAGCGGTAATACACGACCTATCTCGATACTAGGTGAAGCGCTACTGAAGTCAATTCGAAGTGAACGCGGTAAAAAACCAATTATTCTATCTAATGAAATTGTTTATGATGAGTGATACAATGTTTTGTATGAAATAATAAATAAGCATTCGCGTTGTTCCCGATGCAGTGCAGTTTGGAATGTGAACTTAAATCCCTCCGTTGTGTATTGTGCCATTTCTTCTTACTACTTCAACTACTGAATGGTTGCAGTACTCGTACCATTTCTTTTTAACACATCAGCTACTGAACGGTCACAATACTGGTTCGCGTTTTGAAACTGACAATTTACTTTTATCTCACGTACAATTTTTGACATACACACTCACATCTGTATAGTCAGGATTTGTGCAATATTAAGTGGCATGGTTTTTTTGTTTCTTTTTCTTTTCTTTTCAAATTTCTGAATCTTTGGTTTGTAAGAATTAAAGAAGCAAGTTCAGAGAACCTCATGGATAAAGACCCGTGTTGTCGGTCTATTGATGCGAATATTTACATCAAAAGCAACATGACCTCCAAAACACAAAGATATACGGCAAGCATGATTAGAATAAACACAAGGACACCGACTGTAGTAACTAAGAGATGTTTTTGTTCACGTCCGCGTAACTTAGAGTTTCAATCTTCTTTCATGACAGACTTAGTATCCTTTTTTGGGGCATGAAATTAAAATACTGAACAATTTTAAACTCTTCGCTATAGACTATCATACGGGGAAGCACCCAAAACAAACAAAAATCTACTATACTCACACGGGAAAGCAGCCTAAACAAACCATAAAATCTACCATCCACACACGGGCAGAAGCCAAAACACAAATCTACTAATCACACGATGAAAAGAAGTCAAACATCATGTATATTAATTAAAACTCAAAACAAAAGACAGACGCATTTGTTTCAAAACACAACATTTTTATTTAAATAACAAACAACTAACAAAAACAATTTTTTTTCAACTAAATTTTTTTTTTAAACTAACGATCAAACATTTTGATCAATTCACAAAAAAATGTTTATGACATTGTTGACAACGTTGTGAATTAAATTGAGATTTCTACTGTTTTAAGTCATTTGGGCCATTGATGGGCATTTCCTAGCTAAAGACAACAGATACCCATAATGGTCACAAAACCATCGATCTACTTTGTCATCGTTTCGAGACCAATGACGATCAAAATAAGTCACTAAATATTCTAAAGAATATCCAAGACTCCGATGATGCAAAAAATTGTTACAATTTTGTCCACACACCATATAATCTGTGCCTTGTAATTTCACATTATTGAATTGTGTCGTCTGGGCATGTTGAAGAAATTCTTTGACGTGAGTCAATGCGTCATCTTTTAAGGCGTGCAATCCTCGTGTCACCATCAGTTTTGAAACGGGGAACACTAGTTTGTTTGTTTGTTTGATTTCTAACGGCGCTCCAGCACACTTAGGCTATTTAGTGCCATACAATAGGTGGTATTTATACATGTTTAAAATACTAAAAGGTTTTATATCGACCAGCGATATAGAAAACCAAATAGTTCAAAGTAAAATGGTAAGATGTTGGTAACAGTAAACTATGAAGCTTCCGAATCAACGGGAGATGTAAATGGTGTATGTTGATGAAAAGATGTTGAAAATTAGAGGCCGTATTGCATTAGATAAAAATATTCTAGGTGATGGCATACAAGTTTTACTTTAAAATAAAGATTTACTTCCTTCAGGAAATCTAAAGTACAAGTGATTTGTATAGTATCAAAAAGTTCCTTCATGTATTGTACATTATAGTATTTATCACGCGTAGTTTGCAGGTCAGAACATTCGGTCATAAAGTGCTTAACAAGAAATGCACTCGGGTAGATCTTCACTTTTTAGTATGTGGGAGTGGGTAATGTATTTATGACCGATTCTGATTCTTGCAATGACAACCTCCTCCCTACGTATAGTTCTGTAGGAAGGAGTCCATTCCCCCATAGTTGGTTTGATGGCATGAAGTTTGTTATTGACTGCATCATCTCATGACACCTGCCACTTCTGACGTAGATACTTTTTAACACAAGGTTTAAAATCAGTCAACGGTAATTTAAAATCCGATGGTTATTGGGATATAACCATCTTAGCAGCCCGGTCAGCTTCTTCATTACCTCTAGTACCAATATGGCTAGGTAGCCAGCAGTATACTATATTGTAGGAGGTACTAAACTCCGAGTTTTTGACGAGAGTATTGAATAATAATGAATTATCCAGTTTTCTTTTGATTAGCGACTGAAGCACTGATAATGAGTCACAGAAGATAATGCTATTTAAAATGCGTTTCTGTTCGATAAATTTCAGAGCAAGGTCTTTTGCTCTGATTATCGCTGAAAATATGGACGCATCGTTTGGAAAGCGCTCTTTGATTATGTGTTTGCCACTAACGAAGGCTGCAGCAGCCCTTTCATTAACCTTTGATCCATCAGTATAAAATGTAGTGTAATTTGTAAAATCGTTGAGAAGTTAATGATAAGAGTTCAGGAATATGGCAGGGTTTGTCTCACATTTATTCCCATCGTGTAACGTAAAAATCACTTTGGGTCGTTTAAGGAGCCATAGTGGTGTTTACGAGACAAACGTTTTCTGAACTGTAGAGAGATTAATTTTGATATTGTCAGGGCTGGATGATGTTCTAATGCCAAATGAAGGTATGGCATTTGGTTAATTTCCATATAAAGTTTTGTATTTTGGTTGAAAAACAGCTGAAAAAGCAGGGTTAAGAGGGTTTGATCTTAACTTAAGAGGGTATTGTGCAGAAAGCATTTCTCTGCGATGCGATAAAGGTGGTTCATTTGCTTCCGCGAGAAGGCTTTCACATAGAGATATCTTAAATGCTCCTAGTGCGAGTCTTATTCCCTGATGATGAATTGGGACAAGCATTTTCAAATAGGACTTCCTAGCTTAAACATAAACAATGCATCCAAAGTCTAGTATGGAGCGGATAAATGTTCTATACAAATTGAGGAGGACTTTTTTGATCAGCACCCCAGTCAGTGTGCGCAATTACTTTAAGTACATTTAAATCTTTTAAGCATTTAGCTTTTAAATTCTTGATGTAGGGTATAAAAGTCAGTTTTCTGTCGAAGATAATACCCAAAAACTTTGTTTCCTCAACAACTGGAATAAGTGTTCCATCCAGCGTGAGTTTAGGATCATCATGATGTCTTCGCAACTGACAGAAATGCATGCATACTGTTTTAGATTTTGAAAATTTGAAACCGTTATTACTGTCTCAATTTTGGATCTTATTGATATTTTGTTGGAGTTGCCTTTCAATTGTATGCATGTTCATTGATCGATAACAAATTAAAAAATCGTCTACATATAATGAGCAATCCACACCGGAAGCTAAACACGTGGTGATGCTATTGATTTTTATATTAAATAGCGTCACAGATAAAATACTGCCGTGGGGCACACCCATCTCTTGCTGGTGCATATCGGAGAGGGTAGAGCCCACTCGTACTTTGAATTCTCTGTCGGAGAGAAAATTGGAGATGAAAGAGGGCAGACGGCCTTTTAGACCCAGATCGTGAGGGTCATTTAGTATCCCGTACTTCCATGTTGTGTCATAGGCCTTTTCTAAATCAAAGAAGACTGCTACTAGATGATCCTTCTTGATAAATGCATCGCGAATAAATGTTTCCAGTCTAACCAGATGATCGTTGGTACTACGAAGCCAGGTTGGAAAGGAGATATTAAATTGTTACTTTCCAAGTACCATACAAGCCGAGAATTAATCATTCGTTCCACTGCTTTGCACACGCAGCTTGTCAGTGCCAATGGCCGATAGCTGTTAGGATCTTCAATATCTTTGTCTGGTTTGGGAGCTAGTATTACTGTTGCTTCTTTCCAGCTCTTAGGTACATTACCAGCAATCCATAAGTCATTAAAGATTTTCAGAAGTAAAGTCATAGACGATTCTGGGAAATATTTCAAGAACTGGTAATGTACTTCGTCAGGCCCTGCAGATGTATCATGAGCCTTGTCTAAAGCCTCCCTAAGCTGTAATAAAGAGAACAGCAGGTTATAGCTTTCAGTGTTGTTCGATGTTAATTTTAAACGTTACTTTTCTTTTTGTGATTTTAATCTTCGAAAGGCTTCTGAATAATTAGATGATGATGAGCTTTTTGAGAAACTATCGGCAAGAATATTTTCTGTCACGTTTCGAACTAAAATTGATATTGTTTGTTTTCAGGAGTCGAATAGAATTGTGCTTCCTCTTTCCATTTATATTTCGAATAGTATCCCAAACTTGTTTCATTGAGGAACGAGAGTTTAAAGAAGAAATATATTTCTTCCATGATGCACGTTTACATTATTTGACTGTGCGTCGAGTTTTAGCCTGGGCAGTCGAACCCTAAACGAAAGGCCGATTTAAACATATCTCCTAAACCATGTCCTCGTTGTCGAGTGATTCTTCGGTACACAGGATACGTGACTTATCAGTTGTTAGAGAATCGTTTTTTAAAACTGGAGCTTCGCTGTGACTTTCTCTTTGCTAAATGGAATATGTTCTCCCAACTCTAATTTTATAGTAATGTTGACCTTGTCGAAATACGACTTACTGACGGGCAAATAACAAGGATGTACAAATCGCGGTGAACGTGATAGGTATTTCCACCTTCCTTGTCAGCGCTTGTGATATAATCCACTTTGAAAGGAATGACCCGCGGTAACTTTGCAAAGGTGTGTCCCACTAAGTTGTACTCCACCACATAGTAGTACACGAGAATCAAATTGAGTCATTGAACGAATAGTTGGATTTAAAGTGAAACCGGCCACTAGGGTCATATGTTTACTACTTTGCACTGCCATTTATTTACATGGCAGTGATTTAATTTATCCAGGAAGATGGAATGGTGCCACATCTTCCTGGCGTTTATGCGCACAGAGTGCGCTATTTAATTTGGTCGTCATATCATACCCCTAAAAAGGGGCTAATGATATGAATGTTAGACCTGGGTAAGTGGGAATAGACCCAACACGCACTCAACCTATCAACCAATCGCAAGTACGTACGCTTATTCCAAATTCAATCCAGTTTTTCTAGTGGATTTCCCTATGCCAAAGTTGTGTAAGCTACCGATGCAATTCATCAAATGGTAGAGCTGAAGAATTAAATTACATTCCTATCTATGCCAATCTTCTAGTACAAAAGTGTACATATTATATGTCCCTAACAATTCCATTTGCTCATATGACTAAACGTCATTTGAAAGGTAGCCACTGTCAGAGAGGATTAGATTGTTAATTTTGAGCGGTGGGTCCGAAAATGATCAAGTTAGGCTTTTTGGATAGAGATTGTCAAGGAGGGTTTCCGTAACCAAGTGGAAGACCCTATTAAAACAATGAAAATCAATAGCCCTAAAAAGGACTCTTTTCCGGAGAATCCCATGATCACTTGTTAGTGACCGATTATCCCTCTGCTCCTGTGGTTGGTCCCTGTATACTTCTTGAGTGTCTTGTTTGACCCTGTACTCACTCGATGATTCCCTGTATACATCTTGGGTGTCTTGTTTTGGATTCTCACTCTAAACATCCCTGCTCCCTCGTCAATTTGCTTCCGTATTTTCCCTTATCAATTTGGAATTCGTTGTGCTGTTTTGTGTAGAATATATAACCCCATATGACAACTATTTGCATTGTTAGTTAATGCATGATGTTATTAAGTTACTGCAAGGCCTGATGGTTTTGGGGTTAACTATCTTTATAGTGTATGAATTTGAGGTCATCTTTTAAATTAGCATATTTTTGGTTGCAACCTTGTGTTGCTGAGCCTGATAGTCTTGGGTTTGAGACTACCTTATAAGATCTAATTTGGGGTCATAACCAATACATATATGATGAGGTTTTTAGTTGCAACATTGTGTCGCTGGACCTGATAGTCTTGGTTTTGAGACTACCTCATATACTCTAGTTGGGACCATAGTTAGGGGCGCGTGTTAACCACAGCGGTATCGCGTTTTTAGGGGCCTATAATACCTTCGCAATATTAAACTCAGTTATGAGATGTTGTCAATGGGGTTATATAGAAGAAAAAATTTAGAAACATAAGAGAAGAAAAGAGGTAAGACGCCTGCATTATTGATTGTATAACTGGTAGTTAATATAACTTCAGATGTTTATACCTTTATGTATTTCTTCATTTTATGTTTACTTTTTTTGTTCCATGTTATTTTATCATTCCATAAGGTTTGGTTGCTGTGGAGCCGCCATAGGAACATAATACCCAGCGTAGTGTAGGTGGGCTCTCTTAAGAGATAACGAGTCTCTTTTGGCCCCGTACGCTTCCATCCCTCGTAACGATATTATTTTCCATTAGGTTAGGTTGCTCTGGAGCCGCCATGGGAACGTTATACCCAGCGTAGTGTAGGTGGGTTGAGTCATTGGTTCATATCTACAGGGAATCGAAAATATTTCGCAAAATCCAAGTTACTGGTAATAGCTAGTATTTCTTTTTTCTTGACCAACCTAAAGTTTTCACCTAAAATATCATACAATTCAGGACCAAAAGTAAGGGCCATAATTTTACCCTCTGAAAATGTGATCATTAGTTTATGTTACTCAAAGGTAACACTTTTTCTGGCTTTGTCCATGGCTTTACCAAAACACAGTATTGAACCTGGTAGCAAGTGTAGTCACTAAATGTTGAGCACTAAAATAATAACCAGTTGGAATGGTTAACAGATAGGTTTAGTTTCTTGGTTCTGTGTTTTCATAGGGTCACTGACAGTGATGCGTTCGTCAATGGTTTCTTGCAATTGATCGTTATAAACTTCTACTGAAAAACTTTTAAATCTAAACGATGTTTATGATTTGTGTAGAGGGTATCATTTCCATTTCCACTAAAGCCATTTCCCAATGGGCTTCTTGATCCAAATGAATGACTTGTTGTAATTTAGCCGTGTAACAGCACAAAGTGTTATTAGGAAACACTTCCACGGAACTGTCACTGGGTAACGTTAAGTAAAATTGATTATTGTTGTTGCTGTTGATAATTCCAACGTTTTTCTATCCGAGTTGTCAGTCGAGGTTAGAGAAGTGTCTGAAAGATACTTGTGATTGGATGGGTGACTGTTGAGAGAATGACTGACGTTGGAAGCAAGGCTCCCGTTATGGTTGCAGTTCACGTTGAAAGAGTATTTTAGAACAGAATTGGGAAGAAGATAATCGATGCAACTGCTGAGTAAAATGGTCTACAATTGTTTGTCTCCTTTTTGCAAACTCACATTGGCAATGGCTGCATCGATGACACAATACATCACAAAGATTTGACAAAAAAAAGACGATTTGCGTTTTAGGTACACGTTCTTCACACCACACCTAGAAGGGTTGCTTTTGTAATCTTGCAGAGAAGAACTGGGTGAAGGAGTAGTTACTGTGGTAGCTGAAACTGTTTTGATGGGCATGATAGTCACTTCTTTTTATAATCGATGACTTTCGAAGCGGTAATCCAATGTACATTTACTTTTTTGACACGACGTTTTCCTACTTTACGGGTTACTCGTTCGAGAATGCCTTCAATGTCGTACACTTCGTCTTGACAAGTAAAACGTTCCTTTTAATATTTCATCGTTTATGTCTTCCAACTTATAGACGGCAGGATGACGACCACGCATTTGCCCAGTGACACGAACCAATTCGGTGGTCCAGTTGGGTAAGTAACCTTTGTCGAGGAATGGACATCATCTTTTGAACCCAAGTTTTGAATTCTTCTCGTTGGGGAGTGGAGGAAATGTTCAACAAGCAAGCTGCAATCTTACTAGGAATAGAAGTTCCAGTGGGTGTTTGAAAGATTTAATGTGTCTCTTCTTTCTTATGTAATTGTGTGGTTACTTCTGTTTTGACCGCTGTGGGTAGTAATGGTGACGGACTATTCATCAGGGCTTTAAAATCGTAGAACTGTTTCTTCCACAGCTTTCCGATGAAAGAGTTGCAGTCATTTTAAGAGCTGATCGTACTTTTGCGATTTGTCTGTTTCGGACAAATCATTTAGATCCATCAACGATTGCAAATCGTGTTGTAATTGGGACATCTCGGTCAAATGAGGATTGGGTAGTAAATGTGGGGTTCGTTGTTCTTGCCAACGATGGTATTCCATCCATCGTTTGTACGGTACTAAAGTCAGTTTTTGTCCTTCCATTTGCTTCAAAAGGTTACGTCTGCGATTCTTGTGGTCCATAGGTCCGTTTTATCTTCTGGAGGATCATACATATTTCTACCCATCCCTTGTGGCATCCCTTGTGTCATCCCTTGTGTCATGCCTTGTATCATACCTGGCAACACACCGGATAGCACTATTTTGCGCCAATCCTCCCAACAAAGGAACAAAAATGGGCAAAAATCATCCGCGTTGCACCAACATCTTTTATTTGCTTTTGGACCATTTGACGAAAAACGTGTTGATGTTTGGCTAAGCATTTTTCCTGATGTGGAGACAAAGGTATCGTACCTTTCAAGACATTCAAACAACATTTGCACACGGTATTGATGATGACATCCTTGGAGACAATTTGAACGATTTGTTTTCGCATCGACGGAGAGGCTTTGGACAGGACGGACAACATGTCCCGATGTTTGGCTAACCGAGAAGGTAGTCTTTTCTGTTTTCTTTCCTTTGGGGGAAATAAAGATGTTTTCTGCAGGGTGACGTTCTTGCTTGTTCGTTTCACAAATACACTGATGTCGATGACTTGGTACACACATCCTTTTATCTTCTTTTTGGAACTAGTGCTTCGTCAAAAATGTGACGATGTGTTTTCCGACATCTCCAGAGTAACCTCCTCTTAGGTGACTCTTCCTTTTCTTTAAGCAAGTGCGTCTTTTAGGGGATGACGTCGATGTTTGGCAAAGCGGTTTTTAGGATGACAAGATTGTCTTTTTCCTTTTCCTCTTTGGACAGAAGAACGACATAGATTGTGGTGTGTACGTTTTAAGGAGGCATCATTGGGTGTTCAGAAGTAGAACAGAAAATACTGATTCACGTTTTTGACCTCAAGTAATTTTTATACTGGAATGCGACGCCAGTGATTATCTTTGTGTCGTATCAACTTCATGACAAGTAACACACGTCGTGAATGGGTTCGCAACGGACTAAATCGGGTCAGTTCTTGTCTTAGTAAATTCAGTAAACTCTGTAACATGCCGGATTTTTCACAGACCTTGACTTTGGTGGCAGGTAATTTGTGAGCAGCTATCATTGCTGCTAATGATGAAGAGGAAAGGGTGTCACCGGTGGAGGAGACGTTTTCGGAGGCGCAGGTTTCCAATGTTTCATCAAATTAGGAAGAACGGGTGTCAAAATGAATTTGGCTGGCATCACTAAGAACGGAGAAGTGGAAGAACCTGAGGCTACTGGAAACGCGGTCACTGGCCCTACAGGTCGAGGTTTACGAATGTAACGTCGCGTCCTGGCCGATGTGCCTTTTTTGAAGGTGGCAGCTTTTTTTGCGATTTTCTCTTCTTCTTCGATCTGGCCTTGACACCATTGCTCCTTTTCCTTTGGGTTTGTTTGGCTTTTTTGGGAGTGACTTTTTTCTTGATGTGATTTTTGGGAGCATTGGGATCCCATTTAAAGATGGAACGAATGATGACACCTCCTAGGAAACCGCTACCTCCAGGTTTCAAAATGATTTGCTTTTTGGTTTAAGTGTCGATGCGAGGATCGGCCAGCTGCATCAAGGCTACTTTGTTTCTGTCAAAAAATCGTTTGGTTTGACGTGGAATGTGAATGATACTTTACAGTAATTGACGTGCTGTCACCGTAAACCATCGTATGACTTATCTGAGACTGGCTTCTAAGACGTGGTCACGTATTTGTGGATTTTTGTGCGGCTAATACCGTGCAAGGCACGAATCAATTTGACGGGAAGATGAGACTGAAGGGCCATGTTGACGATGTATGAGACAGGGTCAGAGTGTCCGGGGTTTTTATAGATTTTTTTAGTTGTTGTTGTTGTTGTAGTTATGTCGACGACGTCTTGGCACTTCTCGTGAAACCAATGGGTACGAAATCGCAAATAATCGGGGGTTGTGGGTTTCAAATCCACGAGTAAATAGGCGTGTGGGGTTTGAGTGGCATGATCGTACGCATGAATCAGCCAAGGTATTCCTAACTGTTTAGGTAAGACTATCACTTGCAATTTATCTCTAGGGCTTTCCCAGCTAACACACAACGTTTTCACAAATTCGCTATATGGTTGTGGTTTGGTTACGTGGGAAAATAACGTTTTGGCAACATTGCTAAAACGTTACACAAGAAAATGAAATTAAATAGTCCTCTGATCTAAAATATATAGCAAATTACAAATGGTATGTAATTGCACTGATCCTAATACTATGGACAAGAATGAACATAATTATTCCAAAGAAATTATATAACGTTTTTACAACGTTGTACCAATGTTCTGGCTAACTTTACATTATCACAGAGAACACTCATAGTTTCGTAGTTCATCCATTTTTATTTTCAAAACCAATAACTAAGGTTGCAATTTTTGTAGAAAAACATTTTACTCGTCAGCTTTTCTTTATTACAAATATGAGGTACTGCCATTGCCTTAACAATATTTTACGTATCTACGAACCAAAGACTACCTCATCCTGTACCGACTGAATTACACAATAGAGGCCAGAGACGTATCTCCTGTTTCCCGCTATATTGAACCACCAAGGTATGAGCATTAAATAGTTAAATAGTTAACGTATATTCGCATATTTAGTTGCAGAAAATAATGTGGTTTTTATTGGTCGATGTCTGCTGATGCAATCAAACACTTGTAAATTGCTACGAGCTAGGCGCGAGACACTGCCATGGCCTCAAAATCTCAATCGCATTTTCAAACAAAGAAAATGGGATACATGTATATCGACCAGCATGTTCATCTTGTGAAAATGACCTAACTGCTTGGCATATTTCTGTGACTTTTATCCGACTCGTATTAAATAAGTTATACTGTTACATTTTCGGAACAAAAAATATCGAGGATAGGATATGTTACCATGATAAAATGCCGTCCGATAGGCTAGTATTTCGAATTAGGCGCGTTTAGCTCAAGAGCGTAAGATTTATCGTTCTTGACCAAAATTTATATATATATATATATATATATATATATATATATATATATATATATATATATATATATATATATATATATATATATATATATATATATATATATATATATAATACCAAGTAATTGAATTTGATTTCAATCACAGGTGAAATTCAAATAAATGTATGTTTAGACATATGTATAAATATGCCGATTTATATAGATGTGAAAAAAGAAGAAATTTTTTTATTATTACAGACATGGGGGTGGGGTGGATAAGATGTAGCGGTTAGCTATTAAATGTCATGGATGTAGGTCAAAATATGTATAGCGATGAACATTTACAGGTGTTTTACTACATATACGTCATTACATATTTTCTGGCTATTTTAATTACATCTTAGAATGAATGTCATTTATGAAGTTAAATGATTTACGGTGGTTAATTTATTCTATAATTGCTGTTAGTACATTGTGTGTCATACTTCGTGCTAGCAAATTGTTTCAAGTTAGAGCAAACAAACTTGCATGCAAACTCATGACAAAATACTATATTAAAGCATATTTTGTCACATTATTATTATTATTATTATTATTATTATTATTATTATTATTATTATTATTATTATTATTTTCAGATATACTACTTGAGCTCCTTAGGCGGGTGTAACATGAGGGAGAGTGTCCGCAGGATGAAGAAACGGCTACGAACAGAAAGACTCTGGTCAGAGTATAGTCTAAAGAGACGTAAAGGGAAAAAGCATTTAAAGACCTTGTGATATGCCGAGTTTTGATCAGTAAGCATGACTTGATTTCAATTGTTGTTATATTTTTAATTACTCTCCAGAGATTTTTCCATGAATGGATAAGGTACTACATGTTTTTTCACGCATATTGCAATTCCATCTATATGAAAGAACCTGGGACCACATTTTAAAGTACACATTTTATAAATAATCCATTGATTATTGTTGGCATTTAGAAAACTGCAATGCATTCTTTGTTGTGAAACTTATTTAAAAATATTGTGTTTCTCTTGCAGAAACTTGCTTGAAAAATAATGACAAAGCAAAAGAAATTGAAATTGAAGAGGCCACATCAGAGACCATTAAATATGCACCCAACCAACGTGGAGGGATAAAATACAAGGTTGGCCATTTGACTCTTATTTCATCAATATTGGATTCAGTTTTTTTAAAGCATTGTGGATGCATCTCTAAATTGCAAACAAAATCAGCTTATCATAGTTTCCAGGACTATTAAAGCTGGAGTACAGCTAACAACAATTTTCATCCATCTTGTATGACAGGACAAGTACTTCCACTTGGAATTTCTATTCACATGTAATATTTGGACAAAATAAATTCATCTTTGCGCAAATTGATTTCACCATCAGCAGCAGAGGGGGTGAATAGACCAACTTTATAGAGGCGTTGATTCGGCAAACTGAGGCTTCCTCGAAAATCGTAAAAAAAGCGTCGATTTGGCTAACCAACGCTTCCTCGAAGACGCCAGCGTCGTTGTCACTCACCCTCTCTGCTGCTATGGGTTAACCGAATATTTTATCAAGTCCGACACGATATCTTGATCTCGGGTCGTGTAAATTTATCATTACAATCCATGCGGGTTTGACTGAGCATGACTAAAGAAATTTTTAAAGAGATTATAATCCATATCACCTACGCACCAAGTCTGGTGAATATTTCGTAGCGTATGTGTATCAACTCCGTTGAATACGGCAAGAATATTGCAGTTATCTCTGATTACTTTTGGTATTTGTGTGTATCGTTGAGTGACATATATCAAGTCAGTTTTTTATGCCTACCTCTGGAAAATATCCTAGCGGGATTCTTTTGATTGTCTAACATGACATCATCATATACGACTAAATTGTTAATACCTCCATCAATATCATCAATGTTCGGTGCTTCATCGATATCGGTTATAAACTCAATAACACCCTCGCCGGATTCTTCTACCGCTTTGTCGTTAAAATCTTTTAACACATTGTAACATCGCTGATCATCTAGACTTGGAGCTACCAAATACAACTTGTCCCATTTCATCCATTTTGTTATTAAATTAAGTAACAATTGTGTCTTGCCATTCCAGATGGTCCGATTATAATCATTCTAATTTAATTCGGCAATATCGCATGGTGTTTAATAGGTACTCGTCGTCGGGTAGCTGAAAAATCAATTACATTCATGTTATTATAAATATATTATGGATCTATATTGTGTGAAATGTAAGAGGCGTACTGGCACAGATGACTTGACGACGATTACAACTAGTAATAACAGATCAGCACTTTCTGGTAAATGTGTACAATGTAATACAAAAAAAAATTAGATTTGTTTCCAAGGATTTAAAAAAAACGAGGAGGTGATATTGCAGCCAAGTGAGTAAAACTCCCAGGGACACCATGGGCAAAGTATCCAGGAGAAAAACACCTTCCAGGGTATAGTTCTTGTGGACCCGGGACAAGACTCGATATTAGACTCGATGATCAAAATCAACCTCGACGTGGTGAAGAACCAATAAACGCTATTGATAAGGCGTGTCATGCTCATGATGTTGCTTATAAAAGCAGTAATCTGCAACACAGACATCTCGCAGATGTAAAATTAATTCATGCGTTGGATTCTATCACTGATAAATCCTTCAAGGAAAAGTTGGCTTCATGGTTAGTAAAATCGGCTATGAAAGGTAAATTGATGTTTGGTGCCGGTAATTAATAATAACATGGAATCTATTTATTATTCTCCAAAAGGATACTGGAGGGGTAAGGCATCAATCAGTAAACTCGCTAGCGCCGCAAAGGTGAAATATACCACTGCAGCGGATTGGTTATCCAAACAGGCGATATGGCAAATTTATCTACCTCCGCCTAAACAAATTAACTACTCGCATTTTGATGTGACCGTTCCTAATGAAGTTTATCAAGCTGATATATTATTTCTGCCACATGATGGTGGTTAGAAATACGCGTTAATTGTAGTTGATGTTGAGAGTCGATACAAACAAGCAAGCAAAACCGCTAAAGACAAAATCATCAACTGAAGTGGTTTCTGCATTTGAAAGGATTTATCGAAGGGGTCCTCTGTGCTGGCCAAATCTATTTACAAGTTGATCCTGGCAAGGAATTTTAGGGTGCGGTTTTATAAACAATGAAGAATCATAATACCGCGTTACGACGAGGTTATACTGCACTACATCGCGATCAGGCAATTGTTGAACGATTTAATTGTACACTTGCTGAGCGGTTATTTAGATATCAATACACGAAGGAATTTATCCAAGATAAACAATCTCGTGAATGGATCAAGAGATTACCAGGTTAATTACCGCGCTGAATAATGAGATTATTCGAACAATAAATATTAAGCCTAACAACGCGATTAAAAGGAAGTCTATACCTGAAAAACCAAAAAAAAAAAGGATTTTTCAAAACAACCAATTATTTGCAATGTCACTGTTAGGTATTTATATGAACCAGGAGAGCTCGAAGGTGGTACAAAAAGAGCAACTGATCCTATTTGGAGTGTCACCGCAATAAAATATCTAATATAACACGATCTACGTGTAGACCAGCAATCTATAGACTTGATTCAACTGCTCTTCAGCGAGGATTTACTCGTGAACAACTACAAGTGATACCCGAGGATACTCTATTACCGCCACGTGGTCTTAACTAGCACCTCTTCGTCTGTTGCACTCAAGACAAGTCAGCATCACATTATCTCTGGTATTACCAATACTGCTATTTTTTCTGTCTACGGTAAATCGTTGAGAGTCCTTATCCGACCAACTCCAACTCATTATGCAATTGCAACTTGCACAGTGATTATTCTGTTGTGGTTTCAGTGTAATTATTAATTCAGCATCAATATCAAATTCTCTGTTATTTTTTTTTATCTTGTTGTTTATAAACAGATATTTTTTTTCTGATTATATCATCGCTGACAATATCATTGATTGTAATGTTATTATCATCTAAAACAACTCTTCGAAACTGATTTATTCTTCGTACTCTGGATACTGCGAGATAAACTAAATTCGACCATTCGATGTGATTATCTATAATCCAAACAATCGTATCTGATATAGTTAATCCCTGTGATGATTGTATTGTTGCTGTGTAACCTAGCGTCCATGGGGATTTAGCAGCGCGCAATGTATCTTCGATGATGTTGATATCAACCAGCACAATATCATTTAACACTAAATTCTGCTTCTCACTTTGTCCTGGAATATCAATTTCAATATTCTGTTTTCGTGTATCTTTGGGTCTATAACACAGCGGCGTTGAAAGTGTTGCAAATTTCCACGTACATACCATTAGATGTTAGATCCGCGATTATAAAATCGTAATCAATGCTATCTATAATAAACCACGAAGAATATCTTGTATTGTCGTATTTTCCACCTTGAGTAAATTTACCAATTATTCTTCTACCGAGTTCTTTTGCATCTTTATTTCTAACTTCAAATAACTGTTTGGACCATTTCACGATATATTCTTCGCCAAGATCAGGGAATTGTTTTTTGTTTTCGCTGATTATACTATCTAGACTATCGGGTTCTGGTAACCAGACTTCAGTCTGCGCTCGATATGATATAATCGCTTCACTGACAATCAGCGATATCAGCATGCTACAATCAATCATATATCGTAATAGCACTATTGGCATCCGGTGTTTTTCAGATATGTGTCTACCAATCCAAACATAACAGCACGGATGAAGTCCTTTAGCCAATTCAAAAGATACCACACGAGCGAATCCAGTTAAATCAAAATTGGGCAGTGGGCCATTAATAGCAACACGGGCCATCTCATGTGTGGGATGTCCAAATCGCTTGAAGTACTGAGTGCATTCTCCGTACCCGAGAAAATTCCCGGGATAACACGCAACCATATCAACCGAAATAATATTTTCAGGGTCATATTTTGTATTCCAAAATTCGCCGTGGTTATATTCGATGCAGCTTGATTTGATATCTGATAGAAATTCAGCTTTTGTTGGTTTCCACGTGTTTCTATTTCTCGCGAAGTGAACTGCAACAGATGGAATTGTAAAACAGTTTGTTAATAATTGTTCGTCGTGTTCTGTTGAAAAACCATTAGCTACTTTTTTCATCGCGTCACGGAGGGTCTCAGTGCGGTATAATTCGCCATTGGTCTTCATCTTACAAATTGATCGAACTTGCCCTCCACATTTTCAAAACTGTGTAGTAACCACACTGACACAGGATCGTTTTTACTCAACTGGTGAATAAAATCGAATAATTTCTCTTCTCCCGAGAATTCCGGGGAAAACTCCGCGGGTATATATTTTATTTTTCGTGTTTTTGAAATATTGTTACTGCAGGTGTCCATGCGTGTTTGTTATGATCAACAATTTTGATTGGAGCTCCTCTTGATTTATATTTCGGTTAGTATAATATCTCGCCTGTTATCGTCATTACCGATATTGGGAATTTTAGTATTCGTTCTAACGCTGCCACATTTTGAATTGTTACCCCCCCCCGCTCCTTCACTGTTAGTCCCCATTCATTTTTTTTGGCGTCTTAGATCAGTCAATTTGTTTCCGCGCAACGCATTTGTGAAGTGTTCTAATATTCGTTCTGCTACTCAATTCATCCTTGACGAATATTTTATGGGTTTTAGCTTTTCAATACTCGGTTTATCATTTAGCGGATATATTCCATAAAGAACTGCTGTTACAGGATAATATCTCTCTTAGTATGGTTTGTCGATTCCAGTCAAAATTCCTGGTTTGGAATCTCGACTCACAGTGACAGTTCTTTTATCCTTCAAGATGGGTTCAAATTTATCTCTGATAATACAATCTCCCGTGTCTGAACGGATAATGAATTTTATTCTAAAAAAGTACCTTTTTCGCCCAAGATGTGAGATTATCACTGCTGCGCTTTCGTCGTTCATGGTAGCATCAACACTACTATCAATTCTAAATGTGGACCAACAGCGAGATGCTCCATCGTGCTTGAATTCATTAAAACAATCACGAATTTTACCCAACATGGTTCTATCACTTATTAGACTTTTTGGTGTATCAGAGACTCTATCGAGATTGAATTTAGGATTTTTCCAAGGCTCAATTTTCGATAATCTCTCGACTCCTTCATATTATAATTAAAACAAGTATTTATATAGAGAATTTATTATATAATGAATCATTGTAAATGGCTTACGATTGGATCAGTAACCCCATGTAACAAATCATTGAGAAAGGAGTTCTGTGGGTATCATATGCAAAGTTTTCGGCGTGCAAGCCTTGGTCCGATTCCTTGTATAAGATGTGAAGTAGGAGTGAGAGGAAAATCGCAGTTGTGTCTCGGTTGTGGTGGCAAACGATACAGAAATTTGAAGCGTTATTACGACAAGAGAGCTAAAAACTCCATCATTGACTCTACCTCTGACTGTGTCAGAGTCATTGACAAGATCATAAGAACTCCTCGAAGCTACATTGAAAAATTCCAAAGTAATACTTCAAGCAATTAATGAATTAGACAAATAATAGTATAGTATATAAATGAACCAAGAATTCCGACCATATCCTCTGGTTGCAAGTTATGAGGCATCCCGTGATGGTATTGTTAGACACTGTAGACTGAAGAAATCAGTTGGTTTTGATAATGGTAAGGGATAACTGCAGTATGGCGCTGAAAAAAAAGAAATATTACTGTCACAGATTCGTCTTCGATGTGTTTAATGGATTGATCAAAGACGGATTTGTAATTGATCACATTGATTCCAATCCTCGGAATAACAAATTGGATAATTTACGAACTTTTACACATAGTGAGAATACTACATCTGGGAAAACTGGTACTTATAAATCAATTGGGAAAAGACCCGTAAAATCATTTAATACAGTAACTAACGAAGAAATAATATTATAATCTATGAATGAAGCCGGTAGATATTTTGATATTTGTATGCCCTCGGTACGAAGAGTAGCAGAACGAATACAAAATTCTGCGTTTTCGAAACGCTTTAAAAACAGGATTCAATTTTCGTATGTCTGAATTATGTTTTGCATTATTCTATATAACACCAAGGGAGATAACTTGTACGGGTATGTGTACGGCTTATGAAAGAGTTATGGATCTCAATGGGGTTTTCCGATTTTTAACTGTCATGATTCTCAGCGGAAATATAATCTGTTTTGTAAGAAAATGAATCAAATACGCGGTGTTTACAAACAATTGTATTCTTTTCTTTCAAGTATTCGGTTCTGTTTCAATGTTGTCAAAAATACACGAAAGGTATATGGATTCATTCATTCAGTCAGTCAGTTGCACTGTATGAAAAGTTACCTTTACAAATATTTAAGTTATACTTAAATACAAGTTAAGATGTAAAATGTATCAGTATCACCTTTACAATATCTTTACATAATAAAAAGATGAAAGTTCATCTTTTGTCAATGTAAAGACTATAAAAGCAGTTGAGTTGTCTTTACAAAAATGAAAGGCATTGAAAGTCTGACTTTACAGATATTAAATCCAAACTAAACTGCAAGCTTTCTGCCACATGCTTACATACTTTAAATAGTTTGTCCACTTTGTTTCATTTAACTTAAGGACAGATGGTATAGTTAGGTCAACCAGAGAGATTTGTTTAATGGGACTGTTCCATCAAAGATACAAGAAATCCAGATAAAAGTGACAATGATAACAATTACAAATGATCAATAGTTAAATAAATGTATTGCAATCATTACATCAAAATGTACAGTTAACATCAGAATCAAACAGTACCTTAATTGATATATTTGTATACATGATAATGGCCAATATTTATAAAAAAAGAACAACAAAGGGGTTAAATAGCTATTAAAGGAAAGCAATTATTTGTGAAATACATTTTATTAATATCTATATTGCCAAAAATATCTAACAACTAGTCAATGCTACATTAATCAGTTCCATCTCTTGAAATCAATGAATTATTCTTTGTAAATCCTGAATGAGTCATTTGCTTGGTGAAGAGAATATTTATGTGATTCTTGGTCCCTATATACCTCGTATACGTATCAGCCCTTTAGGCTACATATACATGTACAGGTGTCGGACATCCTTCACAACCCTCTAACTCCCACAGGTTCCTGAAGCATTCCTTTTCAACAAGAAAAAATTCAGAGCTGGGTTGGTGCAATGTTCTGTGACAGGACTTGCCCCCGTTATGCCAAAGATTATTTTATATGTACAATAAGAGTGTATTTTAACCTATGTATTGTGTATTATTTAAATTGTAATTTAATTGGTTAGATATAGTTTGAATAACGCACAATGCATCCTTACCTGACCCCTTGTTTGGGCCCCTCTTTGTCTGTGGTGGTTCTGCCAAACAGAGGTCAGTTACAAATTTTAGCTATGTTCATGTTGAACCAATCAGATGACGGAATTAGAACACGTGATCTAACATTCGTCAGCTGGTTTGAGGCAGTGATACATTGGCTTTGATGCAACAAAGACGTGCCTTTCAGTGCTAGCGTTACACTAAATTATTAACCAAGGTTACAGTAGTGAACAGACATCTCCATCGACATGAAGTTTTCCTGATTTGAAAATTCTTCATGCAAAAGATTACTGTCCTTTTTGTGCACTTGATAACTGGTATACATAGGGATATGGTGGTATTGCATTGGTTGCAATGGAGATTATAAAATCTAGAAGAAACCATCAAACTTGAATCACCATTCACCACTGCTGGGATGGAGTATTAAAACCAGACTCACTGGTAAAAAGTGTTGAATGTGTAATGTAATGCCTTGTTGCAGGTATTTACACACAATATATACTCTGATGCAAATCAAAGTTATTATCACATTTACAGTAGAAAATCCTTATTTTGTTGCCAGTAATGACTAATAAAAGATAATACTTTCTACAACTTTAATTTTTGTAAAGGTAAATTGCAGTATATACTAATTAACGTAAAGACATAAATTTGGTCTTTTTGTCACCTTTTAAGAAATGGAATTATTTCCTTTAATTACTTAATGGAACAATTTACAACATCTTTACAAACTAAAAGTTATTCTTTCATGCACCTTTTGTTCATTGGAAAAGTGGGCCATTTATTTGCATTTTAGGACCCTAAAATTGCTTGTAAATATCATCTTTAATACCTTTAACTTTTTCCAAAAATTTGTATTAAAGTTAAGTAAAGGTCAAGCAAAGTTTGTCTTTCTTTATCTTTTAAGTGCTAGTAAAGACATCTTTTCAAGCAGTGTTGTGGCCTGTGATCGATAACAATACCACGCCATTGACGTCATTCATTGTACATCACACCTGTTCGCTATTGGTTGTATTACCTTACCTGTATATTATATTCAAAACGTATACCTGTATCCAAGAACAGTTAGCTCAATAGTAACGTGTTGAGGTGCCATCCATGAGTCTGTGGTTCGAACCCCGTAACAGGCATTATTGCCAACGGTACCGAAAAATGGTTTTATAATTGGGGGGTCAGCACCTCCGAAATTCAAATTGCAACCACTATACCAACCACACCGAGCCGTGGTGTGAATGACTTTTTCATCCAACCCAGGCAGACTTTGCTTGGGGTATATGTGGTTGCAATTTGAATGTAGGAGTGTCATCATCCATTATCCATCCATTCATTCATTGTATATCCATCCATTATCAAATACCACATCATTGACGTCATTCATTATATAACTGCCATAAAAACTCGATTTTGAGTTGTATTGTATATATATATATATATATATATATATATATATATATATATATATAGTGCTATTATATTCTTATTATATATATATATATATATATGTATATATATATATATATATATATATATATATATATATATATATATATATATATGTAAATGTGCCGTCCTATATTATCTATTGTTTGTGCTGTCCATTCGCTAAACATATCCTCTTCTGATTTAACCTGTTATTTGAGGAATTAGATTCACTCTTAGGGGAATATGCTTCGTGATATATAATCTATTGTTTGTGGTGTCCATTCGCTAAACATATCCTCTTGTGATTCTAACCCGTTATTTGACGAATTAGATTCACTCTTAGGGGAATATGCTTCGTGATAACTCTGGGTCTGGTTAGATGTGAAGACACCTGGCTAGACACTATGAGATGTATTGTCGTATATGTAGCCTCTGGGCTAAATGTATAAATACACCGAAGATTTCCAAATTGGGTTAATCGCATGATATCTCTGGACGTACTAAAATGATCTTCTTATATAATACCTTAGCACGGACATGATTCATCATCATATATCATCGCATAATATCCCTTGGCGTGAGTAAGATGATCAAACAACTTACCACGAACGGGGTTCATTCTTTGAAAAATACATATATTTTTTATTAGAAATATATATAATTATATAATATGAATCTAAAAATATCAATGAGATGATAACCGAAATATCAAATCTGAAATTTCAAAAAATACAATTGTCAGATGGTTTAAACTGTGATAGAATCCTCTCTGATTATCAAGACATTGAATTCGCTTCTATAAGTAACAAATATGCATTGCCAAAGAAGTATGCATTGATAAGAAAAGATCCAGAATTCTATTCGCGACTCTCTTGTATTCTATAGTGACGTCAGCGTGTTTGTCCCGTTATTTACCATCCAAGAAAAGGTAAGAAGAGAACTGGGGCAACAATATGAGATCAAAAGGCAGGTTAATTCAAAAATTAAGAATATAATAGCACTAATTGAAAAAATGAAAAATCCCCGCTGGATATCACTGGTTGTATAAGTAACGATTTGACATGTACAGCGCGTTAATAAAATTCTCGCTATAAATACTTCACTGCATGGACAGATGTTGCAAATACACAATAGACAGGTACAACTGTAAAGGTAATCAATACCGACTTTGATCAATGAACGCATTGCTACAAGGAAGTAAATTGCTTATAGTGCAACTGAAAAATATTTTAGTAAATTGTTTTTTTTGTTGTCATTTTTGGGTGATTTTTCATTAATGTTCATCTATTTTTTTTATTAAGTTTTGTCTACTTGAGTCGGGTCAAATGGTCGATTCTCTCTAAATGAATCAATTAGACTCTTTCCATTTTACATTTTCGATTTATGATGACAAAAATCACTGCATTGTACACTAATTGGAAAATTGTTTACGATTTCAATAATGGTAAACGAAGCATTAACTACCAGACTAGCGAGATAAAGGCTGGTCGCTATCAAAAAGTATATACCTGTACGCAATTCTGTCGGAAGTAAGCTACAGACCAGACAGAGTCTTCAGACCGATTTTTCTGAAGGAAGTGAAGATTTGTTTAGACCAATAACCACGGCAACGAAGGAGGTAATATCAGCTACTGAGCGAGCTATATATGGAGATATCCCTGAGAAAGGATCAAGGAAAGAAGAGCCTCTTCTTCCTGTACTTGAACAAAATAGCTACTGAAACTGAAAAAACATCAGCGTTGTTAAAAAAAATGATTACTCGTTTAGTAGGTAAATTTACCGAGGAGGCTATAACACGAATACAACAACAAAAGCAATACGCGTTAAGCGATTTTGTTATTAACAGCTATAATTCAAGAAAGGAGTTTTTAACAGACGAGTATAAAGACGAGCCAATATCACTCAATAAAGGGGCTGATGAGTTGTATAAAATAAAAATGGGGGAGTTAGGAGGAGAAAGGCGTATAAACCATCAAAGGAGAAATTGATGATTATAAAAGAGAAGAAATAAAACTCCAAAATAACACAAACACGAAGACAAAAAAACAAGAAGACCCTCAATCGAATGATGATGAACAGGGTGTAACTTATATAACTAAAAATTTGCTAGTGCATTTTCCGGTGGAGTTAGAAACTCCGTTTCAGGTAGTGGTCTAGTTAGTTGTCCTGGTAATATTCTCAGTGATATAGCACGATTAGAGGTTCTCATATACGGGAAACGAGCTGGAAATAACTCACCAGAAATAATTAATGAAGCAGCTGTAGGCGGTTATTTCAAGGTGGTATCATGGATATTGATATATGATTGAAAATCCAACGGATTTTTAATGTATTATTTTATCAACAATAGTCAACGATATGATATAATCAACCATTTTCATTGAATAAATATGACAATAGTTTAGATCAGTAACACAGAAAGGCATATACGAATATGGTGCATAATAATCTATATAATCAACCCAATTATATATTTTTGTTTCATACTCACCATATGTAAAATTTATAAAGTAGATTACTAAACTCGATAATTTATCTGTGAATTTTTTTTATCATTACGGGACATATAATAATATGTACGTGTATAATCTTTTTGATTTTTATCTAAAAAGATATCATTATATGCTAGTTCTGAAATCTTACCATTTCTTCTTATATAAAAACCTAATCGTTCATAATATTTAGTATATGGTTTATACCTGATAATTCCCCATTGTATCATCATTTACAATATTAGATAAATATCATTTAAATAAGAATGATCATACACTACAACCATGATAAACCAACCAGCGTCTAAATTCACGATTGCTCCATTACAAAACGTACTACGGTGATGGTCTTGGTGACACAATTGCAGGTTTATTTGCAAGAATGGCTCCAAAAGTAGCGCCGCTAGCAAAAAAATTATTAATGAAAGCCATTGATGTTATTCGTGATAAGGGTATTAGCGCTGTTGGAGATGCTGCCGGAAAAGCGTTTTCAGCCGCGAAGGATAAACTAACAGTGCTAGTTCGACGGCGAAGGAAACCGGGACCACCACCATCTACAGCGGAGATGCCTGCAAGTGTTAGTAAAATAATAAAAAATGCAGTAGATCAGAAACTAGCGTCGCTAGTAACCAACGACCAAAGCAACATCGCAAATATGATAGCGGGAAGTGGCTTAAAAAAACCAAGACGTGGTCGTCAACGATCACGACCATGATTTAAATCAATGAATATATAATAAAATGTTCAAACGGTCACCTGATCCAGCGTTTGATATGGATGCCCCAGTGCGCAAGGATGATTCCGTACGTGATTATCAATACTATGCAATACAATCAAATAGTCAATCAAGAATTGAACTTCAAGTTCATGATACTAGTAAATACTTTCTACCATGCGAAGCGTTTATCGAAGTAGGAGAACGTATACGAACAGATGATACAACATATCCAAATGACACTCAAGTCGGATTTGTCAATAATGGGATCATGGCGTTATTTGAGAGTGCAAAATATCTCATCGATGGAAAAGAGATTGAGTTGATAGATCGCGATGTTGATGTGGCTACAACAATAATCGGGCTAGCAAGATATTCCGATGATTATACAAGATCGGCAGGCCCTTCAATGATGTTTGCAAAGGACGGTAAAAATACCGCTGGAGGAAATCAATTTATTGTAAGACGACCAAGGAATAATGCCCGTAATGCTGATGCTGATGTCGAGGAAATGATTATAAGCGTTAATGAAAATTTCAATCTAGTAGATGCAACACGTATATCAATGTTGAGAGGAGCGCGTAGATCATTCTCATGCGCGATTCCACTACATCATATATTTGGATTTTGCAGAAATGTTCGAAAAGTTATCTATGGAGCAAAGCACACAGTAACACTCGTGCGAAAGGGTACTGACGATGATGCAATTTGGAGAATTCTAGCAGATTTACGTCCAGATCGTGTAGATGATGATGCCGGTAAAGTCGTTTTAACAAAATTATCACTCTGGATGCCAGTATTGACTCCATCAATTACCACAGAAGAAGGATTACTGTCATTTATGGACCAAGGAGGAAAATCATTAATGAGTTGGTTAACAACGACTACAGATGTTAAGCAATCAGATATTAATGGGTTATTTACGTGGAACCTAGCATCAAAACAAGGCGTTTCAGCTCCACGTCATATATTTATTGCGTTACAGAATACCGCACGAACTGGTAATCAACAACGCAGCCATATGATATTTAATCAACTTGGTATTACTGACGTCTCACTGAGAATAAACGGCCGACAGGAACCATCCGAGGATATACAACTTAATTACTTTCACAACCATATTGCCCGTGTATATCATAGATTGGTATCGTATATGGCGCGCGATCAAAATGTCGATACTGGTTTGCAACTATCACAGTTGGATTTTAAGAGTTTATATCCGATCTATTATTTTTCGTTGGAACATCTTGATTTAACAAGACAGTCAGTCGTTGATATACACTTTAGAGCTAATGTAAACCGCGTTACTATTGGTGATCATGCTATTCCCCACTACAGAGCGATTCCTGTTATTCTCAGTGATAAATCAATGCTACTCGAAGGTGTTGGTGGAAGAATGAGAGTGATAGATGCGCCAGTAGAAAATATGTAAGAGATCAATCTGTTATTGTATATGTCATATGATGTTATTAGTGTTACGCTAACTCCAAATCAAATTAAGAAACTACAATCATCAGCAACTGAAAAATGTGGAACTACAATCACGTTGAATACAACTGAACAATTCACGATAACATCTACTGATAAAAATTTGGCTAGGGTTTCAGTAACATGGCGTAGCGGATTTAAGTAAACAACTTAATTGAAATCGTAAACGATTTGAAAATAACATGTACATCACAATACTGTTATGACACCGTCAAAGAATTTCAAATGGAACTCAAAACTCTTTCTGAGGAGTACCGAACAAAAATGAAAAAATACCGACGAAGAATCATTGCCATCGATGTAGCTATACTCGCTGTCTGGTGTAATCGCCGGCGCTGGTATTGTTATATCATCGGTTACAATGACCGCTCCGGTTGTTGTTACGATTTGTATATCCGCGGTGTCAACCACCGCAGGAATAGCCTCCGCGATAGCAAAAAAAATATCTTCGTGTTCTCAACAAAAACTGAAGGATTACACCGTTAGATATGCTGCGGTATCTCGCGCGTACTCGCAATTATCTAAGTTGACAGCGTCGTCGCTCAACGACACGACAATAACCGAGGATGAGTTTTCGAGAATGGTCCAGTTGTACGAGTCGACTATGTTAGAA
The DNA here is from genome assembly GCA_030141615.1 of Unio pictorum. Taxonomy (NCBI): domain Eukaryota; kingdom Metazoa; phylum Mollusca; class Bivalvia; order Unionida; family Unionidae; genus Unio; species Unio pictorum. The sequence goes on from JARLTB010000025.1 coordinate 1,554,486, forward strand.
TTAGAGCGCAACAATAATAATAACAATGACAATACCGCAAGAACTACTTCAACGAATAGTAGAAAATACCGAACCGGTGAAAACAAACATGATATCAATAACCTCAATGAATCCTGAATTCAGTGTTAATTTCCCTACTCCGATTCCAGTGAAGGAGATAGCGCTAGCAAAACTACAAGTGTATCACAGTTGGCCTAATATCAGATCGGTAGCATTTGGTGGTCAACAACCGAATAATTCTTTGGTGTTTGTGAGTAAGAATAAAGAAGACGGGACTCCAGACTGGAACGTTGTTTCGTTACCACCTGGATCATACCAAATCGAACAAATCAATAATGAATTACAGCGTAGAATAAAATCCATTACAGGAAAAGAATCAAAAATCGCTAAAACAGTTCAAGAGCCGACGCTATCATCTGCCATTGAAATAAACTCACCAGAGTTCGATAAGAACAATACTAGGATGGCCTGAAATACCACCTCGGACATTTTATCAAATACCCGAACCAAAAAAAATCCGATTATGTCAAAGATGAAAGATCATATTATGAAATCAACCCATCATATCGAGATGATTTGTATAGTCTAAAAAATGCTGAATAAACCGATAGATTTGTATTTACCGATAATAATACCATGCAATGGGATTTTGTTTTTGAGAAAAAAATGATTCATTTGTTACCATAGCATTTACGTTAAAAAACATTATTGATTATTTCAGTGAGATTAATCAATTACATAGAAAACAACTAGAACGACTACAACGGAGTTTCCAGGGGCATCTCTCTCATATAACACAACCAAGTGATGAAATATTAAAATGTATTAGGATACTAAATCAACTTGTATCTGACATAGAATATATCAACGAACGAATAATTCAAGTAATAATTAATGATAAGAGCGGGGATAAACAAAAATTCCTAACTGGTTATAATTTCACGGAAGCTGATTTACCAGACTTCAAATTTCCTGGATACGACGTAAATAAACTAAAAGAATTTCTTAATTTCTACCTTGATTTGTATTTTTTCCAAATACTCTCCACATGGAATAAAACACCACAACCACAGACAACTATCTTCAAACATAATAACGACCCAGACGGCGGTGGTAGGCATATCTCGCCGCTCAACGTCAATATATCCACGGTGATTGCATTGAATTTAGTATGTGATGTTATCGAAGGAAGCTATCAAATAAATCTCGAGCGATCAAATCAAGCTCAGCAGGGATATATTTTATACTCTTTTGCACCAAAAGCTCCTCCAGGGTTTCTACTAATTGAGGATCCAACTAATCCAGTCTATATGCGATGTCATAATAATTCGTTAACGAGAATTAATTTCAAACTCACTGATCAGTCCAATAATCTAATTGATTTACGAGGTGAGGTTTTACAAATTAGTCTGTTTGGGAAATCCTAAATGATTTTCATTGTTAACCCATAGCAGCAGAGGGGGTGAGTGACAACGACGCTGGCGTCTTCGAGGAAGCGTTGGTTAGCCAAATCGACGCTTTTTTTTACGATTTTCGAGGAAGCCTCAGTTTGCTGAATCGACGCTTCTACAAAGTTGGGTTGTTCACCCCCTCTGTTGCTCCATCCACTTGCCTGAAATGACACATAAGTAAGGGAAGTACATGTGCAGTGAAGAAAGTTTCATAAAGTTTAATAATGCTAGTTAATGTGACTTCTGCATATTTAAGCGGTGCTGAGATGATATGTGACTTTTAAATTATATTTTAATTTGCAGGTCCCAGAGCAGAAGAAGAAAAAGATAGTGCAGGAGGAGACCACTTCTGCGTGCTAATTTTAATTCAGTCTAGAAATTAAACAAAAATTGATATTAAAATAAAAGTATTGTTCCCTATTTTCCTTTTTGTCTGTTAAAAACAAATGTTTGAACCTTCAGTCTGCAGATTCAGAGGATTCCTTATCAGGCAAAAGCAGTGTGGTTTACCCATCTACTTTCACTTTACACCCTGTTAACTAAATTGTTTTTATATCCCCATTGTACTAGATCTCCCCAAATCCCTGCCTACTTGGTTAACTCATATGTCCATTTTAAATCTAATGAAAAGCGCTGCTGTAAAGTCTGTTAGAAAAACTACCTAGAAAGAGGATTTAATACAGTGAACAGAAAGCAGAGTTTGCATATAAACCATCTTAGAACTCCTGCACTGAACCTCATTGAAAAGTTCATGAATGTTTATTAAATTAGTATCATTACCTTTTTATCTAAGATTATTTTTAAGCGCTTGAAATGATAAATAAAAATTCCGTATTGTGAAGAGTGCATTATTATATGTGCAACTTTGAACTGATTTCTGAGAGTTGTCAAGCATCAACGAATGCAGAGTGCTATTCCTATTAGTATTATTATTATGGTCAAATGACAGGTGATGTTTGATTTGTCATGAATTAAAATGGTGCAGAACTGACACTTAATGAATGCTGTCACAATGGCAGCTTTGACATTCCTGCTATCGCAACTCATAGCTGGATGGTAATGTTGACAGATTAAATGTCGTTTTGTTTGACATTCTTGCCAAAAGTGTGGAAAATGTGTTTCAGAAACACCAGCCAGTTTCATCAGATTTCCAGTGAGGATTTCAATGTTGCAAGAATGTTGAAGGAAGGTTATTTAATAACGTTAGACAACAACGTTTTAGCAACGTTTCCACTTGTTCACCAAATCACATTGCCACAACATCATTTGACAATGTTGCCACAACCTTACTACAACATTACTGCAACGTTGTAGCAACGTGGAATTGTTAGCTGGGTTTAAACAAGACCACGTACTTTGTTGAAACAAATTTTGTGTAATGTAAATGACAATGTCATTACGATGATGTCCTTTGCGCGTAAGCCACAGTTTAATTTCTTCTTGGTCTTCTCTTAACATGTCGAAAATGACCAAATGAGTTTGACTGGGGTTAGACACGATCCCGTTCTCTTCGCTATGAATGCCTTTCACAAACACAATGGAAATCACCTTGACTTTCTCGCAAGAGGCTGTATGCCGATTGCCACTTTTTGTAAAACAATACGATGCTTTGAGGTGAACTATCGATCAAGTTATGTTTATGTTCGATCAAACGTTTGACAAATTCGGTTTTGCCTGAACCGCTAGTTCCAGCAATTAACATGTTAAAAGGATGACGAAGATACAATGCCTCCTAACTAGCATGATCTATGTGTTCGTCGATGACTTTGAATGTCGAGGAGGAAGGTGTAGAAAAAGCAGAGGTAGCCATAGTAGTGAGGGTTATGACACTTTTGACACACAAAAAGATACAAGACAAGAGGTTTTTATACTTTTTTTGCAAGACACGTGTATTTCAACTCATGTTTGAAATGGAACAAAACGAAAGACAAAATTACTTAAATGCCAAATGGATAGTACAGGAATAAAATACACACTGTAACGAGAAAAGTGAAATATAAACAAGTCTTAGCACATCATCAGTTTGATAATCATGGTGTCCTAGAGGTAGCGTGTAATGTTCTTACAGTCTATACATTGGGTACAGTCACACAGGCGTCCTCCCTTTCGGGAATTTCCATGACAGCTCTGTCGAGAAAGGAGTGATTGTTCCCAGTAACAGATTCTTCTTCTTCTTCTGGCACTGTCATTAACACGGGTTTAAAAGTGACTTTGTTAACTGGACGATGGATGGACCCCAACTTTTCCAGTCACGTACATATGTCCAATGAGGTGTAAGTCACATGCTACACACACATCGTCGTACACCTCTTGCGTACCTAAAAGTTTTTTCCTGAAGAGGATAAGTATCCAGATGAAAGCGTAAGGAGTCACCATACTGTCCTTGTAGATATTGTTAGTAAAGTAAACACACGGAATCTACGGGTAAACGAAATCCCAGAAAGCAAGTCACTAAAACACACACTACACGTCGACCCAATTGATGGGGCATAGTTCTCGTAATAAATGTTGGTAATCCTCCACCGTTTCAATATTCTGATTGATATCTTCCCACAGAATCTGTTGGATAACAAGTGATAAATGTTGTGGCATGGTAGGCTATTGAATACTTCTTTTTGTCGAAGGCAATATGTGTACATTCTGCACAGAATTTTTTCAAAATCTTCTCGAGCTAAAAAGTGACGGACACATAGTGTACAATTTCAGACCACTGCAATGAGGGGTAAAGGTCAAGAATGGTAATGCAATCTTCTGTTGTAAACTGTCTACATTGGAATCTTTGGAAGAATGCACGTTTGATCCAAAGACATCTGACTCGTTGGTTGACTTTTGTAACTTTCCTCTTGTGAGTTTCACCACACAAAAGCTCTGCAGTCAAAAATTGAGATTTTTCTCCAGCATGTCCCTTCCAAACTTCCTTGTATATCTTATCTTGCAATTCGTTTGGGAATTCTTGAATATTATTTTTTTTACATGGGGTTTAAATACATCAAGCGTGTTCCAGGTAAGTAGATACGTTCTGTTCCCACCGGTAAAGTGATTCACCGCAACTTAAGCAATTGACTTTATCCCCTTCGTCAAAGTAGAAAAATCCGGCTCTGGCCAATTTTTCAGAGGTTGGTCCAGGCTGATGTTTTGACCATTTTTCATTTAAGGTTTGGAATCGACTTTTAAAGTTACAGTATTCAGGAAAGCGCACAGGAAACGAATATTCGTCTTTCACAAGTTGATTTCGATACAGTTACGGTGAAATTCTCAAGAGGTTACTTTGGATTGCATGACATCCGAAGGATGCTAGCCGCATGGTCTCACGCTGAGATGTCATTGCGTTTGCATCAAGAGTGTTTGAGAAGGTACTGAGTCGTTAGGACACGTACGTACTCCAGAAGTACGCTTCTCGACTACGATGTCTCATTCTCTGTCACTTTTACTTTGTTGTTGACCACGATGTCTACCAACAACTGTATTTCTTTATTTGATTTTTTTAAAAATATAAAATACTTGATCCATTTTTAAAAAGATCTACTCTCATTTGACAGCAGCGACGACTCCTGCTCTAACCACAGTTGCTAAACCTACAAAGGTGATCCTTCCCGAGACAGCGCTAGCATGTTGTGAAGTTTAATGGATCTATATAATCATCAACTGTCAATCCTGCTATATTTCAGGGTTTTTTTGCGATCATAATGTATATTTCACATTATCGAAAGTGGAAGGTTACAAACCGTACAAAAGTTATATGACTAGCTTTTGACACTTGCACAGACTCTTTGCTTTAAAAGTATTACGAAACAAATATTTATCCAATTTGTTTAAAACCATTTTCTAAAAGACGCACAACTTTCAGCTTTAATGGAAATTTGTATTTATTTTTTGTGCGGATATCCCACAGACTCTTCATAACATAAAGAGCTGGCTAGGAACGCTAGGATAATCCCTCAATTTTTCCGATATTTCAACGTTTTTATATGTATTTTCCCTGCTCCACCCGTGAATAGTGTTTTGGTGTGTCCCCCCCCCAAAAAAAAAAAGAGGAACAAATCTGAAAAAGTCAGTTTCAATTGAGGTTTCTCGTTGCACATACCCTATTCAAGCTGTTAATACATGGCAGATTTCATTCGCATACAAGATCAGAGTGGGAGGCATATATACAAATGCCATTGCCTTTCTTAAATTCTGTTATATTGGTAAGCCATCGTTAATCTTTAATATTTTATAACGCATTTCTTTTTTAATAGACAATTTCAGTATTGTTGTAACGGTATTTATGTTTAGTTTGTTGCTGAAATTATCTATACTGTAGTTTATAGCAAAGCGCTTAAGTTTGTTATTTAGTAGTTTAATTTAACACCAAACCTCAATGCACTTATGGAGACATGCTTATTACAACAACAGGGTTACTAGAAAAATATATAAAGTGTCACCCATAAAATATCCAAATCCTAGTACCACCACATAACCAAAACTAGTGCCTATTTTTCCTGACGTATGTAACCAAAAAAGAAAGCCAATTTAAGGATTGGAAGCACCAGCAACGGACGGTGTTAGTACTTATATGGACCCACCTACACTATGCTGGGCGCATTGATCACAAAAGTCCGGGACCTAAGCGACCAAACCAAAAATTAAAGAGGCGTGTAACCCAAAATACGAAAATTGGGAAATTATATATTCCTCAAAGCACTCTGAGTTACCATCCACTTCAGGAGCAATAATAAACAACATATAAAATGGGAATAAGAAAATAAAGACTAAAAAAGGGAAATAACCTAGTACTAGGTAAAACATAAGTAATCAACAAAAGTGAAAACATCTTTAAGGGATGGAAGCACTAACAGGAACGGATTGTGAGCGACTTCCTTTATGGATCCAGATACACTATGCTGGACACAGCGATCACAAAAGCCCGTACACTGAGCAACCAAACTGAAAATTAAAGAAGCAAGTAACCCTGGAAACAAGCTAGGGAGATAGGAAAAATTACTCAAGAACACTGAGTAACCGACCACTTCGGGAATTAAAAAAAATAACAGAAACAAACGTCAAAAACATCAAATAGCATAAACATTGAAGGAAGACTGATAACATCAATAAGGAAGGTGTGAAAATCAGATAGCAACAACAAAAGATAGGCGTAAATGACAGGCAATAAATTAGTCTAGGTACTTATACTATCATATTTATCTCTGAATTTGTCTCTATCTACAGCCTCGTTGACAGCACTAACAGTAACCAATATGAAACAAATTGAAAGATAAATACCATAAAAGTAAATTTTACAACAGTGGTCTGAGACAAGGTGGCACGAGGTTGCATCCAAAACTAAGGTATAAGACCTAGGGCCAAAAACAATGAATATAAGGTGGTCAAAAACCCCAAGACCATCTGACACAGCATCACAGTGCTGTACCAAACAATATCATTAGACAGCACTTAATCACTTAAGAAATATAAGGTGGTATCGAACCTAGAACCATCAGGGCAGCGGGTCATAAAAACCGCATAATTAGGCTGTCATATGGGTTTGTATACACTATAGATTAACAACAGCACAGAATCTATCCAAATTAATAGGGAAAATTTTAGACCAAGATACCCTGGAGTAAGGAAGCACAACTGACCGACTAACACGCCAACCTGTCCGAGCCACCTTTCCACCTTTTCCGCTACCAGACACCACCAACCAAATAACCACACGTGCGGAGCACGTCCCTTATCACGCAACAGTAAAGACCTGGATAAGAGTGAGTGTGTGTTGGGTCCATTCCCACTCACCTCGGCCTACCATTCATTTCGTTAGTTGCTCAAGAGCGACTCCGATCTGACGGCCAAAATTAAATAGTGTTCTATGAACACATACAAGCCTGGGGACGGTGGCACCATTCCCACCCTCAGGAATAAATAAATAACTAGCATTTGCTGACTAAAACAGTGCTAAATAATTCTAAGTGGCCGAAGCACTTTGATTCAATTGTCATCATCACACAAAAGGATACAAAGTATGTCTTGAAAGAAGAATAAACTCTAAGTTACGCGGACATGAAGTAAAACATCTTCGTTACTACAGTTACGTGTCATTATGTTCATTCTAATCATGCTTGCCATATATCGTTGTGTTTTAAAGGTTATTGCTTTTTATGTAAATATTTGTATCAATAAACAGACAACTTGGGTCTTTATCCATGAGGTTCACTGAACTCGCTTCTTTAATTTTTACAAACCCCAGATTCACATGTTTGAAAATAAAAGAAAAAAGAAACAGAAAACCATGCCACTTAATGTTGCACCACTCCTGACTATACCGATGTTAGTGTGTACGTCAAAATGTTTAAGTGAAATAAAAATAAATTGTCAGTTTCAAAAGCGAACCAAAACTGTGACCGTTCAGTAGCTGATGTGGTAAAAAGAAATGGTACGAATACTGTGGCCATTCAGTAGTTGATGTGGTAAGAAGAAATGGTACAATACAAAACGGAGGGATTTAAGTTCACATTCCAGTCTGTACTGCAATGGGAACAACGCGAGTGCGTATTTATTATTTTGCATACTAATTTCGTACAAAATATTGCATCACTCATCATAAACAATTTCACTGGCTAGACTAATTATCTTTACCGCGTTCATTTTGTATTGACTTCTAGCGCTTCACCCAATATCGAGATAGGTTGTGTTTCACCGCTAGATTATTTAAATAAAAAAGAGAAGTAAAACTAAAGCCAGAACAATCGTACACAGGGCTATCCCACGAAAATTATGTCAATTTTATAGTCAAATACATCACAGCATATTTGGATGAACTATTTTGTGAGAACGTTTTAGTCGTATTCGTCATCAGTTCACTCTGGCGATATTTTAAAATGGTGGACCTTTCCTAATGATTTGATTTTTAAGTGGGATGTGTCTTTCCTTGAAATTATCTTAGGGAACATATACCATAAAAACAAGCGTAAGTGTCGTCATTCTTTCTAAAAGTAGTTCTCTCTCTCTCTCTCTCTCTCTCTCTCTCTCTCTCTCTCTCTCTCTCTCTCTCTCTCTCTCTCTCTCTCTCTCACCGTCGTATTACGTTTGATTGAAATCCTAATGGTTGATGTTCCCGTTTGAAGAAAATTGTAATCAGTAGGCACCATAAGTTCCGTTTGTCATGTAATTTGTTTCTCAAGCAATACACCCTTACAAATAGTATATCAGTAAATCGTTGGATGAAATAAAATCTTGAGATGAGAAACTTGTACAATCCAGGTATCTGACCTTTATCCTTATTCTTGGCACTGCAATGTGTCACGGAATATTTTTTTAAGCATGACATCTAACGTTTTTCAGAAAGAAAACAAATACAAGACTACTTCAAGAATGACGCGAGTGACCTTGCACTGTATAACCCTGCCTATGGTTAACTTTGAATTCCAAAACCAAAACCAAAATACACGTTGGGAAAAAATGTAACAATGTTCAAGATTGACGCCATTGACATTGCACTTTATGACCCTGTCTATGGGTAACTTTGAATTTCAAAACAAAAGACACGTTCGGAAAAAATGTAACGGACCTCTTTTCTCTCAGCTTAGACTGTCGATAGAATAAAGCACGTTTAGTGCTGCTTTTCTTCCTCTCCGCCCCTAGATTTGTGAAAACTTCGCAACATTGTTAGTAGCGTGTACTGAGAAACATACGACATCCCTTAAATTTGAGATATGTTAAGCAGTCAGTCGACAATAAATAGCACACTACCTTTTTATTAAACTGATGAATGAATGAAAACAATGAACATATTTCACATAGAATGTATGGTGTTCTTTATCTTTGTTTTCTTTCCCTTCTGTGTTGATAGTAGATTTTGTGATTTTTGATAACATATTTTTGGGTATTTTTTCACTCCCTTCTGTGTGGATAGTAGATTGTGTGGTTTGTTTTCCTTATCTCCAAAGACCCTTTTCAGAGCTGCATATAGATCTTGAAAAGATTTACTTTCTTTGCCTTAACTCACTGTATGTATGTATGCATGTATGCATGCATGCATGCATGCAAGTATGTATGTATGTATGTATGTATGCATGCATGCATGCATGTATGTATGTATGTATGTATGTATGTATGTGTACTATCCCTCTATACCTATTGGGAGTATATCTCTACTCCCCACTGAGGATAACCCATTGGCAGTGCACACATGTTCCTACTCTTGTTGCAACATTGCTACCAATCTTCAGTTCCGTGATGTCAATACACCCGTCTACTTGCCCTTGTCGCTAGACAGACCTAAATAGTCCCCATGTTAAATTCTGCTTGATGCAAGACAGTCCCAAATAATACTCCCATGTTAAATTTCCCTTGTTGCTAGATAGTCCCACCATGTTAAATTCCCCTTCACGTTAGATAGTCCTAAATAATATTCCCCATGTTAAATTCCCCTTGATGCCAGGGTATCCCAAAACCTTTTTGACTGGGATTTCCATTGATGCCAGGTTATCCCTATGTCTGTCTGTCTGTCTGTCTGTCTGTCTGTATGTATGTATGTATGTATGTATGTATGTATGTATGTATGTATGTATGTATGTATTTCATGCCAGCAGAACTTAATATCCTACACATGAAAAAATGATAAATACTAATAAAAATGCTGTTTGTGGTGCACAGATTTCATGATGTTAAAAAAATTCAGTTCATTCTCTCCTATATGCAGATATTCAACTTGTAGGAATTAATTCAGCACAAAAATTTTTTAAAAAATGGTTCTAAGAACATATTTTGCCAAAATTATATGAAACTGCTGATTCATAAAACTTTTTGGAAAAGTTCTTATATCATGCCGTTAGTAATTAAAAGTAAAAAAAAATAAATCAATCATAGCCAATGGCTACCAATCATCTAATCTTTGCTTCATTGAATAATGTGAAAATGAATGCTGGTGGAGTTTTAAAATTGTATTTTCATCTCTTAAATTTACAGAAGACAGCTAAATTAATTAAAGACAGACTGATCAAACAAAGAATTCAACAGTGATACTATTTATAATCAAACAGTAATTTATTTTAACATGTAAAAGACACTTGTGTCATCATTTTCAAAATCTATCAATGAAATCTAGAACTGTCATTATATTTCCACTTTCTTAATTATAATGATTATGATTCCCAAAAGATTAGTAGAATACAGATGTATGGATTGTATTGATATAAATCTTATATTATACATTAAACATTTTATCACAATAGTCACATTCACATTTAACTGGTTTTTCTCCAGTACATTTTCTTTTTTGGTTCATCAAGTTCATATTGCAGTTGTCCTGAACAGCTTTATCGCAAACTTTTTTTCTATTACGTCCCATTATGTGCTTCTCAGGATCACCATTGCACCTAGATATTGAATCACAAACTGCATATTTGACTTATCCTTGTTCAGAATGATATTTCATGTGCTTATCTAAAGACCTCTTCCAGCTAAACAATTTATCACAAACTTCACATTTGAATGTTTTTTCTCGAGTATGCATGTTCATGTGGGTCTTCAAGTGACTCTTCTGACTAAATGTGTTTTCACAAACTTCACATCTGAATGGTTTTTCTCCAGTATGGATTCTCATGTGGGTCTTCAATTGGCTTTTCTCACTAAATGTGTTTTCACAAACTTCACATCTGAATGGTTTTTCTCCAGTATGGATTCTCATGTGGGTCTTCAATTGGCTTTTCTCACTAAATGCGTTTTCACAAACTTCACATTTGAATGGTTTTTCTCCAGTATGCATTCTTATGTGGATCTTCAAGTGGCTATTCTGACTAAATGTGTTTTCACAGACTTCACATCTAAATGGTTTTTCCCCAGTATGTATCCTCATGTGCCTCTGTAATATAGCATTCTGACTGAACATTTTATCGCAAACTTCACATCTGAATGGTTTCTCCCCAGTATGTATCGTCATGTGTCTCAGTAAAACGCAATTCTTACTGAACGTATGATCGCGGACTTCACATCTAAATGGTTTTTCCCCAGTATGTATCCTCATGTGCCATCGTAAAACAGAATTCATACTGAACATTTTATCGCAAACTTCACATCTGAATGATTTTTCCCCAGTATGTATCGTCATGTGGCTCTGTAGAACATAATTATGACTGAACGTTTTATCGCAAACTTCACATCTGAATGGTTTTTCCCCTCATGTGCCTCCGTAAACCACCATTCTGACGAAACATTTTATTACAATCTATACATCTGAATGCTTTTTCTCCAGTATGCATTCTCATGTGGGTCTTTAAGTGGCTTTTCTCACTAAATATTTTATCGCAAACTTGACATCTGAATGGTTTTTCCCGAGTATGTATTCTCATGTGCTTCCGTAGACCACCATTCTCGCTAAACATTTTATCACAAGCTTCACATTTGAAAGATTTTTCTCCAGTGTGTATCCTCGTATGTCGTTTTAAATCACCCCTATGACTAAAGAATTTATTACAAAAATCACTTTTGAATACTTTTTCTCCTGTGGAAATCAGGTTGGTCGTAAAATTATCATCCTGGCAGAACATTTTATCACAAAGAAATCACTGTAATGGGTTTACTCCCCTGGATCGTGTGATAAAGTTAGAATAGGCCTATTACCGGTATGACTCGAAAAGTTACGAAAAGTTCGAGAAGTTATGAAAAGTACGAGAAATTACGAAAAGTTACGAAATGCAGACTACATTGATGGACTGGCATGCAGTGAAGAAGAGCTTGCCACCTTAGTGAAAAACCTGGATGAAACATCTTCCAGATTTGACATGGAGATAAGTGCTGAGAAGACAAAGCTGATGACAAGAAGTGGCACACAAATTGCAAGAAAGATTAAAGTCAGAGGACAGGAACTGGAAACAGTGGGCCAATTCAAATATCTTGCTTCCATAATCACGGATGGATCAAGAGCAGAAATTTTGTCACGAGCAGTTTGCAGCTATGTCAAAGCTAAAACCCATTTGGAGAAACAAGAATATCTGTCTGAAAACTTAAATCAGACTATTGAGAGCACTAGTCATCTCAATCTTTTTGTATTAATGTGAGGCCTGGACCCTAACAGCAGAATTACAATGAAGAATCCTGACACATGAAATGAGATGCTACAGAACCATCCTTGGCATCTCTTACATGGACCACATGAACCTCAAATAGAGAAAGCTGAAATGGTATGGCCATGTCACTAGAGTCAACAGTCTATCCACAACAGTACTACAGGTTACTGGAAGGAGAGGTAGACAAATAAAATATGCATCGACAACATCACGGAATGGACCAGTCAAAGTTTTACGAAGACACAGGCATTGGCACATGATCGAGACAAGTGGAGGGAACTGGTCAGATGTTAAGCAGCAGTGCCTCAATGACCACACTAGGTCAAGAGACCGATGATGATGATGATGATGATGATGACGAAACGTTACGAAAATTGCAAGTGCGAAAAGTTAAGACACAAACGTTACCACAAACGTTACCATTCTTTTAGTAAAATACGTTAGTTATTTTCTTTGGTTTTTTAAAACTTTTAAACGTGAAAGTGCGAAAAGTTAAGACACATACGTTACCATTCTACGTTACCAAAAAACCCACATCTTTTTGTAAAATACGTTAGTTATTTTGTGTTTTATTCTTTTATTTTAAATTTTGTTAAATCACTATATTAAGCATAAAAATGTTAATCAATTTATCTTTCTATAAAATCTAAAATAAGTCAAAATAATATATCAGATCAATGATCATGTAAATAAGGATGATATTCAATTATCACATACAGGAGAAAACTATTAAAGTGAAGAATGTACGTGTTTAATAGGGTTAATCAAACATATTTGTATTAATTACATGACATTGTGTGAACACAAAATTGGCAAACATTTTAGTTAGCTGTGTTCTTAAATCGTGTACGATTTCCACAAGTACAATATCCAACGAAATGTCAGCCATATAATATGAAAGTATCATAGAGGAATACCGACACTGTCTCCATTGTATATGGTGCAATTGTAAATAACTTCATCTTACACCAGTCACTTTCCTATACGTTCGTAGCATTTGTTGAGCACGTGCGGTGTAGGGCTTGGAACATAGCAAGAACGGAACTAGATTATAATGGTAGAGGATAGTTTCGTAAATAGGCTCCTGTGAAATGTCCTAACGCTATGGTGACTTTTTCAGATATTAGTGTTAGATTAGTCAATAGCGGAATTTATCGAATGCATCGTGTCATTTTTTTTTTATAGAATACTCCCGAAAAAGAACTGTAAGAACATAATAAGAGCGACTTCGGTGATTGAATTCAGGGGCGGTACCTTTAATTGTAAACGGAATATGTCAACGTCATTTCAACCAAACATCTCGATTATAATACTGAACGTTTAATGTCTGATATCCAGTCCCGGATTACCCATTAGGCAGAGTAGGCAACTGCCTATGGGCCCCGCGACTTTTATGGGCCCCATCAGGGGCCCCCATGAGACCGTGACCGTGGGTCTGGGGCCCCAAAAGTTTGACTGCCTATGGGCCTCCACGGTGCTTAATCCGGCGCTGCTGATATCCATTTTAGCTAATCATTTCCTACAATCCAAACAACTCGGAAGAATGGCGAAATCGATGACAAACGGCTGCACAGGAGCTATAAAGCTTAATTGTAAAATGAACCTATCATTATGGGGATATAGCGATAGTTATATGTACCGTTTTGTCTGAACGCACTCTGTACAAGTTGTATATTTTGCGCTGCACGTCTTTTTAAACAGATTTACTGTATAAAATATGTTTTATATTTCAAACAGTGTCAAACATGAAGTACATGCTCTCTCTCTCTCTCTCTCTCTCTCTCTCTCTCTCTCTCTCTCTCTCTCTCTCTCTCTCTCTCTCTCTCTCGCGCGCGCGCGCGCGCAAGAGGATGATCTTATTGCCTTGGTCGTGAAGATCTGGTCATCATTTTCATGTCCCACTATATGCCAGAAAAACGCTCATATTTGGTAAAATACTTTCAATATAAAGTCCATGTTTTAAACGCCAAAGACCTTCTGAATTGGTAGATCGGTACAAGGCTAAATGATTTCGTGTATTAGTCACCTATTATGCATTTACAAGTCCCTGGCGTAAAGGATATATGGAACTAATACAAGATACAAACACTCCTCCATAAATATTAGAACCACCCCACCACCCTTTCCTTACGTTTTTTTGATGCCTGATGCTAATTTAAGTCCCTGGAAATGTGCCTGAGATACTAGACGCTTGCAAGCCGTTTGATTTTTGTAGAAAATAGCCTTATTTATGGATGATTACATGGTTTCTTGCCCTTACCCATGAAGATTTCGTGTTCCACTTGTATAACTGGGTTTTGAAAGAGCTATCTCTACATTATAGAGATACATCGATAAAAAATTTATATTTAAAAACAACGAAATACAAGTGACAATACACGTTTCCTTCGCGCATATAAACTTCATACATGTATATACTTTCTGCATTTTGGAATGTAATACAGATATTTAAATTTCGACTAACGTCATAATAGCCAAAGAGTATAAGCTTCAATGGTTGAGATTAAAACATCAATCATATTTGAAGAAATATATTTTACTAATATTAAAATGAAATACGAATTTGGAATAGGTTACTAAACACCATTCTTTAGTACTTAAAGAATATTTTATTTCGACATTAAATCTAAACATGAAGTAGGTAGCCAATTCGTCTATTCCAATAATAATTTCCATATACGAATGAACATAAATTCATTAAAACAATTAAAAATTCCATTATACTATATTATAAAAATAGAAGGAACTCAGAAAAATGTTGCAACCTTGTGAACTTTATCGTTGAAAATCTCTAATATTTAAAGGTGCCAATTCCTATAATATATTTTACGATTCCTACCTGCATTAAGACTGACTTTTTTATTCTGAACGAACAAACTAATTCTGCACAAGTTCCTGAACGTATGCTCATAACCAAATACGAACACACGACTAGTTATATTGCGTTCGTTCGTCTCGAATCAGAACGAGGCTCCCGTTTCTTCTGTACTGAATCGTCCGTATACGCCACCAGACAGACAATTTTCCTTCATCAACTTAATTTTTTGAGAAAATGCGAGAATGTTTTAGCTTATTCGATCATAGGTATTTTTGGAATCACATAATTCAGCAAATTATTCAACTTAGCGAGTGTAAGTTTTTGCTGAATTTTGGATGCAAGAGAAATTTATAGTACAAGACAGTTTAGCGCCCGCTAGTAAGGTAGCAATATTTAATGAAATAGTATGTAGTTGAAATACAGAAATAAAAACAATTAATCTTAATCCGATTTAATAGAAAATGAATTGCAATACAATTTAATGAAAATTTACTTTTAACACAATTCATATCGCCATAACAGTAGGATTCTAGACAGTTGTCTTCATAGACATTCAACGGTAATTTCTTGTGTACTTATTTTAATAATTGGAAGGAAATACTGACATTTTTTTATCTTACGGTGTATTCGAGTTGTGAGCAGTAGTTTGAATTGCCTTTATTACTAAATAAGAGGGTTTTGCGGAAATGTCGGGAAAGAGACGAATTCTACCGGGATAAACAAGCTGGGGTGTACATATGTTAAAGCATATGATTGAAAACGTTATGTGGGATGCACTGGGGACACAGACAATGCGGTTTCACTCGTTTCGCCAAAGATTCCTCGATATAATGGGTATCTCGGCGGAACATTTTGAATATGCGATAAGGAAGTTGCGGGTTTTGTAACAGTGAAAGAGGTAACCCATCGGCACGAATATATAATTCGGCCAGTCCTGGGTAAAAATGGGCTAGAAATAGGTGGAGGACCCCAAAGAAACGCGGAATCATAATAGAAGTGGACACAATACTCGTGATTAATCTTGCTAACGTTTCTTCAGCGAATAAGAGGTAATCTGCGATATTGACAACTTGAAATATATAATTTGGGTTATTATATAATGCCGTGCCTTTGTCAATTGAAAAAATGCCTAGCTATAGTGATATCAAATGTATCCATACAAATAAAAATATCTCCCTACTTTTGAAGCGCCTTTAGTAGTGGTAAAAGGTCAACCAGCTTTTCGAATACAAGGTTTCGCAGAACAATATTCTTCTTCGTACCGAAAATAATGTAACTGGCTCTTCTATCCTTCATCCGTTGCTTTAGCTGATCCTTTCAGAAGCAGAGAGGATGAACCCTACAACTTTTTAGAGGTGTCTATTGATAAACAAAGGCCTCCGAAACCGAACAAAATAATGTCAAACATCAGAACTAACGCTTCTGACAAACCGAGACACCTATTCGTTGCTACACTCTCTCTGCTGCTACGAATTAATTCATATCATATAGCAATAATGGTAGAAGAATCATTAACAACTAGATTAGCTCGAGAAAAACTAGCAGCGATAAAGAAATTTATACTCGTCTGTGATTCTATCAGAAAAAGAAATTACAAGAGCGAAAGGAATCTCCAGTTGATTTTGCAACAGGTGCTGAATATAGAAATGAAGGAGAAGAGGGAAAAAGTGTTCTTTCTGAACTTGAAAAAATCACGGAGAGAACCGGAGAAACATTTAGACTTTAACAAAACCTTTCAACTTATATAGCTGTCGCACAACCACAATCAGCCGTTGCTTACTCTACTAAAAAAATAAACACCTAAAGAAAAAAACTAGAGAAGTTGCAATAACTGAACAACTTACCGATGTGTCTATTAATACGATTAAGAAAGTGCGAATTAGAAGTATCTAGCTGCGTTTACGTTTGGAGATTGTACTCACAATGAAAGATATTTAGAGCCCTAATACAAATCTGTGGGTACAGAGAAATGGTATAATTGGATATATCGCATACAATCTGACAAAGATCGAATTTCAAATAATGATCCATTATATAGAGAATACATGGGAGAAATAAAAGACTTCGGCATATATATTCAGATTGTGCAACAACACAGTTCGCAACCTCCTCCATCGCGATATCAAGAATATCCTACACCAACACAACAAAAATCTCAACCCGAACCTCAACCGAAGTCTTTTAGATTACCTCCACGACCTGCAGACATGTCTACCGATGAAGTTCTTGATGTTTTTACGGATTGGGGTAAATTAATCAATATTGATATGCAGTATGATTCCAGAGACAGATATTTAAAACATTAATTTGTTGGACTAGTAATATTTAGTATTTCTCTTCCTTGAATTTGCGTGTTAATCTAAAAGATCAAGGGTTTCTGAAATTCAAGGAAGACGTAGTCACTGCGACAAAACAACTTTCTCTACAGCCTAAAGAAGAATCTTACGCTACTGGTAGTGGCTTTTCTTGAGGAAGTGATCTTGTTACCTGTCCTAATAATATTCTCTCCGACATAGCACAATTATAAATAATCATAGGGCTGTATAGGCTGGAAATAACTCAAACAATTAAAGAAGCCACTGATATTTGTAGACTATAATTTCAAGGTGTTATCATGGATATTGGCGTATATCTGGAATTTATGAATTAACTCGTGGCTAATTGTCACTACGATTAGATACAAAAAAGATAACTGAAACGATGATCATACACTATCACCATTATAAACCTGTCATCGTCAGAGCAATAAACTCGCGATTACCCGTTTATAGAACAATTTACCGAGATGATCTTGGTGATGTTATTCAGGGTTATTTGCAAGGATGACTCCCAAAATGGCACCAATCGCAACACAATTATCGAAGAAAGCTATTAATGTCATCGGTTAAATACCTCCCGGTGCTATTGGTAATATTGCCAGTAGAGTGTTTTTATTTCTGCAGCCAAAGAAAGACTTACACGATTAATACGACGATACACACAGCCAGTAAAATTGCTATCCACAGAAGTATGCCCGTGAATGTCAGTAAAATAATAAACCTAGCCACGGATCAAAAACTAGCAGCCTTGATGAATCAAGAATCTGACGAAGTACAAAGAAATATTACTGTAAATTTAATAGCGGGAAGCGGTTTCAGATCAAGATTTTAATCGAGAAATATATAATAAAATGTTCAAATCTTCACACGATCCACAATTTGATATCGACGCACAGATGCTGTAGGATGAATCTGTACGTAGTTACGACTGATATTATGGAGAGTTCTATTAACGATATCTTTACTTGGCACATGGCATCAAAACAAGACGTTTCTGCGCCGCGGCATATATTTGTTGTGCTACAGGATAAAACAGCATTAAATTCACAAACACAACCATATGATATTTGACAAACTCGGAGTTACCGAGGTCTCATAAAAAATAAACGGTCAACAAGAACCATCCGATGATATTTTATTTAATTACGAACAAAACCAATGTAGGTACTGGTCTGCAAATATCACAATTAGATTTTACAACCTGTATCCGATTTATTACCTTTCGCTGGAACATCTCGTTTAGCCAGGCAGACTGTGGTTGACATACACTTTCGAGCTCGTGTAACTATTCCGGCTGCAGTCCCACTTATCCCTAATTACAGAGTAATTGGCGTCATACTCAGCGTCAAATCGATGTTACTTGAGGGTGTTGGTAGACGATTGAGGGTACTTGATGCACCAGTAGAAAATATGTAACACAATTAGATCACTCGTATTATTATAAATGTCGTATAGTCACGTTGTGACGCCTGGTTACATTACAAAGTTGCAGTCGGATTCAGCTTAAACAAAGTGTGGAACCACAACATCGCTAAAACACAATCCGATCACTGGTGGTCAGAATAAACTATACTGACAGCGCGTCAGATTAAACATTTTAATGATGCAAAAAAAAAGATATAAAAAATTGTTCAGGATACTCTCTGCATAATTTACCCTAATCACAATTAGATCAGGTGTTATATTTCCAATTTTCGCGGCTATACCAGTATTGATTGGCGCGGGCTCACCCACAGTCGGGAAAGCTGCGGAATTAGGAACAGCTGGAACAGCGGCAGGAATGACACTAAAGAAAGCAATAGGATGAGGATACAACAAAAAGGTAAGGGGTCTATATTAATCGATTAAAAATTGCAATCTGGTACTCGACGCTACCAACACAGACAATATTCGACCCACCGATATGCGGCCAAGAAGTAATTACTGTACTTGAAGCTATATCAGCATCGACTAAACCACCTATTAAGTCGTAAACGAATACATGAGTAATCACATTTGAAAAGATCTTAAAGTATAATGATTAGTATTTACGGGAGATCACTCTGAGACCTAACAAACCCTTCGGCGAAGATATAAATTTTTTTATCGAGGATGAAATATCTGAATTACTAAATCTTGCAAATGTTGGTCCTAATGAGGTGGTTTTATTTCAAGACAAACTAGGAAAATTAAAAACGAGTAATGTTTCCTTCAATTATGTTATTGTAAAAATTAAATGGAGTAACCGAAAACTCTAAAGCGATATTTGATCCCACAGGTAAGATTAAACCAGGTGTTCTTTTTTCAACTGTGCCAGATACATGTAGTATTAATGATCGAGTAAACAAAGTAAAGTAAAGTAAACAAATCTGGTGATACAATGACAGGCAGGCGAGCTCAACATAAACTTGAATAAAATAACGCTGTGACAAGAAATTATGTAGATGTCATTGACGGTAAACTATCAACGCTATGGGGAGAATATGATGTTCATGTAGGCGCGTTTGCTAATCTCCGTTGAAATTTTAGAAAAATTGATGAGACCGTTGATAATTTCCTATCCCCAACTATCCCCATGAAACTTTTTTTTATATAAAAAAACAACTATTGATACGATTAAACAAACACAGGATGATATCGTTAGTGAGTTTCCTGTTATCGCTACGTGGCTTGATAACATTAAGATACCGCATAAACAAAATATTAATAAGGTGTATTAAAAAAAATGGATCTTTCACCTGGACACCTCAAAATAACACCATTAAAGTTACCGCAGATGTTCGAGGCATCAATGGAATAACTATAATTTCAAAGTTATAGTTTAATGTATCATCAAGTATGTCCACGGGAATTAATACTACAAATACAATAATAGAAAATGGGTCCACTGAAACATTTACTATAACCCCTATCAGTAGTAATTTAGCATTAGCATCAATCACATGGTATGTAGATTTGTAATTGATTTAGTAAGTAGTATAATGAACGTCCAACAATATCGATACGATCAAGTGCGCGAATTACAAACTAAACCAAGAAATTTTCGTTGACATGTGTAAAGGTAAACAAATACCGCATGCGTATTACCACAGTTGATATAATCGTGTATTCGGATTCAAATGTTATTGCTGGAACGGGTATATTGATATCAGCGATAACAATGGTGATACCTGCAGTTGTCACAATTTGTGTGTTTCAGCTGCAACAACAATTACCGGAGTTCTTAATATCATTGTAAAAGAAAAGTATCCACATGCAGTAATAATAAACTACACGAGTATATAATTAAGTTACATACCACAACGACTGCATATTCCCATTATCTTCTTTGATATCATCTAATCTCGATGACACAACAATATCAAATAGCGAGTTCTCGGCGATGATGATTTATGAAACAGCGACATCAAAATTAGAAAAGCATAGCAATAATAATGACGACGGAATTACTACAACAAATAGCCGCGAACACAGCCCAGTCAAAGATAACCATATCATAATAACCTCAACTAACCCTGATTTCAGCGTGAACTTTCCAATTGCGATTCCTGTAAAGGAAATCACGCTTGCAAAATTACGAGTATATGACAGTCGGCCAAATATCCGGGCAAAATCATTCGTGGGTCAACAGCTGAATAACTATCTGGTGTTTGCAAATAAAAATGATAAGGATTGAAACCCTGAATGGAACGTTGTTTGTATACCTTCCGGTAGTTATTAAATCAAACAGACCAATAATGAACTTTAGCGTATGATAAAATCCATTACAGGAAAAGAATCAAAAATAGTTATAATAGTCCACCAAGCAACATTATCGGCCGTGATAGAAACAAACTCACCCGACTATGTTGTAGATATTTATGAGTCATCGACCAGAACAGTGCTATGATGGTCTGAAATTCCTCCTCAAACACCTTTACAAATAAATTAGCCAACCTTGATTCGCTTTTATCACATATGTGAAAAAATTTGTAACAAAACCAGAGATCAGGAAAACACTTTCTCATGATAATGTTTTGATTGATTATGGTAATTCGTTAAGATTTTTTAAATAAATTATTTGAGTACGACACACCAAAGAGCCTGGTTCTCCGAGAAGAGTATTTAAAATTTATTTCAGACACAATTGCTATGGAGCTCACACGCACATTTGATAAGTTAAAGATTTTATTTGCGAGTATTATACAGCATTATTCTGATTACCTAAAACAACAGATTATCGAAACAATTCAGCAAGTAAATCAACTTGTGGACGATATCGAGTTTATTGATCGAGAAATTTGCGACTCGTAATTCATGAAAAGCGTTATAAGGAAGATGGACCCATCGTATTATATATTTCTCAGTTATTTTAAAATAACCAAAGAACAATTACCGACATTTGTAATACCTGAACTTGCAACCAATAAACTAAAGAAATCACTCAGCGATCATATCAATGAAAACTTTCCTAAAATACTCGCTGCATGGGGAAAAGTAGCTGCGCGGGGGGGTATCCTGCAGCATAATAATAACCTAGACGGGGGTGGGAGACATATCACCTGGAAATGTAAGTATATCCTCGGTGATCGTAGTACATCTAGTATGTGATAATAGCTACCAAATAAATTTCTACAAATCAAATCAGGCCCAGCAGGGATATATTTTATATTCGATTACACCACTGGCTCCAGCTGGATTTTTTATCGTGCAAGAAACAGTGAATCCCATCTATATGCAGTGTCATAATAATTTATTAACGAAAAAAAACTTAAACTCAAAGACAAATCTTGTAATTAGATTGAGCTCGATGGGCAGATTTTACCAATAAGTCTCTATGTGAAATGTTAAATGTCAATCAAATCGGGGAAATCGACTAATTTCACACAAACATGATTATTAGTATTTACCCTATTTGAATTATTGATGTGCTATATATATATATATATATATATATATATATATATATATATATATATATATATATATATATATATATATATATATATATTTCAGTCGCACAATTGTTTATGTTTTTTGTGTGAAATCAATCGATTTTCGTGATTTTTACTAGCAAATACCCTTTTAGAATTAGCAAATCGATCGATATGGTTGGTTTTGTAGGGTAATTACCCTATCAGAATTAGCAGATCGGTCTATGTGTACGATTTGTTTTAGTAAATACCCCTTCAGAATGAGCAAATCGGTCGATGTGCAAGATTTTTACTACTAAATACCCTATCAGAATTTGCAAATCGGTCATTCTTATATATTATTATGAAATCAATAAATTTGCACGGGTTTTACTAGTAAATACCCCTTCAGAATTAGCAAATCGGTCAATGTGGTTGGTTTTGTAGGGTAAATGCTCAATCAAAGTTACGAAATCGGACGATTTTCATTATTTTTAGCAGTAAATACCCTATCTGAATTAGTAAATCTGTCAGCGCTGATGAATAATCGTGAGAGATTTTAATAGTAAAAATTATTCTGAATCAAATGATTTATGTGCTGACGTACTTTCGCTTCGATACTTAGAACACTCTTCTATTCTCGAAACTTTTTTCTATAATCCTTTTTAGTTGTCGTACGCGTGAATTTATATTTTTTCTTTGTTTCATAATCCTTTGATAAATCTGAGCTCATTTTTTCTACTGCGGTAAAGCCGGGGATGAATTTGCTTAATACTTAATTCTCTATTATTCGCTAATCATGCGTAAACCGCTTGTTGGATTTCCTTGATGAATCTGTACTGCGACAGTAGCGTATACTTATTTTAGGATTCAACCTCTTGTAGGTATTCAAAATCAGAAAGAATTTTGACACAATTAAGTTCATCCGATAATTACATTTGTTGAGTTTTTAAATATGTAATAGCAGAGATTATATTATTGATATTTTTGTAGTTCATTATATAATAAATACACCTTTAAATAGTTAAAAATGGGGAAAAGTACCTGTTTATTCATAAATATTCAAACCAAATTATCTAGCTATATTTCTTAGAAAGGGCAGATTTTTGTATTTTTGTATCTGCAATACGCTGTATCGAAAGCATACATATATCAACAAATTCACCGGCTTCATTCGATTGAAATATTTTTTTTCCTCACTGGTCTCAATATTCACTGATTTTACAGGTCTTTTTCTGACAGATTGAAAAAAACACGGTTAAACCGCGTTCAGTATTCCGATTTTGTGTGATACCTCGTAGATTAGATAGTTTATTAATTTTTGAATCTCTGTCAATGTGGTTAATCACAAAACCAATATAAATTTCTCTGTTATACACTTCCGAAATAAAACAATGACAATGATATATTTCCTCATCAGCAATAAATCTGATATAACCACTATTTCTGACAACACCCATTGGCTTCTTCAACAGGCAATGCCTGACTACACCAGCACAATATGCTTCGTAGTTCTTGATCGTTGGATACAGTTAAAATTCTTGGTTCATTTATATCATATTTTTTTATTTGTTTACATCATTATTTTTTTAAATTATTGTTTGTCAAGAATCTAGTAATATAATCATCCGGGTTGTTATGACTTTATCCCTGACACTGTCAGGGTCGTTATTTCTCTTATCATAATACAGTTTAAGCTCTCTGTATCATTTAACGCCGCATTATAGACACAACTGTTTTTTTATGTTACTCCAACACCGCTTTTATACAAGGTTTCGGACCTAGGCTTCCCCGCCGCACACTTTGTGAACGATATCCGCAGAATTCGTTTATGCAGGATTTATGTCAAAGGGTTACGGATCCTATCATCAGCCATTTACAGTGGTTCATTTTATAAAATATAATTTATTTAAAAAATTGTCTTAATTATAGTATGGAGGAGTTATCCAAAATCAAACCCTTCAAAACTTCGAAATGTAATCTCGATAGAATCTCTGTAGACACACACATAAGCAAAAGTGAGGGATAAAAATGTAATCGATGGAATTCATGATGCTAAGAACAAATGTAAGAAAAATGGATCATCTCACACATGGTCAACATTTCGATTCAGTGGTGGTGTTGATGCAACGATGAACGACAAACGAGCAGCGAGTATACCGGTACTCGCGCATCTCGACATCGAAGGCATATTGTCAGAGTAAAATGTATCTTATTAGCAGAAACAGGAAATTGGATTATTAGTTATTAATACGACCCTATCCACGCTCATAAAA
The DNA here is from genome assembly GCA_030141615.1 of Unio pictorum. NCBI lineage: Eukaryota > Metazoa > Mollusca > Bivalvia > Unionida > Unionidae > Unio > Unio pictorum. The sequence continues at coordinate 1,579,265 of JARLTB010000025.1, forward strand.
AACGTCATTGTGAGTCAAGGTTCCAAACCAAGAATATTGACCGGAATTGACAAACGTATTATGAACGAGCGTATCATGTGAACGCAGTTATTTATGAATCTATGCGATAAATGAAAAACTAATGTTGAGAATCTCAAACCGATGAAACTGTCAAGGCTAAACTGCGTCGCTGAGCGAGTAACAGAGCATTTCACAAATGCGATGCGTGGAAACGGTTTGCAAGATATCAGACGTAAAAAGATAAAAGAATGGGCTGAATCAGTCAAGGATACCATTGCTACAATAAAGGAAGTGGTATCTCCGTTGGCATGGTTGCGTGTTATCCAGGACGTTACCTCGGGTATGGAGAGTGTTCTGAGTATTTTAAACGATTTGGACATCCCACGCACGAGATGCCATCAGTTGCGATTAATGGACCACTACCCGACTTTGATCTAACCGGGTTCGCTCGTGTAATATCGTTTGAATAAGACCAAGGACTCCATCCAACTTGTTATGTTTGGTTTGTTAGAAAATTATCTGGAAAATACTTGGAACCAATAGTGTTATTACGATATATGATTGATTGTAAAATACTGATATCACTGGTTATCAGCGAGGCAATTATACCATAATGAGGGCAGACTGAGGTTTGGTTACCACAACCCGATGATGATAGTCTTGATAAAATTATTAACGATTAGAAGGAAAATATTCCTGATCTCGCCGAAGACAACATTGTTAAACTATCCAAGAAGATATTTAAGATGCGAAATCAGTGATAAAAACGCAAAGGACATCGGTAAAAGAATAACTGGTAAATTTACTAAGGAGCAGCACATGATCACATACGACATTATGAACGACTGATTCTAGATGACGCTGAATACGATTTTAAAATCGTGAATGCAAGAGCGAAAAATATATTTGTCAGTCGTGAAAATCCATACTTGTCTGATGGAACAAAGTTGGGAAATATTGTTAGTTACATCGATGGCGAATCTCCTCAATACACCAGTTAAGATCATATATGCTGACTTATGTTTCTATAAACCTGCTATCGATGATAAATAGATTCCCTGACACAGCAGTAAGAGTCGCCACGGATTCATTATATATATATATATATATATATATATATATATATATATATATATATATATATATATATATATATATATATATATATATATATATATATATATAATGCGCCATGGGGATCATGCTCAATAAAACAGGAAATGTTACATGATTATTATGAATCAGCGGATGTTACGGTTGATGATAATTCCCTGAAAAATAATCGAATATCGGAATTATGGAGTGAACCTTCGTTATCCGATCCAGTATGTAGATATGAGACGGTTTACTTAAACGGATGCGTCGGTTGTGGAAAACAACACGAGTGATCGAATAATTTGGAAGTAAGTCAGATATGATTGTCTTAACACATACACACTGACTTGCCAGATAAATGAAACAACGATGAGTTCATTCCTGCACTTATCACAGTTTCTTTCGCTATAAGGATGATGCATGGACTCCTGATCGAATGGGTGAGAAATATATTCCAACGAACATTTTTTTTTAGATGAGACATGTACAGTGTCTCTGAAAATATTAAAATGTTTCTTGATTGGTTGTTATTAAGAAATACAGCCGTGATAATGTGTGCCGATCATGGTCAACCACCGCCATTTGTCGGTTTGTCTCTGGATGATTTGTTGAAGAATTTTGGAGATTATTACGAAGAAATTAATACCGATCATAGAGCGCTCAATCCAAAATTAAGTGAGTTCAACAAATTAATCAGATTACAGTCGGACACAATCCAGTGCCTAATAACGCGTAAAATAATTCCAGAAAGAAATATAAATGATTTTTGGGTAGCGTGGAGACCAAACGATTTAATAGTGGCAAGTAGAAAGAAAGTCAGAGACACACTTCAACAGCGATGGTTTGAAGAAAATAAATTAAAGTTCCCAACGCTGCCTGTACCGTTATATTATAGATAGACCAGCTGATACACGTAGACAGAATATTAAAGTTGATATTCCATAACAGACTGAGAAACATAATCTCCTGTTAAATGCTAGTATTCTTTATTCTGGTCGATATTGATGTTGTAGAAGATGCATTGCACGCGGATAAATCTCCCTAGACGCTAGGATACGCGACGACGATACACTTTTCTCATTGGTTAACCATCTCTGATACAATTGTTTGGATCATACATGATCATTACAAGTGGTTGAATTTAGTTTATATCACAGTGTCACGAGTTAGAAGAATGAATCAACTTCAGATGAGTTATTTTAATTTCTAATGACAACACCAGTAACGAAATTATCAGCCATAATATAATAAGAAAAAAAACTCGCTGGTTATAAATAAAGCGACAAAAAATCGTGACTTTGATATTGATGTTGAATTTATAATGATGCTGAAACAACAGTAACATAATCACTGTGCGAGCTGTAATTGTATAATGCTAAGGTGTTGGTCTAAAGACAAAATTCCACGCCAGTTTACCGTTGATATGAAGGGTAGCAGTCGCGGTCATACACGAGAAAATGTTATGCTGACCTGTCTTGAATGTAATAGACGTATATGTGCTAGTTAAGTGATCGCGGTGGTAATTGTATATCATCAGGTATCATTTGCAACAGTTCACGTGTAAATCCACGCTGAGGAGCAGTTGAATCCAATCTGTAGATTGCAGGTCTACCCGTGGATCATATGTTAGATAGTTTGTGTGATGTAACACTCCAGATAGGATCAGAAGCTCTTTTTCTACCTCCCACAAGCTCACAAGGATCATATAAAAATCTCACAGTGACATTACCAAGTATTTTTGTGTTGAAAAATCATTTCGTAGGGTTATATATTTTATGTGATCGCGATATTAGGTTTCATATTGATTGTTCGAGTAATTTCATTATTTAAAGCATTTATCACACAATAACGGCTCAGCATGTGTTCGATTAAATCGTTCAACAATTGCCTGATCGCGTTGTATTTCAGTATGTCCGCATCTGATGGTGACATTATGTTGCTTCATTAATGATAACACTGCACCTTGAAATCCCTTTCCATTATCAGCCTGTAATAGATCTGGCCATTGCAAAGGTTCCGCTGTCTTTGTCAATAATGGATCAGCTTCTTTGTATCTACTCGCACCATCAACTACAGTTAACGCGTACTTGTATGTCCGTCTTTTGACATTATAATGTGGTAAAAATAATATATTCGCTTTATGAACTTCATTTGGAACAATGACATGAAAATGAGCATACTCAATTATTTTTGGCGGTCGTAGATAAATCTGCCATATTGCCTGTCTTGATAACCAATCTGCCGCAATAACGTTTTTTACTTTATCTGGTTCGCTGAGTTACTAATTGCTGATTTACCTCTCCAGTATCCACTTGGGAATAATAAAAAGATTCCATAATAAAATTAGTCAGCCGATTAATTACCAGCACCTAGCACTAGTTTACCCTTCATCGCGGTTTTTATTAACCAGCTAGCTAATGATTACTTGAAGATTTAGATTTATCAGTAATAGAATTTAACGCTTGAATCAATTTCACATCTGCAATATGGCTATGCTGCAGATTGGTAATTTTATAAGACACAGCATGAGCATTAACAATACTTATCAATATCGTTTATAGGATATTCACCTGGTCTTGGTTGGTCTTGGTTGTCAAGTCTAATATCAGGTCTGGTTCCAGGGCTGCAGTACTTATATCCTGGAAGATGTTTTTTCTCCTGAGTATTTAGCCCAAGGAGTGCCTGGCAATTTTGTCAATTTCGCTGCAATATCACCTCCTCGTTTCCATTAATCATCCGCTGATTTTGCATAAAAGAATCTAACTTTCTTTGTACCACATTGTGTACACTTTCCGGTGAGCGCTGGTCTATTAGTTTTGTTGTAGTTGTTGTTAAGTCGTTTGTGCTTTTACGCGTCTTATATTTCACACAATTTAGATCCATAATTTATTTATAATAACATGAATGTAGTTGATTTTTCAGCGACAAAAGCACAAAAACCTATTAAGCATATTGATGCGCTACCTAATTCAATTCGTATGATTGGACCGTCTGGAAGTGGCAAGACACAACTATTACTTAACATGATAAATGGGATGGATGAATTGGTATGAATTGTATTTGATAGCACCATCTGTAGATGATCAACAGTGTTTCGAAGTGTTAAAAGATTTTAATGAAAATGCAAAGACGTAAAACGAACCTGGTGATGATATAATTAATTTTATCACTTATATCAATTAAGCTCCGATTGTTGATCGGTCATTTAACAATTTAGTAGTGTATGATGATATGATGCTGGACAAACAATCAAATCCAGATAGAATATTTTCCAGAGGCAAGCATACAAATACTGTTTTGATTTATGTAATCCAGCGGTATGCACAAATCCCTAAAGTGATCAGAGACAACTGTAATATTATTGTTGTGTTTAATGGAGTTGATACTTGCACACTAAGAACTATTCATCAGACGTGGTGTAGAGGAGATAGGGATATAATTCATTTTAGTCATGCTAAATCAACCCCAGCAGAGAAGGTGTGCCAATGAATATGTGTCTCGGTTGGTCAGAAGCCTTAGTTCTGTTTTTTGACATTATTCTTCTCGGTTATGTTGGAGGCCTTTGTTGACCAAATAGACACCTCTAAAACGTTGTAGGGTTCACCATCTCTGTTGCATTTTTTTAAAAATTTCTTGCTTTAGAAAATTATCTCTAACTGTTTCCCACCGCAAGATCCCTTCGGCGATATATTCAGTGTTACAGTGCTAGTTTAGAAAAAGACACAACTTATGTACTTTGTGACCAATACGGAATTAGTACGTGCATTTTGTGTCAGTTATCACCTGAGTTTTGGTATTGGTAATAAATAACCGTACGAGAGCAAAATATTGTCTTTATTGGCAACACAAAAACATGATCACATATATGTATATTTACTGTAAAATAGTGCATGGGGGCTAAGAAGGATGCGTTTTAGGGCAACATTTTGAAATTATTCCATCTGAGCGTTGTAGAAACGCAATATCATGATTTGACTAGATAACGTGACCACAGAAGGAATGGCTAAAAAATTAAAGTTTGTATGAAGAGACAAAATCAGTAATGAACGAGTTTGGCATGGTTAGTCCAGAATTGCTGTTTACTTTCGTGAGCTTAAAACCTAAGCATCTGATATATAACAAAATATACCCTAGAGTGGTGACGCTAACAACACATGTTAGTCTAAGTGGTTTGCTAATTCAGGATAAACCAAAATAGGTGCTGAGGTCAGAGCTGTCTTAAGAGTTTCGAATGTTTTTTTCGTACACTTATCTCTCCAAAGGAATGAACTGTCTTTTTATTTATTTTTGTCTCTCAACTTATTCAATTCTGATCCTATAACAGAAAAACCGCGAATAATTTTCCTGCAATAATTGCACAAGCCTAGAAAACTCTTTATATCCTTCTGTGTTTTAGAAACAGGGACTTGTGTAACTGTCTTTATTTTAGATTCGTCTACAATGATTCCTTTTGTTGAGAATATATGACCAAGACAAACTTCAGATGTTATAAATACACGTATCGTTTAGCAAGAAGAGAGTTTGTGTATCTAGATTCACGACAACTTTATATTTAGAAAAAACATCGATACCCAAAAGAACCCAATGTGTGTGTGTGTGTGTGTGTGTGTGTGTGTGTGTGTGTGTGTGTGTGTGAGTTCGGATTTTTAACGTAGCTTTAACAATTGCCCAGTCATATCGCTACGATATATGTAGTAAGACAGTATATAGTGATGTCTAGCACTGGGGCATCATGCCGCAGACAAGCAGCATGATGTCCTACCTACTCACATTATCCTGACACCAGGGCGACCAGTCCTTACACTAAGCTCTTAATGCTCAACGCCTAGCAGTTGTTAGTACCATTTTTGTAAGTCTTTGGTATTACTTGTCTATGGTTCAAACCCTTGACATCCCGCTTCTGAAGCGAACGCTCTAAGCACTAGGACACGGGAGCGGTAAAAATCACCAAAAGATGTAAAGCATGTACAACATCAAATAAATGAGAGAATGGTAGGCCTCATACTTTCAAATTAAGTTGAACAGGACCTGAACTATTATGATTCTCACAACCGGCTCCAATAATTAAAAACAAATATTTAAATTTTTGAACGATAGTGAAATTAACCCTCCATGATGGAATAAATTTAATTTTTTTGGCCTAAATGGTCAATCCTGTGTCTACTAATGCATGTTTTGGTTTGTCTCAACCGAAAATCGGAATAAGGTTTTATGACTAGGTGTGACTAACGTAATTTGTGCAGGTTGTTCATATTCACGACAGGTTTGTGTCCTCTCGTGAGATGTTTTCGTGTTGTCCTGCGCACGAGAAAAGCGACATGTATTGTGACAAAAGTGACGGGGGCCCCGAGTGGCCGTGTGGTTAAAGCGCTGTCCGTTACGGACCCCTGCCATCTCACCTCTGTCTGCGTGTGTTCGAGTCAAAGATTCGGCAAATGTAGTTATGTGAGAAAGCTTGCCAGTAGCTTCTCGTGGGTCGGTAGTTCTTTCCGGCGGCTGTCCGGGTTCTTCCTCCACCAATAATACTAGCCGCCATGTATAGCCTATATTGTGCTGAAAAATGGCGTTAAACCATCAAAAACAAACAAACAAACAAACAAACAAACAAACAAAAGTGGCATTGTACATTGCGTGCGCGACAGACTAATGGGATCCATGTTAAAGCTATTAGGACAAGATTTACAGCAGATAAGACTGGTGTGAGACTTAGTTTCTCCCGAGTTGTTTAGATTAGTGTTATTTTTCCTAGTCAATTTATAATTGTGTCATTAATTATAACTTCAAGATCAGGTTACCATGACCAACATTTTATCCTAAGAGAATTTGGTCAACTGTTGTGTTCAATTTCATTTCTAAATTAGTATTGTCACTTGGATATTTATTCTAACTTAGTACTAAGTAAAAAAGTGAAGGTAACAAGCAAAACTGGTTTACTTAGACACAATTTTGGCTTTATATTTACGTAAATTTCTAAAAATCTAAATTGTATCCTTGACATATTAGATTTTTTAATCCATACAGGTGCGGTAGTGTATAATACAAATATGGAATTATGACAAGCTAATCTTGTACTCGGAGTACTTCGGATGCGTGCGTGTACCGCGATTCAGTGGTGTTACCTAGTTCAGCCTGCAATGTATTCAATACAATCTTAATACAATGATCTTCTCTAGACCGTCTTCATCATTTCAATGGTAGGAAGGAAAAGCTGCATATAATAATAATAATAATAATAATAATAATAATAATAATAATAATAATAATAATAATAATAATCAATAAATAAATTATATATTTGTATTATTATCATTATTATTGTTATTATTATTATTAAATAAAAATAGATAAAAATAAACAACTAATAAAAATAAATAAATAAATAAAAATACATGAATAAATAAATCAAGAAAATATTATTTTTATCAGACTATATGCTTCCTGTCTACGTTGAATACTCAGTTTTGCTTTTAAAATCTTGTCAAGCCATTTCCTTACTTAGCATTGTAAAGAAATCAAATTTAGTACAACTAATTTTATCAGAGTAAACTTTAAATAAATAGTTTTATTCAACATCCCAAAGATGAATAAATGTAGTTCTCGAGTTACTAGCAACAGCAGTTGAATGTTTTCATCTGCAGCAGCTAAAATAAATTTGTTGCCTATGTTACGAGTCGAGGCTTTTAAAATAAGTAATAAGTAAGTGAAAAGCAAAACGTTTAACACAATTTTCTTAAAATTCTAAGTGAAAGTGTAAATCGGTATTGCAAACTAAATATCAAATACTCATATAATTATAGACACATGTCTAAATAATAAAAGTTAGGACTACATTTTCGTGGAAACCCAAATTAAATCCGACGCCGAAGGTGTTGATGTGCCCGTGGTAGCCTGTAACGTGGTATTGTACAAATAGTCTTTTCTTAAATTACAATAATATAATTCCGAGATGCAATTTACTATAAATCCGAGTGAATATATCTGTCCAAGTATGTTTAAAGCACTCATTATTTCAAGATAATAAAAAAACCTGACCTGAACAATATGAAGAAATAAATTCCAGCCCAAATGAACTACTCGACACAAACAATAATACAATTGATTCTGCTAGATCTTTAAGCACGAATAATTAATGGTGCCAATGATAAGATTGATCTAGTCCTACACTAGACCTCAGGTCACAATTAGCATTTTCTAAATTGGTTTTATAGGTGATCTTTTCATTATGGCCCAATTACATCGAGCAGTTCAAATATGCATTTGAGGCAATAAAATCGCGCTAGCATGCGTGATCATGGTGTTGTAATAGATTTTTTTAAAAAAACGTCATCCTGTTTATTTTTCATCAATAATTTAGTAATGAAATATTGTTTAAATATTTCGTTCAACTTTACATAGTTTGTTTTCATGAGAAATAATAAAATTACAAACAGTGACAAAAAATAAGAAATAAACTAAATTATAGGCTTAGTAAAAGTTAGCTTTCAGAAACAATCCAAATTCTGTGCATTAGCCATAATGTCGAACTTGGTAGCGACCGAAGTTCTTTACTAGGGGTCAGTGATGCTTTTTATCAAGTCCAAGTAACATTCGTCAAGGGTTAACAAATCTCCATGAAAAATCAAATTAAATTTTTCAGTCAGAGGGACAATAATGTAACCTTCTGGCTTACTGACGGTCAGCACCAATCCAGTCGATTCTGGGTTATAGAATTCCATAACATAATGTCGTCTCAGGATGACTTACGTTAATAGGTTGTATATATAAAACGGTAAGTACAAAATCAGAGTTGATTAATTTACGGGATAAAATTTTTAATTTTCCACAGAGGTATAATATAGATCTCTTTCAAAGTTTGAAGTTCCGTGCTATTGTTGGGAAGGGGGAAAAAGTAGGGGGGGGACCACATAAGCAAATGTATGCAGGGTTGGAAAAGGTTACAGATGTCTTACTGTGCAGTGGATGCGGAGATTCAAAACTGGATGATTTGGGTTATGTATTTTATGGGTGCCCCCTAAAAACAAATAGTTGGTACTACCTTCAATATAAGAAGCTGTGATGACTCAGTGAATAGTATGCTGGATACATAAACAAAATAGTGCTGGTTTATCTTATACCACATATTTTTGGGGAGACGGGGCATCAAACAGATCCCCCCACCTTCGAAAAAAGGTAAAATGTTTTTATGTGTGGATATGTTCCCCCCTGATATGTAATTGTGTTTTCTTAAATATTTTTACTCCCCTGTTATTATTTTTTTCTACATTAATTGGGGGTGGGTGGGGTGTTTCCACAAAAGATTTTGTGCCATGGGATCAAGTGTTGATGTATATAAAACATAGTTTTATCACCTAAATCTTCATTCCTATCTAAATAGCGTGCTCATTTATAATTTGGGACAAATCATTAATTTTAAATATTCAATATAATAGCAAAGTGCTCAATGACTTTTTGACTACAACACTGCTTTGAGATCACTGAGGACTCATTCAAAATATTTTGAATTTATCAATATGATACATAAAGACTGTTGGTAAATCAACATATTCAAGACTATTAACACATCTGCATATTCAAGACTTGAAATTCATTCGGAATATTGTATACTTGTAGACATGTGATTTAACATTTGGATGACTTTGGGATTTAATTTACAACACTGTAAGCTTCTTTTAAATTTTCAATTTGTATTCAAGGAAACAAATATTTTTTTTTAATTTTAAAGAACTTGCTGGTTATGCTAAAGTCTAATGCTTAGCGTATTTGCAGGCCTATAAGTCGATATTTATTGACCAGAAAATCTGACATTGTCATGTACTTTCAATCAATTTATATACCCCCCAAAAAAAACCAAATTGAGAAGATTTCTAAACATTTCTATAATCATCAGTATTAAATTAATGTACATCTGATGCAATTGCACAACTGCAGTATCTACAAGTACTATTCGTTATTAAATCTGTAATGCTGACGATCAGGGCCAGATGGAAAGCGAGGTCTGAGTTGTCACCTACCCACCCCACACCCCAGCCTGATAAAAATGTGCACAACAATGTATGTTCACTTGCAACCTGAAATTTGACATTTCATTTTGCACGCAATTATTGGGTAGCATGTGCACTTTAAGTAAAAAGACATACTTTTGCTTTAGTGCCTGTTCAAGGAAAGTCAGTGCCCTTTTAAAATTTACTAATTTCCATTATCAACTGATATCACTGAGTAAAACAGTTTCTTTTAGTTTTAGTCACTATATCCATTTTCCCAAGAACCACATGACTTTGTCGCGTTCTTTACATGCTAACTAAATATACAACAGCTGTGATCTGAGCTAACATACTGTTTGATATCAAGATTTGGTCTACCAGATCAACTTAGTGAGGCAACCAGTCAAGAAAAGAGGCAACCCATAGCAAAGGGTAGTACGACTAAGGTACATTGTAATTAAAGCAAATGCCAAGTGCTTTCTTATGTATGTTTTTCTCAGCCAGTAACATCTTTTGTACTTGCCACCACAACATAACTATAAGCAATTGAAAGCAACAACTACAACAAGCACTTGCAGACAAAAATAATCTTTTATTCTTGTGAATGGAAATGTATTTGTAAATAAAATTGGAGCCTTGCTAAATGATAGGTCTTGGGATATAACCTAATATAAGTCTTTATGGATGTAAATAATGTATTTAAACTCAGAAACAGAAGGTGCATGGCATATATTTTAACAGTTTGCGTTTACATTTTAATATTTTAATTTGTTTTCCATTTTACAAAAGCTTAAGCTAAATTGGTGCTGCAAGGTAAAAAATAGCATGAATAGCTGAAATCTCATATCAGGGCATATTTTATTTGAATTATATTTTATTTTGATTAGAAGGTGCAAGACGAAAAATGTGAAAATGTGATGGAATATATATATATATATATATATATATATATATATATATATATATATATATATATATATATATATATATATATATATATATATATATGCCCCACCCCCTCTCTCTCTTACTGTCTTTGAAAGTAAGGATAAACTCTGCAATGTTGCGTAAAACAAAGTGAAAAATATAAAGCCAAGATACTAATATGGTCTCATCTTATACTCAGGAAAGAAAGATGGAAAATATACAATTTTGATGATTCAACTTATACAATAAAATAAAGTTTAAGACCATAGAGTCGTAACACATATATTATTATAAATTATATTTATTATCATTCTCATTGGTATTATAATTATTAATTAAAACTTACAAGATCAATTAGGAATGGTTTAATTAATTATATCTGCATATATTAGCAGCACTGTATCTACTTAAGGACACTACTTGCTTACGAGATTTGTTAGGAGCAGTTACATTGACATTGAATCGCTTTTCGTTACAACTCAACAACCTATGGGGCTTAACAACAGATGGTGCTCCAGCAATGGTTGGAAAACACGAAGGTTTAGTAAAATTGATTGAAAATGAGGGCTGCAAAGTTGGTAATACTTCGATGCTAAATTTTCATTGCATTATTCATCACGAGAATTTATGTTCCAAGTACCTTAAAATGGACCATGTCATGAAAGTGGTCATCAAAACAGTGAACTTTATTAAGCTGAATGGGTTGAATCACCGTCAGTTCCAAGAATTTCTCAAGTCATTGGATTCAGAGTATAATGACGTTGCATTTCATGCAGAAGTAAGATAGCTGACCCGTGCCAAAATGTTGAAAAGAGTGTTTGATTTGAAGCAAGAAATACAATCATTCTTGACGCACTTAGTTCTGCCAAACAAAATCAGACGTCTCACTAAAATGTATTATTTTTTATATTGTTTGCTTTCTTATTATTATTATTTTTTAATTTACCTAACTCTAATCTAATAAATATTTTTGATTCTCAGTTTTGTTATATTTTCTTCACAAAAAAAATATATTTCTTGTTTGCTCTGAATTGTACGGCCCGATAGGAAATCTCATTTCTAAAAACTGGCCTGGCTGCTGAAAGGGTTGGCCACCCATGGTATAAAGCTTGTTCTGATAATATTTGTTGTTGTAAAACGTGCTCCAATTCTTCTTTTTGTCTCTGTTTAAAATCATCGACGTGTGAAAAAGGAGTAGGTTGTGAAGATTCTGGAACAAATTCTTGTGAAGTTAGAAAATCCACAATATCCCAATTAAAATCAACCTCCTTTGGAAGAAGGTTTGTATTGACCTTGGTAGTCACTGCTATGCCATTACTTGCTGTATCCACAGCTGGTGCACCCCAGTTCATTGTCTTGTCAGTTTCCGTCATAATTGAAAACAGTCGCATCGATTGACAGTGCACAAACGCTAGCGCACCTGTATAGAGAATGTGACGTCACAGATCACTCTCTTCTGATTGAACGACTCTGAATTTTGTAACACGTGTTTGGATTGGTAAATCCGTTTAAATCCGCTCTTTCACAATAAATAACCGCAGCACATTACATTACTTCACCTGTTACGTCACAAGATGTGGACCAACGTAGCATCATCTACCATCACGTCGTCAATGCTCTTTCACCCAGACTATCCCATGTATGTTAGATCATTATGGACAATCAATCTAATGGCTGATACAGCCCTTTGGAAAATAAGGATCATTATGGAGAGGCATGGCTGTTTGAAGAGAATTCTCCTCTACGGACCAGAAATTAGAAGAAGTTTGAGGAAGAGAAAAAGATCTGTGAGATGCCCTCTACATTAACGATATAATGTTAAACAAAAACCCAAAGGCCTTGAAAAGATATTTGCATTCTTTCCAAGATAAAGAAAAAAAAATTGTATCAAATGATTATGTATGTACTGGCAGCCTCCCTATAGACGTGTAGCACTTTCGACAGAGCTCCGTCAAAACGATCATCTTCTACCAGACTTATCATCATTGTTAGATGAACCAGTAATATTACAATTTATGCTGAAATACAGTTAATTTCTTGATCTTTTTAACTGTTTGTTTGGTTTGTTTTGAAATAAGTGAATGAATAGTAATTTGTATATAAAAAAGCAACAGTTTCACTGTTGCGCACGATTCGGTCCGCTCAACGCCTTACAGTGCAATCAAGAGATATTGCATTCGCTAGGGAAATTCCATTTAAACTCCAAAAATCACCGGGTCAAGACCTAAACATCGCAGCACATTGTAGAACCGTCAACGGACTTTATTTTCATATAAGTTTGAAATGTATATGTTTAAATTAAATTTCTTGGTAAGCATTCAAAAAAAAATGGTTCACTATCTCGGCCATTTTCAAAAATTAATTTATGATACCTGTATGCGCTGGAGAGCCCAATTTTCGCTGAATCTAATGATATGCATGGCTTCGAGATCGCATTAAAGGCAGCCAATCGCAATCGTGTAAACCGCAAGGTCATATTTAAATATTTCGAGTCGCGCGCTGTGAGGTGATTCCGAATTAAATGGCTGACTTCATATCGACAAATGATCCAGGTTTTGGTCTCGTTTGTGAGAAGTTGCAACAGCACAGTGGTAAATGTTGTTTTTCTTGCTTTTCAAACATTTATAAATATTTCTGTGCATTTCTTTTTTTAATTTAAATAGATTTAATAAGATAATCGTCGATAAAACGTGTGTGTATACCGCGACAGGAAGTTTACAATTTCCATGTGTTAACCTATCTTGCATTCCGAGGTTGCGAAAATGATTTAATTTTAATAAATACCAACTACTTATATTGATTCGATGAATTCGTAAAATGAGTGAATAATTGATCATTCTGTTCATAAATATTTTGTGTAGTGCTGCTCATTTCCTCACATTTATTGGACTTTCATAAACCGGAAGCTGGTTCTCTCTTACGATATTATCTAGATCAAAATATTTCTTGGTCGAAGTTTCCATGTCATTTTTAGTTGGTATCTCTGGGAAATTAATTATCATACACCAATAGTGATTAATCTCTATATATCTGTATGTTTCTCTGCTATATAATTTTTTTAAAAAATTCCATCCTCCCAGTCAATGTCATTTGGTGTTATGTATAAACATATCAAAACATTTTTTGGTAAAACAAAACAAAACAAAATGTGCTGACAAAGTTAACCCATACAAAATTGTACGACCTGGAGATCTCAATCTATTATTTACAAAAATAAATAAAGTAAATTTCCTGTCGCTTCCGATCAAATTCAAGAACGTTTTGAAAAGATTTGCTCAGCCTCGTGTCAAGATGATCTTAGATATACAAATTTGCAGAAGGAGGTACATCAAGTGCTGAAAGCTGTTGCTGTAACAAATTTAGAATCTATTTCAGAATCGGATGCTTTGTTATTTCTTAACCGTATTGCAATACATGACTTGGAGAGACGTAATGTCGGACCTTTTCTTCAGCAGTTGAACTGGAAGCGGCATCAGATTGAGATTTTGATATGTAAACTGACGGGAGATTTTCCAAACAGACATGACTCTTTGTTATTGAATTTGCTATATAACATGCCTTTCGCATTTAATAAAATATTGTTATTGCTTCTGCTCTTCTGCACAGTGCAGATCTTTCTTTGTTATGTGGTTATATGTTGACGTCATGTGAGTTCGGCCTAGGGGGTGGGGAGTGGTTAACAATTAAAAAAAATTAAATCCTCAAAATACAGAATCATTACATAGTTTACAGCAATCTGTACACAATACACTTTAAAGTTTAAAAATTGATTTCAACAAAATGGCCAAAATACTGACTTTTGAATATTTATGGCTGTATTTGCCGTGGACCAATTCGGTGAAGATCGTTAATTTTGGAGGTCTGCTTCATCGTTATTTCAGAGAAATGAGTTCCAAAAAAAATGAGCAAAGTCTCTATTTTGAATGTAAGAGATCTGGAAAGTAACAGACTTAAATTGAAGTTAGTTACAATAATATCAACTACTTAATTTAGCCATTTATGCAATTTGACAATTATGAAGAAAATCCCGGCATTTTATGAAGAAGATTTTTACCCATAACTTTTGAACCAGATGAGGTAGATGTAGAATCTTGTTTGTTCTTTTAGATTGATAAAGATCTATATATTGGTTATAAAATCCAGACAGAACATTGTTGCATCACTGGGTACCGTAACGTCAGACTTCCCCTTGTCCTTATACAATCCCAATATACATAATATATGTATTTAGCTTCTATGTTAACTGCCCATATGCACTATAGGACAAATGCCCCATAGTACAACTGGCTGTTTTTCCTTCTTTGTTATCATATGCCCTACTATATCCCCATAACTATTAATATTAACTTTACCGTTGAAAATCTCTAATATTAAAAGGTGCCTATTCCTGAAAGATGTTTACGAATACATACGATTCTTACCTGCAATGAGACTGACTCTTTCTGATTCTGAACGAACAAGCTAATTCTGCACAAGTTTGTTCTTAATTTAGATGCAATTCTGAACGTTTCCTCAGCTAAATATTGACATATATCAAATCTATTTTTATTGTGTTCTTTCGTGTCGAATCAGAACGAGGCTCCCATTTTTTCCTCTACTGAATCGTCTATATACGCCACCAGACAGACATTTTTGCATAATCAACTTATTTTTGTGTTTGTGCAGAAAACGCAATCTTTTAGCTAAGTCAATCAGACAGAATTTTAGTAATACGCTGATTCAGCAAGTTATACAACTTAGCTGGTGTAGGTTTTGCTGATTTTTGGATATAACAGAAATCTATAGTACAAGAGAGTTTTGCGCCTGCTCATAAGGGCGCAATCTTTATTAAAATAATATATAGTTGAAATACAAAAATAAAAATAATTAACCTTAATCTAATTTAGTAGAAAATGATTTTCAATATAAATTAATGAAAATTTACTTTTAATTCAATTTAGAGAAAAAGTCAATCTCGTCAATTTAGGCAAACATTCTGTCCTAGTAATACCCTCTGAGTCACTTGAGCCGATTCCTCGAGGCTCAATGGATAAAAACGAACGAAATTACATTATAAGAAATAGATAAAAAGTGAAATGTAAAAGGTATAATGATATAAACATTGTTAAGACAGTCGTTAAAATTCACAAATACAATAATATTATATACCTTTGCATGACATTTAATAATGTTGAAAATATAACGAGAAAAACACTGCAAAGTAAAAAGAAAATTAGAAAATTAAATGCAATAAAAAGTACATCGCGAAAAATTTTGTAAACACCAAACCTACAATGGAAAGAAAACTTCACAACATTCAATACAATTAAAAAATGCAATTATAAGAGCACGGCATGGCGTTAAAATTTGTTTAGAAAAAAACAGTAGTTTGAATATCCTTAAATGCTAAATATGATGGTAACGTGGACTTTTCTGGAAAAAGACGAATTGTACAGGATTAAACAAGTTGGGGGCTGTACATATGTTAAGACATATATTTGAAAACGTTCTGTGAGGTGCGGAGTGCACTGGGGACACACACAACGCCGTTTCACTCGTTTTGCCTAATATTCCTCAACATTATGAGCATCTCGGCATAGCTTTTTGAATTTGCGATAAGGAAGTTGCGGGTTTTATAACAATGAAAGAGGGATCCCATCGGCACAAAAGTATAATTCCAATAAGAATGGACTAGAGTTAGGTGTAACCCCCACCCCCCCAAAAAATGCGGAATAATAACAGAAGTGGGCCCAATACCCGTGGTTACGTGTGCTAACGTTTCTTCAGCGAATAAGAGGTAATCTTCTATATTTACAGCTTGAAATAAAGAATTTGGGGTTTTATATAATGTCGTGCCTTTGTCGATCAAATAAATGCATATCTACAGTGATATAAAATTTATCCGCACGGATAAAAATTTCTCCCCACTTCTGAAGCGCCTTTAACAGTGGCGAAAGGTCAACCACTTTTTGGAACATAGGGGTACGCAGAAGAAAATTCTTGTTCGTACCGAACATAATGTGATTGACTCTTCTAACCTTCACCCGTTGCTTTAACTGATCCTTTTCAAGCATGTTTTGCTCTAGCAAATTATCCAGTAACTGTTTCCCGCCGCACGATCACTTTATATCACCAGTTTTACAGTGCTAGATTCAATAAAGACAGAACATATGTACTTTGTGACCAATACGGAATTAGTACGTGCATTTTGTATCAGTTATCACGCGAGATTAGGTATTGCTCCTAAAAAACCGTACGAGAGCAAAATATTCGTCTGTATTGATAAGAACTAAAACATGGTCACATATATTATGTGTATTTAGTTTAAAATAGTGCATGGGGGCAAAGGATGCCTTTTACGAGAACATTCTGAAATACTTCTATCTGAGCGTTGTGGAAACGCAATGTCTAGATAACCTGACCACAGAAGGGATGGCTAAAAATTAAACGAAGTTTGTATGAAGAGACAAAATCAATAATGAACGAGGTTGGCATGGTTAGTCCAGAGTTGCTGTTTACTTTCGTGAGCTAAAAACCTAAGCATCTTATATGTAATCGCGGTCGAAGATAATCCGTGACTTCAAAATCTACTTAACCAATTAATGTTTCTTCCCAGAAATCCATTTGGATTTCAAAAGTTTATCAACTGAGTACTATTTTGTACTATTGTCCGTTGATGCGTGACCATTGCTCGCTCAATCATGTGATGCCTGAGTCGACTGAGGGACCGTATTAGCAGCATCAAGTGTCGGAGTCGATAATACCTAGGATCTTTATAATACTTAAGCCTGTTGGTGAAGTGATTTCATTTCTTTATTTTCGTAAAAACAACGTAGTATGTAGGTGTTATTCTGACCTAATTGACTAATGTAATACGAACACTCCCATCACGGTGTAAAGCTTTTTTAATAACACTACGGGGAAATGATAGATTTTATTTAGCTATTTGAACTAATTGTAATCTTTGAATTAACTGATATATGTCGTGTTTGTTTCCATGTATCTCTCGAGGTGTAAGAGACACAACTAAATATGTCATTTTTTTTCCTAAAGACTATGTATTACGGTGAGAAGCCAGTTAAAATAACTGCGGGGCTCACTTGGAATACCATAATTATGCTGGGCAATAGCAACGGCCAATCATATTAGTGTTTACTGCAGATTGCCCTTAACCATTTGTTATTGGTTCTATTCAAACGCTCACACACATCATTGGTTTGAGGGTGATATGAACTGGTATGATGACGTGTTACCTGAAATAGTTCACATAGTGCTAAAACAATGAGAGACATACAGTTTCGTCAACGATCACTGACAAGTGTTCGCGGTGCACCATAACCTGTGAATATTTCATTGTACAAAATACTTGCGATTTCCATTGCTGTCTGAAAACGTAAGGGAAAGGCTTCACACCAGTGTCAAAAGAACATTATGTCACTAATAAAATATACTGGTAACCGTTCTTAATATTTGGTAAGCAAAAAATGTCAATGTGCCACCAAAAAAATATATCTTCCGGAGGCAATGGGAGCAATAGGGCCCTTCACGCATTTGGCTCCCGTTTAATGAATTGACATTGAGAGCATGGTGGAATGTAGTTATACACATTTTCTTACATTTTAGGCCAATACTATTTTGTTTGATAGCTTGATATGTTTTTTGGACACTTAAATGACAACCGCCTGCTTTTGAAACGCGATCAGACATATTAACATCGTGTCACACATTTGTTGGTGGAGCAACTTATTTTATGAGTTGATCCGAGGAAGTTTTATGTTTTCTGCGAGGCTTTGAAAAAGACAAAATTGACAAGTTTATACTGACTTGATTAATATCGAATACCTTTTGCGCGACGACTATTTTTTGGTGATATCTCTTGCATTAAACGAGTATACATATCCTTGAAATCGGCTATCGCGCTGATATTAGGCGATATCGTGAAATCGGCTATCGCGCTGATATTAGGCGATATCTTGAAATCGGCTATCGCGCTGATATTGGGCGATATCTGGTAGTTCTGAAGCAGGATCACTGAGTGTGCTATTTTTTGTGTGTACTGCAGATATGATTGTAATATCTTTATTAGTGTAGTATAATGTAAGTTTAGTTCATTCTTTCTTTAATTGAGTGTTGTCAGTTTGTTGGTATTGTCGCTGTGATAGTGCATCAGCATTCATGTTTTTATGTCCTGAGTATATACGATGTCGAAAACGTATTCTTGCAAACGGAGTGACCAACGAATTAATCTATTTTAACTGTCTAAAGTCACACTTGTGCTTTGTGATCTGTAATCATTACATAGTCAGTTGCTGATGTGATAGGTAAACAGTATATGCTCTATTACCTTCCAGAAGAGCAAAACATTAATGTTCAGTAACTGATCTATGCTTTTCAGCGTCTGTTAAAGTTCTTTCAACATAAACAATAACACGTTCCTTGTCATCTCTCCCTATTTGAGACAAAATATTCCCTAGAGCGGAGCCACTTGCATCACATGTGAGTCTAAATGGTTTATTAAATTAATTATCAACCAAACTAGACGCTGAAGTCATAGTTGTCTTAAGAGTTTCAAATGCATTTGTTTTACAAATATCTATCCAAAGGAATGAACTGCCTTTTTTATTTTTTCCTATCAATTTATTCAACGGTGTAGCTATAGTTGAAAAACCGCAAACAAATTTCCTGTAATAATTGCATAAGCCTAGAAAACTCCTTACAGCCTTATGTGTTTCAGGAACAGGGAATTGTGTAACTGTATTTTTTTTAGATTCGTCTACTTTAATTCCTTTTGTTGAAAATTTATGACCAAGAAAAACTTCAGATCCTGAAATACACATTTTGCAGGCTTCGTGTCAAGTTTGCTTGTCTTAAACGATCGAAAATGAGGTAAAGAAGTTTGAGGTCGTTTTAAAATGAATTGGAAAAAATAATGATATCATCTATGCATGCAAGACATGTTGACCATGGAATACCTCCAATAACATGAGCTAAAAGAACGCAATAAGTGACGGGTGTTATTCGGAGTCTATACGGCATTACATTCGATTGGTAAAGACTACATGATGTTATAAAAGAGCTCTTATGTTTCGGTCAGTGGGGGGGGGGGCATTTTAATTTGCCAAAATGCTGAATTTAACACTAAAGTACTGTTCGGACATGGTTGAGTTTGTCCAACTGTATCTATGAAATCTTCTAATCGTGAAAGAGGGAATGTCATCGGTTATGTCACCAGATTAAGGTTCCTATATTCAATAGCTAAATGATAGTCACCATTTGTCTTTTACCAATACGACTGGGGATGCATAGCTAGATGAAATTGGTTTTAATTAGTTGATATTGCAAAGACTCCTCTACCTGTATTTCAACTTCCTTATTGATGTTCAGTGTCGTACGATAAGGTGGACAATTAATAGGCATGAAATCGCCCGTTTCTTGTCGGTGGGTGCATACGGCAGTACTACCTAATTCTTATAAGTTAAGAGTAAAAACATCCCTTTGTTGATTCAAAAATGACCGACCTTACTGTTTTGGGGGTTTTCAGTCAAATCTGAAGAGTGTAAATCAAAATTAATTGCTTCTAATGGTTTACTTGATTGTGTATTCGTAAGGTTAGGTGCGTCATTCCTGTATAGAGTGTCCTCATTGATGGTAAATATTGTTTGTGGGTGTAGTGCGTCCACACATACTAATATGGTATTGTCACTTACAAGCATATCCATTGGAGTAGGTATAATAACTTGTTGTTGTAGGGTTTAACGCAATTTTACAGCAAACGATAGGCTATACATGGTGGCCAGTATTAATGGTGGAGGAAGAACCCGGGGAAAACTCAAAAAAATAACCACCTACCCACGAGAAGCTACTGACAAGCCTTCTCACATCATCGCTCATGTGCCGAATCTGACATTCGAACCCACGCAGATAGAGATGGCATGGCAGTGATCCGTAACGGAGCGCTCTTTAGACCACTCGGCCAATCGGGGCCCCTAATAATTTGTAATATGTTGGGAACTCAAAATGTTCTAGTTGGAAGAATTGTAAAGTTTAGAATTCTATACTACCTTTCAAGTAAAACAGACGTTCCTATAGGGATTTAACTGATACGTACTGCGATTGTGCTTATTGAAATTCTTGGCGCGTCCTAGACCACACTGACTTTGAATTAAATTAATGGCTACGGTATCGTCTAGCAAGAAAAGAGTTTGTTATCTTGATTCACGACAACTTTGTATTTAGACAAAACTTCGATATCCAAAATAACCCAATGTGTGTGTGTGTTTGTGTGTGTGTGTGTGTGTGTGTGTGTGTGTGTGTGTGTGTGTTAGGATTTTTAACGTAGCTTTAACAATTGCCCAGTCATACCGCTAGCATTTCTTCAATGTGATAGTGGATAGTGATGTCTAGCAATGGGGCATCATGCCGCAGACAAGTAGCATAATGTCCTACCCAGTAACATTATCTTGACACCAGTCTTAACACTTACCTCTTAATGCTCAACGCCTAGCAGCTATTAGTACCATTTTTGTAAGTGTTTGGTATAACTCGTCCAGGGTTAAAACCCACGACCTCCCGCTTCTGAGGTGGACGTTATAACCACTAGGCCACGGGAGCGTTCAAAATCACCAAAAGATGTAAAGCATGTACAATATAAAGTGAATGAGAGATTTTCAAATTAATTTGAGCAGGACCTGAAACACTATTATTTGTACCACCGGATCCAATCATTTTAAAAATATTTTTTTTAAACGATAGTGAAATAAACCCTGCATGATGGAAGACATTTAAATTATTTACCGAAATGATCACGCCTGTGTCTACTAATATATGTTTTGGTTTGTCTCTAACAAAAATCGGAATAAGGTTTTATGACTAGGTGTGACTAAAGTAATCTGTGGGTGTTGATCGAATTCACGACAGGTTTGTGTCCACTTGTGAGATGCATATTCCTGCTGTTCTCATATTGTCAAGCGCACGTGAAAAGTGACATATCTTTTGACAAAACTGACACTATACATAGCGTGCGCGACAAACTGATGAGATTCATGTGTCACAGAATTAGAAAGAAAAATAACTTTTGGTATGCCTGAGAAATGTTAGACTATTATCGTTGTGCATCCGTACAACGTTATCTACGGTGAACAAGTGTTTAACCCGGTAAGTGACGGAAGCAACATATGTCTCGCCGGAAAGTATTTGCTGCGAGAGACATTATGATTAGGATAGGCACGGGTATTTTACCCTGAATATTACCTACTGTCCCTTGAATTTAGGCAAGATCAATTTATAACCGACACACTGGTCGCTTTGGATCTGGTCGAGGAGAGCACGTTTCACGTGGTATTCTATAGCCATAGGGGTGAGTGGTACATTTATATTTCGTATGATGTGCGAAGTTTATTGAGTTTGTAGTGTCATATAGTGTAATGATTCATTTATTACAACGCAGATTTGAAACGTTGTGTAATGTGATTTTCAAGTTGGTATTAAGAGTTTAATGTATTAGCATTTTCCAAAACTCATTATTATATTACCAGTTTGGTTCTATTGTAGCTAACGGTTGTAATGAGGCTAACTAGTCTAACGGGTCTAACGAGTTTAGCTGACGAGCTTAGCTGAAGCGTATAGCTGTCTTAGGGTATGTACGTGTGTCTGTAAATGTAGCTAAGGGTGCTGTATTTTGTCGGTACGTGTGTATACGTATTACTGACTGTACATGTGGTATATCACTGAAGGGTGCGAGCGGCCGATACAAGTCTGGGCCAACCCAAGGGACGTGGTGTTTCAACTGGTACATTTGTATTTACGTGAGATTATTTTGAATCTTAGTAGTATTCCAGGAGATTTGTGAATCTCGCTTATAGTGCAGAACATTAGAAACGTATTCGAAAACTTGAGATTGTTTAAATATCAATCCTAATCTATAAGTGAAATTATGCGCATTCTTACTGTATACTATTATTTCAAACAGGTTTTTTTAATCTGTATATCAGATAGATATAATATTATTGGTTTATTTTCAATTTGTGAATGTTTGTATAGAGTGACTTGATCAACTGTATGTTGAGAGCGTGTGAGAATCATCGTATTTTACATCATATATTTTTCTTTACTAATTAAGTTCATGATCTTTTCATTAACGCCAAATTACATTGAGCAGTTCAAATATGCATTAGAGGTAACAAAACCGCGTTAGTACGCGCGATCATGGCGTTGTTATAGATAATAAAATAACGTCATCCTTTTTTTTCATCGGTAAATTAGTAATGAAATATTTTTAAAACTTTTCGTTCAACTTTGTTACGTATATTAGATTTAAGTCATTTATTTTTTTTTTAATTGTTTGTTTGTCAGATTCAAATTTGACATTTTAAGTTTAAAATTCATTCATTGGGAGATATTTGTTTTAAAAAGTGGGATGATCTGTACTCTACAAATAAACACCAGATGTTGACCTCATTTCTGACCTTGCTTCAGAGTTTGTAAACAAGCCTTTAAAATGATTGACTGATTCCAAGCACATTATGGAGCTTTGTTGTAAACATCTTTCTATTTTTAGTTCTTGAGAGTAAAAAAAACTGATTGTCATCTGGGTCATACGGTGTGCACGAGATCTTTTGAACGTAAATTTGTTCTAAAGATTCTAGAAGATCATGTGACCCCTTCCTTGTTTATGTAAAAACAGGTATATAAATTATGTTTTGGAGCGAACTATTAAGTAGAAGTTGGGCTGTTAGAATACTAAGTTGTGTTCTTTTGAGTTTGGATCAAGAGAATTTATTTTGTTATTTATCTGGAAAACAATTGTGCTCATTGAATTTCATAAGACCAGAACTGACTTCATCACGTGACATCGTCTTCCATCTTGGATGCTTCACTAAGATTCGAACTGGGAATTATTAGGACATTTTATTACCAGGACTTTTGCAATTTCACTAGTGGATTATATTTTGAATTATTTTTGGATTAATTTTGGAATTGATTCTTAAAACCGTAAGTTTATTTTTCTTTTCATGAAAATATTTGTGCTCAATAAATTGTTTGTTAAGTTTGTACAAGTTTGCTATTTGCACTCTTTATATGTTATTGTTTATTCGAGCCTAAGCACGTAACAACTTTAAAAAGTTTCTTTTAATGAGAAATAATAAAATTTACGAAAAGCGACAAAAAAGAAGAAATAAACTAAATGATGGGCTTAGTAAAAGTGAGCTTTCAGAAACCATCTGAAATTATGCGCATTAGCCATGATGTTGAACTCGGTATCGACTGAAGTTCCTGAGTAGGCGTCAATGACGCTTTTTATCAAGTTCAAGTAACATTCGTCAAGGGATAACAAATCTCCATGAAAAATCAAATTAAATTGTTCAATCAGAGGGACGATACTATAAACTTCTATCTTACTGACGGTCAGCACCAATCCAGTCCATTCTGGGTTATAGAGGTCAATACCATAATGCCATCTCAGGGTGACTTCCGTTAATAGGTTAGAACCCTTTCAAATATAAAACTGTAAACGTAACACCGTGCTTACACCAGTTCTATTTTCCAAATAAAATCCAATCTAATGATTTGAAGAGCAGAGCAAAAAGGGGCAAAGAACACATCTTTTTTGTTAAGTACAGAGGCAGAGTTGATCAAATGGAAAAGTTAAAACATTTTATGGATTTAATAAGTTATTAAGTTGAAGAAAAATAACAATACATAAAGCCATAACAACCATGTGGTAAAATCTCAGAATTAGTATGTGCTCATTGGAGCGACTTCTACTGACATCTGCAACAAGTTTCCCCAGGGTGACTTCTCCTGACATCTGCGAAGAGTTATGCCAGGGCGACTTCTCCAGACATCTTGGACGAGTTGTCCATGGGGCGCGTTCTCCATAATGTGAGGAATGGTGTTTCCCTTTACCCTCATTTGCGCTTTAGTGACCCCCACATTTTTAATTTGATCCACAATTTTGATAGCAATGTTTGTTTTTTTACTCAGTCTGACTCCTAGTTGTGACATCAAGGAGATTTTTTTACTCAGTCTTGCACCCCTAGGGGATACACTGGAGGAATCGTCCTTCACCCTTCCACTTCCTCCACTTCCATTCTCTGATCAACCTTAAAAATTCTACCTCATACATTTTTATTACTGACCACCTTTTTCAGAAACATTCCAGATTATGTTGGGTCAGCATATAAGGCAGACACTTTTGCAACTGCGGTAGCTGCAGAAACCAACAAAAGTGAGTTATGCAAATATTCCACATCTTAATTGCAGCTATGACACCTCTGATTTTATTAACTTTAACTTTAGGGTGTTCTTTTCTTGGCTGAATTAAGCTGGTCAAACTGTAATTGGTTATCTAGATTCATGGGAAATGAATGATAAAAATCACTTGAAATAAGTACATGTGTTATCGAGTCAATTTAAAGGATAAAATTTTTAATTTTCCACAGAGGTATAATAGAGATCTCTTTCAAAGTTTGAAGTTTGAGATATTGATGGGAAGGAGAAGAAAAGCGAAGGTTACCGCAGAAGCATACATATGCAGGGTTGGAGAGGGTTACATATGTCTATTCTGTGCAGTGGATGCGGAGATTCGAAACTGGGTGATTTGGGGAATGTATTTTATGGGTGCCCCCTAAAAACAAATAGTTGGTACTACTTTCAATATAAGAAGCTGTGATGACTCAGTGAATAGTAAGCTGGATACATAAACAAAATGGTGCGGGTTTATCTTATACCACGTATTTTTTGGGGGGAGGGTGCACCAGACATCCCCACACTTTCGAAAAAAGGTAAAATGTTTTCATGTGTGGATATGTTCCCCCTGATATGTAGTTGTGTTTTCTTAAATATTTTTTCTCCCCTGTTATTTTTTTTCTCTATAAATTGGGGGTGGGTGGGGTGTTTCCACAAAAGACTTTTGTGCCATGGGTTCAAGTTTGAATGTATATAAAATATAGTTTTATCACCTAAATCTTCTTTCCTATCTAAATAGCAGTCATGTTGTGTGCTAAATAACAGTCATGTTGTGTGCTCATTTATAATTTGAGACAAATCATTAATTTTAATTGTTCAATGGAATAGCAAAGCACTCGGACTTTTCAACTACAGCACTGCTTTGAGATTACTGAGGACTCATTTAAAACATTTTGAATTTATCGGTATGATACATAAAGACTGTTGGTAAATCAACATATTCAAGACTATTGATACATCTGCATATTAAAGACTTGAAATTCATTCGGAATATTGTATACATGTGGACATGTGATAACATGTTGATGATTTGGGATTTAATTTACAACACTGTAAGTGTCTTTTAAATTTTCACTTTGTATTCAAGGAAATAAATAATTTTTGTAATTTTACAGAACTTGTTGGTTTGCTACACGCTAATATTTAGCGTATTTGCAGGCCTATAAATCGATATTTATTGACCAAAAAATCTGGACATTGTCATGTACTTGCAATCAATTTATATAGCCCAAAAAAGAATCCAAATTGAGAAGATTTCTAAATATTTCTATAATCACCACTCCATAAGTATTAAATTAATGTACATCACATGCAATTGCACAACTGCAGTATCTACAAGTACTATTCTTTATTTAAATCTGTAACGCTGACGATCAGGGCCAAACAGGAAGCAGGATCTGAGTTGCTGCCCCCCCTCCCCCCCCCCCCGATAAAAATGTGCCCAACAATGTATGACAACTTGCAACTTGAAATTTGACATTTTATTTTGCACACAATTATTGGGTAGTATGTGCACTTTAAGTAAAAGGACATTCTTTTGCTTTAGTGCCTGTTCAAGGAAAGTCAGTACCCTTATAAATTGTATTGTATTCTATTGTAAACACTGGGTAAAACATTTTCTTTTAGTTTTAGTCACTATATCCATTTTCCTAAGAACCACATGACTTTGTCGCGTTCTTTACATGCTAACTAAATATGCTACAGCTGTGATCTGAGCTAAAATACTGTTTGATATCAAGATTTGGTCTACCAGATCAACTCAGTGAGGCAACCAGTAAAGAAAATAGGCAACCCATAGCAAATGTATTATGAATAAGGTACTATGCAATTACAGCAAATGCCAAGTGCTTTCTTGTGTAAGTTTCTCAGCCAGTAACATCTTTTGTACTCTCCTGGCATAATTTAGCAACAACTACATGCACATGCAGACAAAAATAATCTTTTATTCTTGTGAATGGAGATGTTGTATTTGTAAATAAAATTGGACAGCATGCTAAATGATAAATCTTGGGATATAACCTAAAAGAAGTCTATATGGATATAAATACTGTATTTAAACTCAGAAACAGAAGGAGCATGGCATATATTTTAACAGTTTGTGTTTACTTTTTTATATTTTAATGTGTGCCCTATTTTACAAAAGCTAAACTGGTGCTGCAAAGTACAAAATAGTATGAATAGCTGAAATCTCATATCGGGGCATATTTTATTTTGATTAGAAGGTGCAAGAAGAAAAATGTGAAAATATGATGGAAGATATATATA
Organism: Unio pictorum; assembly: GCA_030141615.1. NCBI lineage: Eukaryota > Metazoa > Mollusca > Bivalvia > Unionida > Unionidae > Unio > Unio pictorum. The sequence continues at coordinate 1,606,759 of JARLTB010000025.1, forward strand.
TATATATATATATATATATATATATATATATATACACATACATACATACACACACACACCCCTCTCTCTCTCTCTCTCTCTCTCTCTCTCTTACTGACTTTGAAAGTAAGGATAAACTTTGCAATGTTGTGTTAAACAAAGTGAAAAATATAAAGCCAAGATACTAATATGGTCTTGTCTTATACTCAGGAAAGAAAGATGGAAAATATACAATTTTGATGATTCAACTTATACAATAAAATAAAGTTTAAGACCATAGAGTCGTAACACATATATTATTATAAATTATATTTATTATCATTCTCATTGGTATTATAATTATTAATTAAAACTTACAAGATCAATTAGGAATGACTAAATTAAAAATAGTCATTAAATCTAATACACCTAAAACTACCGTAATATAATTAATGTTTACACGCGCCAATATTTCACACCACCACAATTGTTTGATTTAAATTTTGTTTCCTTCATTCATTCTAAATCCATTGAATCTATCCCATAATATTAAATTGCGAAAGTTCTGCATTATATTAAATACATAAAGCATGATACACTACGGTATATACAATCTAACTGAAATAAATCTAATTTAGAGTATCGTAACATTTAGCATGAATATGTGCATGAAATCTGTATATTGGTATATACATTAATTAATGCAATACCATAATTCCATAGAATTTTATTCTTTATTTTTAAATGCTATGTATGTAACTTTCATTATTATATATCCACTTTCTTTTATTATAATTATTATGATGCCCAAAAGATTAGTAGAATATAGATGTATAGATTGTATTGATATCAATCTTATATTATACATTAAACATTATATAACAATAGTCACATTCACATTTAACTGGTTTTTCTCCAGTACAGTTTCTTTTTTGGTTCTTCAAGTTCCTACTTGTCCTGAACAGTTTTTTTCCATTATGTCCCACCACATGCTTCTCAGAATCACCAAAGCACCTAAATATTTAATCACAAACTGCATATTTGATAGGTCCTTATTCAGAAAGATGTTTCATGTCATTATCTGAAGAGTTCTTCCAGGGGCCCAGAGTGGCCGAGTGGTCAAAAGAGCTGTCCGTTACGGATCACTGCCACCTCACCTCTGTCTGCGTGTGTTGGAGTCTAAGATTCGGCTAATGTAGTTATGTGAGTAAGCTTGCCAGTAGCTTCTCATGGGTTAGTGGTTCTTTCCGGGGGTTTTCACTGGTTCTTTCTCCACCAATAATATTGGTTGCCATGTATAGCCTATTGTGTGCTGAAAAATGGCATTAAACCCTAAACACAACAAACAAGGAGCTCTTCCAGCCAAACGAATTTATCACAAACTTCACATTTGAATAGGTTTTTCTCCAGTATGTCCACTCATGTGCTTCAAAAGATGACCACTACAAATAAACATTTTATTACAAAATGCACAATTGAATGTTTTTTCCCCAGTATGTATCATCATGTGCTTCCGCAGGCCACCATTCTGACTAAACAGTTTTTCACAAACTTCACATTTGAATGGTTTTTCCCCAGTATGCATCCTCATGTGCTTCCGTAGAATATCATTGTGACTGAACATTTTATCGCAAACTTCACATTTGAAAGGTTTTTCTCCAGTGTGTATCCTCGTGTGCTTTTTAAAATCACCCTTATTATGAAACCATTTATCACAAAAATCACATTTTAATGTTTTTGCTCCGGTACTGTCAGTATGAATTCTCATGTGGGTCTTCAAGCTGCTATTCTGACTAAATGTGTTTTCACAAACTTCACATTTGAATGGTTTTTCCCCAGTATGTATCATCATGTGCTTCCGCAGGCCACCATTCTGAGTAAACAGTTTTTCACAAACTTCACATTTGAATGGTTTTTCCCCAGTATGTATCCTCATGTGCTTCCGTAGAAAATCACTCTGACTGAACATTTTATCGCAAACTTCACATTTGAAAGGTTTTTCTCCAGTGTGTATCCTGGTATGCTTTCTTAAATCACCCTTATGATGAAACCATTTATCACAAAAATCACATTTTAATGTTTTTCCTCCGGTACTATCAGTATGTAATCTCATATGGGTCTTCAAGCTGCTATTCTGACTAAATGTGTTTTCACAAACTTCACATCTGAATGGTTTTTCCCCAGTATGTACCACCATGTGCCTCCGTAGATCACAATTCTGTTTAAACATTTTTTCACAAACTTCACATTTGAATGGTTTTTCATCAGTATGCATCCTCATGTGCTTCCGTAAAATATTATTCTGAGAACATTTTATCGCAAACTTCACATTTGAAAGGTTTTTCTCCAGTGTATATCCTTGTACGCTTTTTTTTAAAATCACCCTCAACTATTTGTCACAAAAATCACATTTGAATGTTTTTTCTCCCGTAGAAATCATGTTGATCCTTAAATTGTCATCCTGACACATCATTTTATCACAAAGAAATCGCTATAGCCCTTTTCCCATTACTATTTTAAACTTGTCAAACCTATCTCATAACCGCGTCCGGTACAGTCATGCGCATTTGACGTATGATAACTCCAGAGACCTACACGTCTTGTATCAATAGAGAATGTGTCATTATAGATCGCCACAGGTAGTAGTAATCCGAAATATGCCAGCCCATTGTTATTGTGTTGGTTGTAACAGCCAAAAACAAAAAGGACGTGAGAAAACGTTTTTCAGGATTCCAAAGGAGGACATGTTAAAGAATAAGATTGCTGCCAATCTTACGATGTGTGCAGTGAAGCAGAACATGTTTAATTCTTCCATGAAACAGGATGCCTAAAGTTGAATCGAATTAATATTAAGTAAAAACTTACTTTTGCATATCCTGCCATCCGCAGAGAAAACCACACGTGCTCAACGCGAGGTTGATGTGAAGAAAAAAATAATAATAATCTAAATGAACAAAACCATACAGTGACAAAAATACCTTAGATTACCCCATGACCCATTCTGACATAGGACCCTCTCTATCATACTATATAAAAAGAGAAAGTACGTTACTTCCAAATACTTGGTTCCACCCATGACTATCAATTTCATTCTGCTATTTCCGTCTTTAAAAGCACACGACCATTCTTTATGACTTGTTTTACCCCTGTTATATTTTTCTATTCATCAATTCATCATTCACTTTTCTAAGTTGTACCAAACTGAAGTTACGGCTTCCGAAACGTGCGATTTTCGCGAATTTTTCATCTTGGGACACGTGTGAACTAATGTGACAACCAGTGAAAAGAGCTATATGTACCATGTTTGCGACTCTACGATATATTAATTCGTTAATTACAGAACAGTGGTAATTGCAAAAGCAAGTTTTACTTAATCCTGAAAATATTTCTTTATCTGATGCATTGATGTTATTTAAGTATAATCGTTTGCGACAATCATATTTCAGCGTTGACGTGTGTGCCTAATAGCTTAACTGTTTTGAAAATATAGAGTCGATTGTTTATGATGTGTGCAGTGAAGTAGCACATGTCTAATTCTTCCATGGAACAGTATACCTAAAGTTGAATCGAATTAATATTAAGTAAAAACTTACTTTTGCATTTCACCAAAGTCCTCAATAGCAAAGAGACTTTCAAACTTTTACGAGTATAATGTTACTGCAGATTTGTAAGTACTTTTTCCCCGCTTGTAATTGGGTTTGTTAGTTTCCTAAGTGTGTCTACACGATTATAGAAAATCTGCAAGAGGCATAAACTGTAAATTATGACAATTCTAGATGAATAATTTAAATTGGATTATGAATTTAATCTCAAAATATATTAAACTTTCATCATAATAAAAATAAATCTATAAAAGTTAGTGTTCTAAAATCAAGAAGTGGCTGAAACGAATTTCAAATAAAGACTTACAACCAGTACGAGTCTTCATTTGAGCCTTATTGTTATGGTAAGAGTTTTGTATCACAACCTTCTCATTTCTTACTTTGAACAGGAACACTCATAGAGAGAGAGAGAGAGAGAGAGAGAGAGAGAGAGAGAGAGAGAGAGAGAGAGAGAGAGAGAGAGAGAGAGTTCAGGTTCTCCTAACAATAGGTGTCACTCATGATAGTACAGACACGGCTACATATTATATTATATATATATATATATATATATATATATATATTAAAAACGAAATACATAAAAGATTACACGTTTCCTTTGCGCTTACCGACTTCATACATTTATATTATTTCTACATTTTGGAATATAATACACATATTTAAATTTCGATTATCGTCATAATACCCAAAAGAGTATAAAGTTCCATAGTTGCGATTAATGCAACATTCATTTTGAAGAAATGTATTTTACTAAAATTAAAATGGAATACGAATTTGGCATAGGTTACTAAACATTATTCTTTAGTACTTAAAGAGAAAGTCTGAGTTGCCCTGAAAAGAGTCATTGGGTTCTTCTTCTTTTATTTTCCTGCGTTGTTCCACCACTTTTGATTTTTCCACCGATTCCTTTCTTCTTCTTCTTCTTCTTCTTCTTCTTCTTCTTCTTCTTCTTCTTCTTCTTCTTCTTCTTCTTATTATTATTATTATTATTATTATTTTCGTCATCGAGAATTTAGTCAGGATGTCCCATAGCTCTAAACGTTTCCTGAACATTACTACATCAATGACTTAGTTTATCAAAGTCCTCTTTCTTCTTTGTATTGTCTTGTTCCTTTCTCTCCTTTGTCCAATTAACTTTTATCTTTATCACGTCTTCTTCCGTCACCTTTCTCATCATTGCTTCCGCTTTCTTTAGATGGTCTAGTCCCCGCTTCACATATGCCCCATCTGTCCAATACAATGTGACTTCTAGAAAGCACCTGTCTTTGATGACATTATCATTTGGCACTGTTTAATTCCAGCATAGCTGGCTGTTTAATTACTCCTGGTCGAAGGAATGGCGCCACATCCCCCAGATATGTATGTGTTCGTATAATAATTTAATTGGTCCGTCATGATAGGTATAGTAATAGTAGTCATAGCAAAGTTCACACGATGTCCTGCATCACGCTCCACATGAGAATCCTTAAATTTGAATGATGTCTGTTTAAAAGGATTCAACGTTTCTGCTTGGTCGTTGTACTTACAATGAACTATCGGTCTTGGACGGTGTTCCCTTTCATATGCAACCTAATATCGACGTGATCGAACGGAAAAGTGAAGTGATTAGGAAGCCTCACTCTCTTCTGGTACACGATTTGATACACTTTTTCCAAAGACCTACTGACAATTTGGCGTGTGGGTAAACTGACAATCTTGTGCGGTTCGTGGATAGTCACTTTAAAGGTTTCATCTTGTCCGGACTGCAAGGCTTCTTGTGGCACGTCAAATTGAGAGTCAATCCTCTCACTTCACATTCGTTGTGCATTAATCCTTGTGGGTCTCAGTATTCGTAGCCGCAAAGCTTAGGACCGCCACTTGCAAAACTTAGAATCGTGTCGTCAGAATCTTTATCTGTCCAGGCTCCTAAACCGTCTCTTTCGATGTTAGGTTAACAGTGGTTCAGCCGATCGATGTAGATGTAACTGTCCGTGTCAAAGTACATGACACGATCTTCTAACAGTCACTAAAACTTCGTACAATTTTAAGACAGCGTGGGCTGTCACGTAAGCCGCAATGATGACATTTCCAAATTTGTCGGCTTAGACAAAGTCTAGTTCTTCTTCGTAAATGACTAAGATCAAGTCCTCACGAACGACGTCCACGTGTTTCATGTATTTAGTTTTGTCGTGAATCATCTGGAAGTAGCGAGAAAGTTCGGACAAATATTTTGAATTGGGTAAAGACGGTCGTTGTGCCATTTTACCCTACAACAAATTTAACATCATTTTGACAAATGATCGCCTGCCTTCTTTTTGCTCCACTTGGTCTCAAGTGTTGCTTTCCTGCTCCCAAAAGTTTTCCTTGAATACATGGGAGTGTGGCACAAGGAAGATAGCCGCTAGCTTCTTCTTTTAGTTTCAAAAGGGCATCTAAGTAGTCTGCAAAGATACCTTTCTGAGCCTCGTAGCCCTTGCAGAATTGTTCTATCTTGGGAAAGTAGCAAATTTCGTACACTTCTAACAGTTGGTAACCCAGATGCAGCGCTTTGAATAATTCCACGCTAACCCACATTCCAGTCAAGTGCGTTCGTCCTGGTTGCATGTTTTGGCACAAGCACGACACAAAGAAAACATTAGTTTCCCTTGGCAATGGTGAGGTAAAACCGGATGGTACAACTCCGTGAGAGCAAGACTTTGCAAGCAGCAGGGAGGGTGAGCTCAACAAATTTCTTCCCTTTTTGCAACATTAAGTCTCCATTCATCAAAATACGACTTAATATTTTTGTCGCCAAAAACATTAAGTCTCCATTCATCAAAATACGACTTAATAAATCCGTCTCCCATTTTGCAACATTAAGTCTCCATTCATCAAAATACGACCTAAAAAAAACATCGTTAGAAATCAAAGTTTGTTCACTTCAAAATCTTTAAGACCTAAAAAAAAACATCGTTAAAAATTATCGATAATTATATTATCAAACAATATGATAATTATCGAATATATTATTAATCTATTATGAATAATTATCAATAATTTTTTTTATTGAATAATTTATAATGCCAATAAAATCAACCCCATTAACTCCTGAACAAATTCGAGAAATACAACAAGCTCGTGGTAGAGATACTATTGCGAATATTGCACAACAATATCATATTGGGATTCCTAGGGTATATTCCATATGGGGAATACCGTTAAATAGTCGTAAGAAACTAAGTATACTAAATAAATTTCTTAATAAAATCGCAGATGAGAGTCCAACTACTCCAAGGCCATTAATCCCCCCTGAGGAGATTGTTGATAATACATTACACTCTATCGAGGATACAAAGACTGTCAGTGATAATACCGCTGATAATTCAAAAAACGATTATGAGAATGATCTCGAGAATTTAAAAAATACTTATGAGAATGATCTTGAGATTTTAAAACACGATTATGAGAATGATCTCGAGAATTTACAAAAAGAATTAAAAAAATCTCGAGGAAATCCACCAGCTAAAAAAATCTCAAGAAGAAATCCATCAACTGAATTCAAAAATAACAAAAAAGGATAGTATAATCAGCAATCTGGAGCTTATAAACTATAATCTTAATGAAAAATCACAACAACAATTACGTGAGCAACAGCAGTTCCAACAACAGTGTGATAAATACCAGAAGCAGATAGAACAACAACAACAAGATTTTCAGCTGCAACAGAATCAAATAGATAAATTAAAAAAACTATTACGCAGTCAACATGGAAAATATAGGGAAGAGATAGAACAACTGCAACAACAATGTGATAAATACCAGCAACCGATAATCTCTGGTGGTGGAAAATTGACCACTTGTGAAAATTGTACTACTATCGAAAATAGATATATGGAAGAACTAGAATACTATGCTGATGAACTAGCGAGAACACAGAATCAATTAAAAAAATTTCATTATTCCTAGCTAAATATTTTATCAAGTCCGACACGATATCTTGTCCGAGGGTCTGATAAATTTATCGTCACAAATCCATGTGGAGTGGCTTTAGCCACACTAAAGAAATTTTTAAATTGATTATGATCCATATCACCACCACACCAAGTTTGCCAAATATTTCTTAACGTATGAGTATCAACTCCGTTAAATACACACAGCATATTGCAATTATCTCTGATCACTTTTGGTATTTGAGTGTAACGTTGAGTTACATATATCACGTCGGTGTTTTTATGTCTACCTCGGGAAAATATTCTAGCAGGATTTTTTTGATTATCTAGCATGATATCATCATATACGACTAAATTGTTAATACTTCCGTCAATCGAGTCAATGCTAGGTGCCTCTTCGATATCGGTTATAAACTCAATAATATCATCGCCGTTAATTTCTCGCGCGGCGTCATTAAAATCCTTTAACACTTCATAACATCGCTGATCATCTACACTCGGAGCAATCATATACAACTTATCCCACTTCATCCATCTCGTTATTAAATTAAGTAGCAATTGTGTCTTGCCGCATCCAGATGGTCCGATGATAATCGCGCGAATAGAATTTGGTAACATTGCTTGGTGTCTAATAGGTTCCCGTCGTCTTGTAGCTGAATAATCAATTACATTCATGCTTTATATATAAAATATGGATCTATATTGTGTGAAATGTAGGACGCGTACTGGCACAAATGACTTGACGACGATTACAACTAAAAATAATCGATCAGCGCTTTCTGGTAAGTGTGTACAATGTAGTACAAAGAAATTTAGATTTGTTTCCCTTGGTGCAACCAAGGCTTTAAAAAAAAAAAAGGAGGTGATATTGCAGCCAAGTTAACAAAACTCCCAGGAACACCGTGGGCAAAGTATCAAGGAGAAAAACACCTTCCAGGATATAGCTACTGTGGACCGGGAACACGATTAGATATCAGACTTGATGATCAAAATCTTCCCAAACCCGGCGAGTATCCAATAAACGCTATTGATAAAGCTTGTCATCTTCATGATGTTGCTTATAAAAGCAGCAATTTGCAACACAGACATCTAGCAGATGTAAAATTAATTCATGCATTAAATGCTATTTCTGATAAATCCTTCAAAGAAAAATTAGCTTCATGGTTGGTAAAATCTGCTATGAAGGGTAAATTGATGCTTGGAAGCGGAGCTTCTCGTGCTGGTAATTGAAAATGCTAGCATTTTAATATGGAATCTATTTATTATTCTCCAAGAGGATACTGGAGAGGTTACGCAGCAATCAATAAACTCGCTAGTGCATCAAAGGTGAAAAAAACCACTGCAGCGAATTGGTTATCTAAACAGGCAATATGGCAAATTTATCTACCAGCGCCTAAACAAATTAACTACTCGCATTTTGATGTGACTGTTCCTAATGAAGTTCATCAAGCTGATATACTATTTCTGCCGCATGACAACGGTTACAAATATGCATTAACTGTAGTTGATATTGCGAGTCGATACAAACAGGCAGAACCTCTAAAAACAAAATCATCTACTGAAGTAGCTTCTGCGTTTGAAAGAATTTATCGACGAGGTCCTCTACGCTGGCCAAATCTGTTACAAGTTGATCCAGGTAAGGAATTTCAAGGTGTTGTTACATCTACGATGAAACATCATAATGTCACCATCAGACGAGGGCATACTGCGCTACATCGCGATCAGGCAATTGTAGAGAGATTTAATAGAACTCTCGCTGAGCGATTATTTGGATATCAATACGCAAAAGAATTTACTCAGGATAAAAGATCCCGTGAATGGGTTAAAAGATTACCAGCTGTGATTACTGCGATAAATAATGAGATTACTAGAACAATTAACATGAAACCTATCAACGCGATTAAGAAAACATCTATAAATAAAATCCCACAAAAGGATAATGTTTCCCAACCAATTCTTGGTAGTAATGTCACTGTTAGGTACTTATACGAACCAGGAGAGCTTGAGGGTGGTAAAAAAAGAGCTACTGATCCTATTTGGAGTATCACTACGCATAATATATCCGGCATAACACGATCTACGGGTAGACCTCCAATCTATAGACTGGATTCAACTGCTCCTCAGCGAGGGTTTACTCGGCAACAATTACAAGTGATTCCTGAGGATACTCAATTACCACCGCGTGGTCTTAATTAGCACCTGATGCCAGAGGCATTGTGCTGGCACCTCTGCGTCTGTTGCACTCAAGACAAGTCAACCTCACATTATTTCTGACATGACCGAGATTGTTATTTTTTCTGTCTACGGTGAATTGGCGAGGATCTTTATCCGAATACTGCCAACGCATTATACAATTGCAACTTGCGCAGTGATTATTTTGTTGTTGCTTCAAAGTGATTATTAATTCGCATCAATGTCAAATTCTCGTTTATTTTTTTTATCCTGTTGTTTATAGCCAGAGAGTTTTTTTATGATTATATCACCAGTGATAAAATCACCAGTGATTATATCGTTACTAATGATTTCATCGTCAACAACAATTCTTCGAAGTTGGTTTATTCGCCGTACTCTCGATACTGCTAGATAAACTAAATTTGACCACTCAATGCGATTATCTACTATCCAAAGAGTTGTATCGGATATAGTCAATCCCTGTGAAGAGTGTATTGTTGCTGCATAACCTAGCGTCCACGGGGATTTATCAGCACGTAATGCATCTTCGACGACGTTGATATCAACCAACACAATATCATTTAATAGTAAATTCTGTTTTTGTTGTTGTTCAGGAATGTCAACTTTGATATTCTGCTTTCGGGTATCTGTTGGTCTATAACACAACGGAACTGGGAGTGTTGGAAATTTTTCTTTATGTAGCGTAAACAACTTCATCTGAAGTGCGTCTCTGACTATTTTTCTACTCGCGATTATTAAATTATTTGGCTTCCACATTTCCCAAAAATCATTCATAGATGTTTCTGAAATTATTTCACGCGCTATTTTACATTGGATTCTGTCTGGTTGTAATCTAATTAGTGCTTTGAACTCGCGTAATTGTTCATCAAGTGATCTATGGTCGGTATTAATCTCCTCATAATAATCTACAAAACCTTTTAGCCATTCATGTGGAGATCCACCAACAAATGGTTGTGGTTGGCCGTGATCACCGCACATGACGACTTTTGTGTTTTTTGTCAACAACCATGATAGAAATGTCTGTAATACTGTCAACGGTACTGTACACACTTCATCCCAGATTATTATTTCAGGAATGAATTTATTACCCATTCGATCAGGAGTCCATTTATCACCTTTCCATCGAAAGAAACTGTGATAAGTACAGGCTCTTATTCCCCGCGCTATCATCTCTCTGGCGAGTCTATGAGTTGGTGTTAGCACAACTATATTTGCGTTTCCGCGAAATAATTCGATTACACGAGTTGTCTTTCCAGAACCTCCACAACCGTTTAAGTAAATTATCTTATAGCGAGTTATCGGATCAAACACTGATGGCGCACTAGAAAACTCAGTTTTAATATCTTTGCGGTAACTATCAAGTATCTCAACATCTACATGATGATTATAACCGTGTAAACTCTCTTTCTTAATTCTCCAAGTTCCCCAACCACCATTTTCACTAAGAAATGGTTTAACAGTATCAATATGTTTCTTATGAAAGTACATAGAATCTGTTGCAACTCTTACAGCGATATCTGGAAATCTATTTATCATCGAGAATAAATTAATACTTGTATAAGCTAACATGGAAGATCTTAATCCTGCATATTGAGGACTTTCTCCATCTGTGTAGGTTATAACAGTACCGTATTCTTCCCCATTTGATAATACCCCTTTTTTACTCGTTACAAGTCTATTAGTGTCAGTAAGATGTTTAATAATAATTTGTTCCTCAATCGGGTCAATTACTAATCTAGAAGAGGTTCTAGTATTATTAAATCTTCCTCCTTGAGTAAACTTTCCTATTATTTTTCGTCCTAAATCTTTTGCTGATTTCTCTCTATCACAATACATTTGTTTGGCTGTTTCCATAATCCCTTCTTCGTCGTATTCCGGGAAATTCTCTTTTACCTTTTCAATCTCTCTATCTAAATCCGGTGTTGGTAACCAAACATCTTTTTGAGATTTATAACTTATTATTGCTTCACTAACCTTCAACATAGTCAACATACCACTATCTAGCATATATCTTAATAACACTATTGGTACCCAACTCTTCTCAGACATATGTTTGCCGAGCCATAAATAACTACAAGGATGTAGTCTAGTTCTAAGTTGAAACGCAATAACTTTAGCGAATCCTGGTAAATCAAAATCAGGTAAATCTCCATTTATGGCAACTCTTGTCATCTCATGTGTTGGGTGTCCAAAACGTTTAAAATATTTGGCACACTCTCCCATTCCTAAAAACCCTCCAGGATAACTGGCGCTCATATCAGCAGAGATTAAATTACCAATATCATATTTAGTATTCCACAATCCGCCATGACTGTATTCAACACGACTTGATTTTATATCTTCCAGAAACATTTTCGGGGTTTTTCGCCAAGAATTCTTTTCACGAGCATAATGAGCAGCCACCGATGATACAGTAAAAGAGTTACATAATATATTTTCATCAAAGTCTTCTACGAAATTCTTTGTAACATCTCTCATACGATTATTTAATTCTTCAGTTCGGTATAATTCTCCACTAGTTTTTACAAACTGGTCAAATCCCATTTCAGGATCTTCATCACTCTTAAATAACCACACTGAAGTTGGATCATCTTTGTGGATATCCTTAATTGCATCAAATATGTTTCCATTAAACTCTTCTATATATCTTACAACCTTCGATGGTGGAAACTCTGTAATACCAGAATTCCAGGCATGTCCGTTATGATCGATAATTCTAATCGGAGGTAATTTATTTGACTTATATTTGCAATTTTGTAAAACCTCTCCGGTTATCGATTCAACGATAATTGGGTATCTTAAAGATTTTTGTAATTCAGCAACATCACTAATTGTAGCTCCGCCTTTTTCCATTATTCTTCCTCCCCAATTTATTATCTTTTCTTCTCGCTGAGTCGTTAATCCATTCCCCCGTGAAGAATTTTTAAAATGTTCCATAACTCGCTCTGCCACGCAATTTATTAATACAGATTTTCTCATTGGATACATTCTATCATGATCAATATCAGTATGAATTCTGTATAACCCGTACATCACAACAGTTACGGGATAAGCTCTATTATAATAATGGCTATCGATTCCAACTAATGCCCCTGGATTCATATCACTACTAAATATTACGTTTCTACCATCTCTCATCACCGGATTATAATTATCTCGGATAATCCAACGGTGAGTTTCATTATCGTATGTTATATATTTTATTTTGCAATAATATCTGTAATTACCTAACAATGATATTATATTCATTGAGCGAACTTCATCTATTACGCCGTCGTAGAGTCTTTCCGCCGTTACTCGGAAACTGGTAAACATATGTAAGGCTCCATCACGACGAAATTCTTTCATGGCGTATTTTCTTAATTTTTTGAGGACTTTATTAAGACCTCGCAGTGATTGTCCTGATCTTGCATCTAGTGAAAAATAACGTTTGTTTGATACTGTCATTGGTATACAATTATAATATATACAATAAGATTTTATATTTAAATGAAAAAAAAATAATTAAAATATATATTATATATGGATACGAAATCCGATTCAAACGACCGAAATAAATGTAATTGGTTACCGATCGGTAGTAAAATAAAATGTCAACGACGTTGCGTCGGAGATTATTGTTACACTCACAACAGAAATCTTAAACGTGGAAGTACAGGGCTAAGACCTTGTATCGTATGTGGTATTGGAGTACGAGGTAAAGTTCAATTATGTGCTGATCATCACGCGGCAAATTATAGGACAATAAAATTATATTATGACACACATCAACATGTAAAACACCGTGGAAATGTTATTCAAACCCCGGAAGATTATCTAAAGAAGTTAAATATACAGTTCCAATTAAACAAAGAAATTACTATATAAAATATAATGACGAACGAATACCGCCCGCATCCGATTTACGTTGATTACGAGGTATCCCGAGATGGAACGATTAGAAATAAGCGATTAAAAAAACCTCTTGGAAATGTTGATAAGTTTGGTTATTTACGTATTTGTATACCTCTTGGTGGGAAAATAAAAAATTATACCGCTCATAGATTTATTGTTGAAGTGTTTATTGGAGAGATTCCGGCTGGATATGTGGTGGATCATATTGACAGAAATAAATTAAATAACTGTGTTGAAAATTTACGAGTAGTTACTCAACAACAAAATTGTCTTAATAAAAATCATAATCGTAACCCTCGTGTTCCAAGACCAGTTATTGCCTTTTACGGTGATGAGATTACAGAGTTTCCATCTATAAGCTCAGCCGCCAAGTTTTTTAATATTAATTCCGCATCAATATATAAAGCCGCCGAAGGTATATATTCATCATCATACTCTGATGAATATGATTGTCGAGTCTCGTTTTCTTGGGCATAAAAAATAAAAATTCTTAGAAATTGGAAATGTTTATATTTCTAAAGATTAAAAATCCAAAATGGAAATACTTGTATTTCTAAGAATTTTTAAAGATTTTCTACATACAACTGTTATCAAATTCTTCAGCAAATTGAGCTATATTTTTTTCTTCCTCAAATACATCACCAATGGCCTTCAATAGTGGATGAAGAAGTTGACTGAGAGCAATAAGTTTAACTAACACCTCATCATTCCCAAATTTCTTAAGATAGTAAATTATTATATTACGCTGCCTGATTAGTGTTTTAACTACACGATACTCCGATCGATATGTTGGATAATCCTTAGCACGTGCTGATTCAATCTTACGGAATTCATCTACAAGGTAATCAGCGCTAAAATGTTGTATTTTTTTTTGTGTTACTATTGCAGTGATTTCCGGGATTTCGTGTATACGGTTAAGTTGAGTTACGATTTCGTTAACGATCGATTGATTCATATATATATATATATAAATTCAAAGAATTTTAAATCTAAATAGATTTTCTTTTTAATTAAAAAAAAATATTTATAAATTAATAACAGCTTTCAGAATTTTTGAAATTTATTTAGAATTTTTAATTGAAAAGACTAATATTTTTTATAATAATGGTAGGAGAATCATTAACAACGAGATCGACTAGAGAAAGATTAGCAGCTATCCAGAAAATATTACCACTTCGTGATAAAATTCGTGAAAAACTTCAACAACGGCAATCACTTCAGACTGACTTTACAGAGGATACAGAACAACTCTTCAAACCAGTTGTTACTGCAACTACAGATGTGAAAAAAGCTACTGAACGAGCTATTTACGGAGATGTCCCTAAAGAGGGGGAACGAACAGAAAGACCTCTTCTACCTGTGTTTGAAAAAATAGCAAAACGAACTAAACAAACAAAAAAATCATTAAAAACACTTCCTGGTGATATAATAACTACTGCAAGACGACAAGAAGAACAACAACGAGAACTTCAAGAAGAAATTGAACGATTAGGTGATGTTGATATTTCCTCACCAGCTGAACTTGAAGAATTTCAAGAAGCTAAGGAAACACCCACAAGACGACAAGAACAACTAAAAAAACTACTTCAGAAACAAATTGAACAACAACAAGAACAAGAACTTCAGGAAGAAGAGGAAGAACAACTAGAACAACTAGAACAAGAACAACAACAAAAACAAGAACAACAACAAAGTAAAACGGAACGAAGAAATCTTAATCCAGAAAAAATATTTAAAAGTGATAAGATAAATGATATTAGTAAACAATTTATGACTGATGATGAATTTGCTAAATTTCTCGTCGACAAATCTATAAAAGGCCAACGAGAAACGTATATGAATCCTGGATACGAAGAAATCACCAAGAAGGAATGGAAAAAAAAAATGTATTTAGCAAGAATTAAAAAGTCTGCACTACCACATAATGATACAGGATTTGAAAAAATTAAAGGGTTGATATCTCGAATAAAAAACCCAGCGATACCAATTAGACCCCTTATACAGCAATCCACCCAAACTGAAGGTGCAACTGGTACAATTAAAAAAGAGGGTAGTGGCCTAGTTGGAAATTCTTCTGGTTTCTGTCCCGGCAATATTCTTAGCGATATAACACGATTAGAAGTACTCGTAGGAGGAAAACGAGCTGGAAATAATTCACCAGAAATAATTAATGAAGCCGCTGATATCTGTAGGAGGTTATTTCAAGGTGGTATCATGGATATTGCAACATATAGAGATTTCATTGAAGAGTTAGTAGAAAATTCTTTGGATTCTCATGGTTATCATAGTGAATAATGTCACTAGAAATCCGTAGGATTTCCTGATTAGATAAATAGCATTTAAATAGAGAATGATCATACACTACAACCATGATAAACCAACTAGCGTCTACGTGGTAAACTCACGATTGCCAAAATACCGAGCATACTATGGAGATGGTCTCGGTAATACTATAATGGGATTATTTTCAAGAATGGCTCCAAAAGTGGCTCCGTTCGCAAAACAATTATCGATGAAAGCGATTGATGTCATCCGAGATAAGGGTATTAACACTGTTGGTGATCTTGCTAGTAAGGCATTTTCAGCCGCAAGTGATAAACTAACAACACTAGTGAAATCACGTAGAAATTCGAAGAATTTCCAATCAAAACCTAGAAATATTAACGCAAGCGTTTTACCATCTACCACGGTAATGCCTGCTAGTGTTAGTAAAATAATAAATAATGCAGTAGATGAAAAACTACAATCTATGATTCAGGATAACATAACAGCAAATATGATAGCGGGAAGTGGTTTTAAGAAATTTCGCCGGAAACGTTAGAAATATTTATTTGGACAGGATTTCCAAATATTATAGTTATTGTAGAAATGTTAGGGTTTCTTACGTTAGTGTTTCTTACGTTAGAATCATTTGTGATTCTAGTTATTTGGACAGGATTCTCAGTTGTTATGGTTATTGTAGAAATGGTATCAGAATCACTTGTATCAGAAATGTTAGCATTAGAATCAGAATCACTTGTGATTCTACTTACGTTATCTTCATTATCATTTATTTTTTCAGATATTTTCATTATTAAATACACTCAACTAAATAATTAATTTATAAAAATTATTTTGATTTAGACCAACGGGTATATAATAAAAATGTTCAAACAGAATCCTGATGTTGCATTTGACATGGAAGCCCCAGTGCTCAAAGATACCTCTGTACGTGACTATCAATTTTTTGCTTATCACGCAGTACAACCTAATCTTCGCGGAAGAATTGAACTTCAAGTTCATGATACCAGTAAATACTTTTTACCCGCTGAAGCCTTTATTGAGGTTGAAGGTGAACTTTTACAACATGATGATACACCATATGCAGATAATATCCAAGTCGGTTTTGTCAATAATGGTATCATGGCATTATTTGAAAGTGCTAGATATCTCATTGATGGAAGAGAAATCGAATCTATTGAACGTGAAGTTGATGTAGCAACAACGATAATCGGGTTAGCGAGATATTCTGATGATTATACAAGATCGGCCGGTCCATCTATGATGTTTGCAAAGGATGTTAAAAATACCACTGGAAAAAATCCATTTATTATAAGACGACCAAATAATCGTGCTATTAATCCTGTTGCTTTTGATGCTGTGGCTGCTATTCCTGTTGGTGGTAATCCTGCTCAGATGGTTGGTATTGAGGATATGATTATAAATAATGATGAGAATTTCAATCTAGGAGCTGCAACAAGAATAGCAACATTACAAGGAGATCGTCGACGGTTTTCATGTGCGATTCCGCTCCATCATATATTTGGATTTTGTAGAAACGTTAGAAAAGTTATCTATGGAGTGAAGCATACTGTAGCTCTAATGAGAAGGGGTACTGATGATAATGCAATTTGGAGGATTCCAGCAGATCTTGCAAACCCAAATGATGATGCTGGTAAAGTCGTTTTATCAAAACTATCACTATGGATGCCAGTGTTGACTCCATCGTTGTCAACAGAACCACGGTTACTATCATTTATGGATCAAGGGGGAAAGAGATTATTAAGTTGGTTGTCAACGTCCACAGATACCATGGATTCTAATATTGATGGTACACTTACGTGGCATCTAGCATCAAAACAGGGTATTTCAGCTCCACGTCATATATTTATTGCGTTACAGGATACGACGAGAATTGGAAATCAAACACGTTCCCATATGATATTTGATCAAATTGGGTGTAGTGAAGTTTCACTAAAAATAAACGGACAGCAAGAACCATCCGAGGATATACAACTTAACTATGAAACAACCACATTGCACGAGTTTATCATCGGTTGCTGTCGTATATGGGACGCGATCAAAATGTCGATACTGGTCTACAAATATCACAGTTGGATTTTAGAAGTCTGTACCCGATTTATTACTTTTCGTTGGAACATCTTGACTTAATGAGACAATCCGTCGTTGATATACACTTCCGAGCTCGTGTAACCCGTCCTGCCCTTATCCCGAATTATAGAGCAGTTGCTGTCATTCTCAGTGATAAATCAATGATACTCGAGGGTATTGGTGGACGAATGAGACTGGTAGATGCACCAGTGGAAAATCTTTAGATTTTCTAAATCTTTAGATTTTCTAAATCTGTAATTGAATTTAGAATCAATCTATTTTGTATAATGTCGTATAGTAATATCAATGTCACATTGACACCCGGTCAAATAAAAAAATTACAATCAAAATCAGCTAAGCAATGTGGAACCACAATAACGCTGAAATTTAATCAGATGAATGGCGGAGGAAATAAACTATCGCTTACGAAAACTCAGGTTAATCATTTTAATAAAGCGCTGAAGGAAAAAAAAGGAGTTCAGGTTACTCTTTCTACGAGCGCGATCCATAACATGGAAAAAACTGGCGGAATATTCCCACTATTAGGGTTGATTCCAGGGTTGATTGCCGCAGCGGCCCCAGCAGTGGCGAAGGCAGCAGCGTTAGGAGCCATTGGTACCGCAGCAGGAATGGCGTTGAAAAAGGCAACTGGAAAGGGTTATAAAAAAAAGGGAAGGGTCTAAGACTACCAGGAACCCCGAATTCATGGTACAGCGGAAAGGGTCTTCGAATTCCAGGAACGATATAGTTCCGAAATCTTCGATTTCCAAATCTATGATTCCTATGTCCAATTTTGATTTAATTGATGCCGTTAAAAAATTAAAAATAAAAAATTTCAGAGGGGTTTTTATGAGAGATCAGTTACCGACACAACCAAATGATGTTGAAACCGGCATTATTAATCTAGATAACAGCTCCGGACCTGGAACTCACTGGGTTGCGTACGCGATTGATCCACGTGGGATTATTTATTTTGACTCATATGGACTAGCGCCGCCGAAAGAATTTATCAATTATATTAAGAAATTTAAAAGATTTCCAATTTGGTATTCCACGTTACCAACACAAACAATGCTTGACCCACCCATATGTGGCAATGAAGTATTAAATGTACTTGATGCTATTTCACGGGAATCTTTGATTCCTAAATCTTTAAAACCACCTCATGTAGTAGTGAATGAGTATACTAGCGGTCGTTGGATTGAAAATTCTACGAATTTTTGATTTTAGATGATAAAAACATTTCTATAATAACAATGATTGATATTTGGGGACGATCTTTATCATCGCTGAAGAAACCTGATAGTAGAGTTGAAACCGTTGATAACAAGGATATTAAAAAAATAATCGAAGATGAAATATCTGAAATATTGAATCTAGCAAATATTGATCCCGGTGAAATAGTTGTATTTCAAGATCGTCAGGGTAAATTAAAAAGTAGTAATATCTCTCTTAATGATATTTTGGTTAAACGACGAGATGCAGCAGAGGATACTATCGCGTTATTTTCTGACGGGGGTAAACTCAAACCAGGTGTACTTGTTTCAACGATTACAGATAAATTAGCAATATATGATAACACAGTAGATTCATTAAAATTACTCAATGATAAATATGACGATCATATAGTTGTATTTGATCAGTTTAGTGAAACACAAAAAAATACAATTGACCAAATTGACAAACCTATACTAGAATTTTTTGGAAATCCACCAGTGACTACACCAAAACTCACCACGATAAGAGATTCTTTGTTGGAACTAGCTTCTCTTCAATCTGAATATGAAAAACATATGAAACAGTTTTCAACGCTTCGTAAAAACCTCATTGAAACGTTTACTGGAACCCCATTTGATAAAATCGAAATAACCCTTCCTGAGATTAAAAAATCCCTTGATGAACTTAAAACATTCAATAATGCAATAAGGGATGATGCAACGAGGATGATAAGCGTCATTGAAAAAACAAAAATTCCTCATGATAAATCTATCGTCAACAACATTGTATACACGATTCAATACGGATCATTTACGTGGACTCCCACAAACAACATTTTACACGTAACCGCAGCAGTCAAGGGTATTTATCGATTAACAATAGTATCACCAAATCAGTTTAATATATCATCAAGTAGTTCATCTGGAGTCAATAATACGATATCAACGATCATCGACAAGGATACAACTGAACAATTCACGATAACGACCACAGATAGAAATCTAGTCAGGGTTTCAGTAACGTGGTACGTGGAATTTGTGGTGGATTTAAGTAAACAATTAAATTGAAAATAAAATCCTTCAGATTTCGTAATTGAAAATGCTAACACTTTTAAAATAAAATGACGATCCAAATGATTCCATCATCCAATCAGTATCGCTATGATCAAGGTAGAGAATTTCAAACTAAACTCAACTCTCTCTGTGAGGAGTATCAAATAAAAATAAAAAAATACCAACGAAGAATAACCGCGGTTGATATCACCATATACTCGGTGTCAGGAGTAATCACTGCTGCTGGAATAATACTATCTTCAGTTACAATGATTGCTCCGGTCGTAGTTCCAATCACTATTTCCGCGATGGCTACAATTACTGGTATATTAACTGGGATCACAAAAAAACTATCATCGTGTAGCCAGAGTAAACTACGTAATTATGTAATTAAATTTCACATTGCATCTGCCGGTTACTCACAACTATCCTCGTTGATATCATCGTCACTCGATGACACAACAATATCAGATAGTGAATTTTCAACGATGGCAGACTTGTATAAAACAGTAATGCTAAAATTAGAGAGGGATAATAATAATAATGTCGTCGCAAGAACTACTTCAACAAATAGTAACAAATACAACACCAGTGAAAACAAGAATGATATCAGTAACCTCAACACGTCCCGAATTCAGTTTCAATTTCCCGATTCCCGTTCCAGTGAGCGAGATCGCGCTAGCAAAACTACGAGTGTATCATAGCTGGCCCAATATCAGATCAATAGCATTTGGTGGTCAACAACCAAATAATTCCTTGGTGTTCGCAAACAAGAATCGCGATGATGGAACACCAGACTGGCAGGTTGTTTCTATACCAACTGGATCATATCAAATTGAACAAATTAATACTGAATTTCAACGCAGAATTAAATCTATCACTGGAAAAGAATCAAAAATCGCTATAACAGTTCATGAACCAACTCTATCATCTGCTATTGAGATTAATTCCCCTGGGTATGTTGTAGATATTTACCAGAGTTCTATAAGATCAGTGTTAGGATGGCCCGAATTACCACCGGATAACTCGCGACAACAAACAACAATCCTTAGACACAATAACGACCCAGATGGTGATGGTAGACATATTGCTCCGAACAATGTAAATATATCATCAGTGATATCATTAAATTTAGTGTGTGACGTTATCGAGGGAAGCTATCAAATAGATCTCGAGAGATCAAATCAAGCGCAACAAGGATATATTTTATACTCTTTTGCACCAACGGCTCCTCCAGGATTTCTAATTACTGAAGAACCAACTAATCCAATCTATATGCAATGTCATAATAATTTGTTAACGAGAATTAATTTCAAACTCACCGACCAACATAATAATTTGATTGATCTACGAGGTGAAGTTTTGCAAGTTATTTTATTTGTAAAATCCTAAAGATTTTGAAGTGAACAAACTTTGATTTCTAACGATGTTTTTTTTTAGGTCGTATTTTGATGAATGGAGACTTAATGTTGCAAAATGGGAGACGGATTTATTAAGTCGTATTTTGATGAATGGAGACTTAATGTTTTTGGCGACAAAAATATTAAGTCGTATTTTGATGAATGGAGACTTAATGTTGCAAAAAGGAAAGAAATTTGTTGAGCTCACCCTCCCTGCTGCTTTGCACTTGATCAATCCTTCCTACTGTCGAATGTTGTCCAGATCCATATGTTCCGTCATCAATTTGTGGGTGCCCTACGGGAAAGTGACAATATTTGCACACGTAAGGATACAGCGAACACACGTCCAAGTATTTGATCTCTTCTCCTTTCTAATCGTCCGCTTGGTACAGCAAACAGGTGGCATTTGTCCGTCCTCCGTACCAATTATCCAGAGGATTCAGTGGGTCCACCAACTTGTAACTTTCTACGATGCATTTAAACTCGGGATCGGTTTTCAAACGGTGATTGTACTCGTGTTCCAACATTTCCACCACATGGTATTCTAGCTGTTATAACTTCGAACGCCGCTGAGAAGTATCCTGGTACAAGTCTTCCATGGTCCATTGTAAAAATTGATTGTTGGTGTAATGTTGAGGGTAACACATGAGACGTCTGTGAAATAAGCAACCGTTTAACTCTTACAGGATTGGATAATTTTCTAAGTCCCAGCCATGCACCGAATACGTTCCAATGGTCTTTTCACCTCCTCCGTTGCGAGCGTGTTGGATCCATTTGTCTTCCTTGTCGCACAAGTAATGTAGCCGGCGTAGGGCTTTGACCGAGTATTGACGTTTGACAAAGTTCTTCGTTTAATGGCTGATGATAGCCAGGGTATTTCAGGCATGAATCGCATTCGGTACACTAGGGAACACGCTTTGTCAATAGTGCAAGCTTCTTTCAAAGGATCAATCCTTCCGTGTTCCATAAACAATTCTCGACATTTTCCACACTAACGTCGTAAAATGTCCACGTCAGATCGACAATACTTTAACATTTCTTCTTGAAAGGCGAACGGGCCGTGACCGGAGTCTGGTACCAAGCGTAGAAAGCTTCACGTTGTTCGGAACGCATGTTGTCAGGGCCGTAATCGTCAGCCTCAGGAAAATGAAGTAGAACGGCAAGTTGATTGGCTACGGTATTGAAAAAGTGTGGACACTAGTCTTTGGCCATTTCGGTCATTCAAAACGTTTTAAGCATTCGACTAAAATGCATAGTCATTTAACTAATCGAATCTTTAAACTGTATCTGTCCCACGTGCATGGAAATGATTTTGGCTCCGTTCAAAGTTACTTATGGAAATTCGGTACTTTCTTCCGTGTAGTATCTTAGCAGAGACTGTCCATCGTATCCGGAGAAATTTTGAACCATCATTGTCTCATGACAATGACAATCTCCGTAACGTTCGATGTCCTCTTGACTCCACATTTCGTCGAATGGGTCTAAGATCCATTGGGCGAAATCGGCGAAAGTGTTCGGTCTGCGAAAGATTTTTTCACGTCCTCCAGGAATCCTGCTGCAGTGAGGGCAATGACTAAAGATAAGCTCTTGGGGATGCATTTTAGCACGCTTGGTGAGCCACGCAGAAATTAGGAATGTGAATATCGGTCTCTTGCATGCATTCGAAATCGAAAAAGATAACATTGCCTTTTTTCTGGTCATCTTCTTGTTGGGGTTGGTATTTTTTTAAAATAATATTGGTGTTCCAAGTCCACGATTTGGTGACAAATGTGACATCGTTTCATGAAGAGACGTGAAACTTGGCACAATTGGTACGTATGTCTTGTCCACAAGTAGGGCACAATCTCAAGAGTTTACACGAACGTTTCTGCTGTGAACCTTGCATCTTCAGATGTTGTTGGTAACAGGTAGGGCTGACAAACGTGCGCTGACAAGCAAGACAATGCGCTTGATGTTGAGGGTAATACATGAGACATCCGTAACATAAGCATCCGTTTAACTCATACACGATCGGATGTTTTTCTAAGTCCCAGCCATGCACCGAATACATTGCGATGGTCTGTTCACCTCCTCCGTTGCGGGTGGGTTGGATCCATTTGTCTTTCTTGTCGCACAAGTAATGTAGCCGGCGTAGGGCTTTGACGGAGTATTGACGTTTGACAAGTTCTTCGTTTGAGGGCTGATGACAGCCAGGGTAATTCAGGCATGAATCGCATTCGGTTCTCTAAGAAACATGCTTTGGCAATTGTTCAAGCTTCTTTCAAAGGATCGATCCCTCCTTGTTCCATGAACAATTCTCGAAATTTTCCACAGTAACGTCCTCCTCTCGAATGTGATAGTAATTTTCAGGTTTTACTAAGGGTGGTGAACTTTCACTACGCGTAGAATCACTGTGTCTGGATTCGGGCTCACTCGTTACATCTTCAAAATCACTGGCATGAATTTGAGGCAAATTTTCAGCTACTTTGCGAGGCGATAAATCACGTTTTTGTTTCTTATTTACCTCTCCGTTCTCTACAAAATAATGCGATCTTTTCATATTGTCTGCAAAAAGTCAAATGACTACATTGAAAAGGCTATGACCGCTATATATTCGTGTCAGGTCAGTGTTTATATCAAGGGTCAGTGTCTAACCTTCCAGTATTCAGTTCACTCTCACATTGACCAGAACGATGAAAGAGCCTGTACAAGTTGAACGTCTCATCAGAGCTTTGCGTGGTGTTATAAGAAAGTTTTCTTCAGAAACGCCGACGAGATAAAAGTCAAGATACTTGCTATATCTTTAAGAAGAAAGGACATTGGGTTACAGAATGTCCAGACCGTGAAAAAACAAACAGGTACCATAAAAGACAAAAGTCAAGACACCTGTTATCATTGTAAGGAGAAAGGACATTGGACTCCAAACTGCCTTAAGAAGTAACAGGAGCAGGAGGTGGAGACCGATTCCGAAGAGGAAAAAAAGAGGTACCCTCCCTAAAGGAAGATTTGCGACACCTTCACAAAGACAATGTAAGAAGATACGAGAAAAATGAGGAAGAAGAAAATAAAAAATGTGACATTGAAAAAATTGGAGAAAAAAAGAGAGAGTGAACAACGAGACAGAAGAAGCCTATGAACGTTTTAAAAATATATTGTGTTATGTTATGTTGTGATATTGGATTATAACATTGCTTGTACCAAAATACGCCAGACTGAGAAAAAAAACTTTTTTTTTTAAAATATATTTTTATAAAAAGGATCTACACGTAAAACTGAGTTGCCCTAAAAAAAGGACCGTTGGGTATTTGTTTAAAACATAAACTCATAAACTTTAACTATCTAAAGCCTTTCCCACGGTCAAGGCCTATTTCTGGATTGGTTCATGTCAATGATTTGGTAGAAATCACAATTTTTGTTATCTCAGACGTAATCACAGTGTTGGTTAGTTTAGCTCGGGAAGGTCTTTTTCTCTTGGGTCATTATAAAGACGTGATTTGTTAAAGATTCCGTAACTCTGCTAAAATGTCTAAAAGTTCGGTAACCGTTTGACTTTCACTAATCTCCTTCAGTTCGTGGTCTTGTTTCCTCTCTGCTGCTTCTTCCTGTCGTTTCCTTTTTGCCTCTTCTTCCCGCTTTTGAATGTAAAAAGCTTGTCCTGCTTCTATTTGTTGTTGTAAAAACTGCTCCAATTCTTCTTTTTGTTTCTTATTAAAATCATCGACGTGTAAAAAAGAAGGAGAAGGTTGTGAAGGTTCTGGAACAATTTCTTGTGAAGTTAGAAAATCCACAATATCTCAATTAAAATCAACCTAGTTTGGAAGAGGGTTTGTGTTGACCTTGGTAGTCACTGATATGCCATAACATGCTGTCTCCACAGCTGGTGCACCCCAATTCATCGTCATGTTAGTTTGCGTCATGATTGAAAACAATCGCATCGATTGACAGTGCACAGACGCTAGCGCACCAGTATAGAGAATGTGACGTCACAGATTACTCTCTTCGGATTAAACGACTGTGACTGAATTTTGTAACACGTGTTTTGGATTGGTGAAAGAACTCAATCCGTTTCAATCCGCTCTTCCACTACGAATAACCGCAGTACACTATATTTCTTCACCAGTTCTCGTCACAAGATGTGGACCAACGTAGCATCATCTACCATCATTTCATCAATGCTCGTTCACCCAGACTATCCCATGTATGTCTCATCATCATGGACAATCACTCGAATGACTGATACAGCCCTTTGAAAGAGATGGATCATTGTGGAGAGACAAGGTTGTTTGAAGAAAAATCTCCTCTACTGACCAGAAGTTAGGAGAAGTTTGAGGAAGAGAAAAAGATCCGTGAGATGCCCTCTACATTAACGATATAATGTTAAACAAAAACCAAAGGCCCTTTTCATATGCCTCGAAAAGATATTTGCATTATTGCCAAGATAAAGAAAAAAAATTGTATCAAATGATTATGTATGTACTGGCAGCCTCGCTATAGACGTGTAGCACTTTCGACAGAGCTCCGTCAAAACGATCATCTTCTACCAGCCATATCATCATTGTTAGATGAACCAGTAATATTACAAGTTATGCTGAAATACAGTTAATTTCTTGCTCTTTGTAACTGTTTGCTTGGTTTATTTGATGAAAATAAGTGAATGAATAGTAATTTGCATATAAAAAAAACAACAGTTTCACTGTTGCGCACGATTCGGTCCGCTCAACGCCTCACAGTGAAATCAAGAGATAGTGCATTCCCTAGGGAAATTCCATTTAAACTCCAAAGTCACCGGGTCAAGGCCTAAAAATAGCACCACATTGTAGAGCAGTGAACAGTCTTTATTTTCATATAAATTTGAAATGTATATGTTTAAATTAAATTTCTTGGTAAGCATTAAAAAAAATAGGTTCAATATCTTGGCCATTTTCAAAAATTAATATGATACCTGTATGCGCTGGAAAGCCCAATTTTCACTGAATTTAATAATATGCATGAATTCGAGACCGCATGAAATGCAGCCAATCGCAAGCGTGTAAACAGCAAGGTCATATTCAAATATTTCGAGTCGCGCGCTGTGAGGTGATTCCGAATTAAATGGCTGACTTCACATCGACAAGTGATCCAGACTTTGGTCTCGCTTGTGAGAATTGCAACAGCATATAGGTAAGCATTATTTTTCTTGCTTTTCCAAACATTTATAAATATTTCTTTGCATTTCTTTATTTTAATTTTAATGGATTTAATAAGATAATCGTTGATAAAATGTGTGTGTATACCGCGATAGGAAGTTTACAATTTCCATGTGTTAACTATCTTGCATTCCGAGGTTGCGAAAATGATTTAATTTTAATAGATAACAACTACGTATATTAATTCGATGAATTCGTAAAATGAGTGAATAACTGATCATTCTGTTCATAAATATGTTGTGTAGTGCTTGTTTTTTTGCTCATTTCCTCACATTTATTGGACGTTTATAAATTGAAAGATGGTTTCTCTCTTACGATGTATCTCTTCTGTCTGTATCAAAATATTTCTTGGTCGAAGTTTCCTTGTTGTTTCTAGTTGGTATCTCTGGGAAATTAATTATCATACACCAATAGTAATTATATATATATATATATATATATATATATATATATATATATATATATATATATATATATATATATATATATATATATATATATATATATATATATATATGTGTTTCTCTGCTAAATAAATTTTTAAAAACACATTTCCATCCTCCCAATCAATGTCATTTGGTGTTATGTATAAACATATCAAAACATTTTTTGGTAAATGATGCTATTGATTCCTTGAAGGATTTATCATTAATAGAATATAACGCGTTAATTTGTTTTATACGCAAGATGTTTATGCTGCAGATTGTTACTTTTATAAGACATATCATGAGCGCGACAAGCTCGATCAATAGTGTTTAACGGATACTCGCCAGGTTTTGGTTGGTCTGATATCAATTCTGATATCAAGTCTGGTTCCAGGGCCGCAGTAATTAAAATCCTGGAAGATGTTTTTCTCCTGGGTATTTGGTCCATGGAGTTCCCGGTAATTTCAATAATGTTGCTGCAATATCACCTCCTCGTTGTTTTTCTTAAAAATTCGATTTGCTAATCTACTATTTGTTGTAATAGTTGGTAGTGTATCTGTCGGGTTACGCGCTCTACATTTAACGCAATATAGATCGATTGTATTTATTATACATCATGAATCTAAGGGATTTTTCAGCGACACAAACGCGAGAACCGATCTATCACGATCCAGCGCTACCAAATTATATTCTTCTGATCATAATAGGTCCATCTGGAAGTGGTAAGACGCAACTGTTACTTGTTTGATAATGAGATGGTTAAAATGGAACAAGTTGTATTTGATCATTCCGTCTGCTGATGATCAGCGATGTTACGATGTGTTAAAAGATTTTAATGAAAATGCAGAATCGTTTGAAGAGCGCGGTGATGATATTATTAATTTTATCACTGATATTGATGAAGCATCGAGAGTTGATGATATATATGTAAGTATTAATAATTTAGTAGTATATGATGATGTAATACTGGATAAACAATCAAATACAGCTTGACTATTTTCGAGAGAAAAAACAAAAATACGGATGTGATTTATGTAACTCAGCGATCAATACAAATTCCAAAAGTAATCAGATATAACTGTAATATTCTTGCTGTGTGTAATGGCGTTGATACGCATACATTAAGAAATATTCATCAGACCTTGTGTAGCGGATATATAGAAATAAATAAATTAAAAAATTTCTTAAGTCATTCTTAGTCAACCCCGCATGGATTTATAATAAATTTACATAATCCCAGAACAAGATACGGAATCGGTCTTGATAACATATTTGGATAAAACCACGGCAGCAGAAGGTGTGTGGCCTCAATTATAGGTGTCAAAGGTAAACAATCACGCGCATAATAACAAAACAAAATGATCAAATAAGCCAAGTAATAAGAATAACTGACCCGTATGAGAAACTCTCGGTTACTTAGAAGATTGCGTTGTTTTGTTTTTGGGGGTTTCTTTTTGGTGGTTTTTTGTTCTTGTCCTTTTTGTTTCGGTTCTCATGAGGTGTTAATTTAACAAATATTTGCTTCTGTTATGAGGTGGGCTCATCCCTTCTGCTGCTGCGACTGATTATATTATATTGTTTTGTATGATAATATTCGGGATTTATATATAATGTGTATGAGCATTTCGATGGGCACGAATGCGTAACCAAAAACGATAATGGCCTATTTTATGATATTAATGTTAGTGTGAGTTTGCAGAGCTAAAGGAATATGCTATGCTAATGTTATTGTATATATTCTTTAGAAGCTTTTCGGGAACAGAGGGAATTACCCAATACAGTGGTCCCAGTCTCCGTGAGACAAAAGATAAGGAAGAACACAGGGAGAAGTTTCAAGGAAGAACGGAGGGAGGCAAAGGAAAAAAGAAGGAAGAAACATGCAGATAAATAGGAACTCAGGACAGGAGGGAAATTTCACACAAGTAATCCAAGGGATGAAATAGGCCGTCACTTGGTTGAGTGATAGGGTGTTAGTTAAATTTATTTGAGGGATCAGTGTATTGATTTATATTAAATTGTTGTTATTTGAATTTCATAATTTGTGTATTCATTAATTTAACTATCGGCACGGCTGACTGATGGCTCGGAGCTTTCAATCTCTCTATCACTACTTCAATTTCGGACAAAAACGAGTAGAGGTGGGGCTTCTGTATTAGCATAACTAAGGTTGGGAGCACCCCACCTCAAACTGAATAAGTACCAATCTTTACATACACACATCTCCAAATAATAAAAGTTAAGACTACATCTTAGTGGAAACCC
This sequence comes from Unio pictorum, assembly GCA_030141615.1. NCBI lineage: Eukaryota > Metazoa > Mollusca > Bivalvia > Unionida > Unionidae > Unio > Unio pictorum. The sequence goes on from JARLTB010000025.1 coordinate 1,636,207, forward strand.
AAATTAAATCCAATGCTGAAAGTGATGATGTGCCCGTGGTGGCCTGTAATGTGGTATTGTACCAACAGTATTTTGTTTAATTACAGTAATATAATTGCAAGATAGAATTTACTGTCCAAGATGTCAAAATAAAAAAACCTGACCTGAACAATATGCAGAAAAAAATTACAGCCCAAGTGAACTACTCAACACCAACAATAATACAATTAATTCCGCTAAATCTTTAAGCACGAATAATGTTGCCAATGATAAGATTGATCTAGTACTCTACTTGACCTCAGGTCATAATTAGAATTTTCTAAATTTGCCTTTAAAGGTGATCTGCTCGTTATAGCTCAACTATGTCGAGCAGTTCAAATATGTATTGGAGGTAACACAATCCCATTAGTACGCACGACCGTGCTGTTGTTATATATAATAAAATAACGTCATCCTGTTTATTTTTCATTGTTAATTTAGTAGTGAAATATTGTTTAAACTTTTCGTTCAACTTTAAATAGTTTGTTTTATTGAGAAATAATAAAATTACGAACACTGACAAAAGAGAAGAAATAAACTAAATGATGGGTTTAGTAAAAGTGAGCTTTCAGAAACCATCCGAAATTCTGCGATTTGCCATTATGTTGTACTTGGTAGTGACCGAAGTTCTTTAGTAGGTGTCAATGACGCTTTTTATCGAGCTTAAGTAACATTCGTTAATGGTTAACAAATCTCCATGAAAAATCAAATTAAATTATTTAGTCAGAGTGACGATACTATAAACTTCTGGCTTGCTGACGGTCAGCACCAATCCAGTCGATTCTGGGTTATAGAGGTCAATACCATAATGCCATCTCAGGGTGACTTCCGTTAATAGGTTGTAACCCTTTCATATATAAAACTGCAAACGTCACATCGTGCTTACACCAGCAAAGAAGAGAAAAGCAAAATGGGACAAAGGACACTTATTTTTCGTTAAGTAAAGAAGCAGAATTGACCAATTGGAAAAGTTGAAAAGATGCCCATTTTATGGATCTAATAAGTTCTTAAGTTGAAGAAAAATAGCAATCAATAAAGCCGTAACCACCATGTGGCGACATCTCGGAAATAGTATATGCTCATTAAAGCGACTTCTGAAATCTTGGACGAGTTGTCCATGGGGCGAGTTCTCAATAATGTGAGGAATAGTGTTTCCCTTTACCCTCATTTGCGCTTCAGAGACCCCCACATTTTTAATTTAAATATTTCACATCTTGATTGCAGCTATGACACCTCTTACTTTAATAACTTGAACGCCACTTTGGATGTTCTTTTCTTTGACTGAATTAAGCTGGTCAAACTTTGCTTGGTTATCTAGATTCATGGGAAATTAATGATAAAAATCATTTAATATAAGTGCATGTGCGAGTCAATTTACGGGATAAAATGCATAATTTTCCACAAAGGTATAGTAGCGATCTTTTTCAAAGTTCGAAGTTCAGAGCTATTGATGGGAAGGGAAAAAATTAAGGGAGGACCGAAGAAGGTTACAAATGACTATACTGTGCAGTTAAAGAGGGGATTCGAAACTGGACGATTTGGGTTATGTATTTTATGGGTGCCCCGTAAATAAAAAAGTTGGCACTACCTTCAATATAAGAAGCTGTGGTGACTCAGAGAATAGTATGCTGGATACATAAACAAAATGGTGTATGTTATAACACTTTATCTTTTTTTTTTTTAGGGGGGGGGGTCACCAGGCAATGCCCACCACCCTTCAAAAACAATGGTAACAAGATTTCATGTGTGGGTATGTAGTTACGTGTTTTTAATATATTTTTCTCCCTTATCATTATTATTTTTTCTATTAATTTGGGTGGATGGGGTGTTTCCACAATGGATATATATATATATATATATATATATATATATATATATATATATATATATATATATATATATATATAAATATAGTTTTATCAACAAAATCTTCATTTCTATCTAAATAGCAGTGGTATTGTGTGCTCATTTATAATTTGGGACAAATCATTAATTTGAATTGTTCAATGGAATAACAAAGGCTCTCAATGACTTTTCGACTACAACACTGCTTTGAGATTACTGAGGACTCATTTAAAAACATTTTGAATTTATCAATATGACACATAAAGACTGTTGGTAAATCAACATATTCAAGACTATTGACACATCTGCATATTCAAGACTTGAAATTCATTCAGAATATTGTATACTTGTAGACATGTGATAACATGTGGATTATTTGGGATTTAATTTACAACACTAAGTTTCTTTTAAATTTTCAATTTGTATTCAAGGAAATAAATATTTTTTTTAATTTTACAGAACTACAGTCTAATACTTAGCATATTTGCAGGCCTATAAGTTGATATTTATTGACCAGAAAATCTGGACATTGTCATGTACTTTCAATCAATGTATACACCCCAAATAAAACCCCAAATTGAGAATATTTCTAAATATTTATATAATCATCAGTATTAAATTAATGTACCTCAGATGCAATTGCACAACAGCAGTATCTACAAGTACTATTCCTTTCTTAAATCTGTAACGCTGACAATCTGGGCCAGGTCAGAAGTGAGGTCTGAATTGCTCCCACCCCCACAACAAAACATGCCAATATATGTTCACTTGTAACTAAAAATTTGACCATTATTTGATTTTTGCACACATTTATTGGGTATTATGTGCATTTAAGTAAATAGACAAATATACCTTTGGTTTGGTGCCCGTTCAAGGAAAGTCAGTGCCCCTTTAAAGGTTAGTGTTCCAGTATCAACTGATATCACTGGGTGAAACAATTTCACTAACTATGCTACAGCTGTGATCTGAGCTAAAATACTGTTGATATCAAGATTTGGTCTACCAGAGCAACTTAGTCAGGTGACCAATAAATACCATGGCAAATGGTATTATAAGGTACTATGTAATTAAAGCAAATTCCAAGTGCTTTCTTGTGTAAGTTTCTCAGCCAGTAACATTTTTTGTGCTTGCCGACTTAACTGTAAGCATTTGAAAGCAACATCTAGGTATATGCACTTGCAGACAAAAATAATCTTTTTTGTTGTGAATTGAGACGTGGTATTTGCAAAAACAATTGGACGGCATCCTAATTGATAATTCTTGGGATATAACCTAACAGAAGTCTACTAAATACTATGTTTAAACTCAGAAAGTGAAGGAGGATGGCATATTTTATTTTCTAACAGTTTGCAATTACTTTTAAAAATTTTAAGGTGTTCCCGATTTTACAAAGGCTTCTAATAGTCTGGTGCTGCAAGGTACAAAATAGTATAAACAGCTGAAATCTCATATCGGGGCATATTTTATTTTGATTAGAAGGTGCAAGAAGAACAATCTGAAAGAAGATATATATATATATATATATATATATATATATATATATATATATATATATATAGAGAGAGAGAGAGAGAGAGAGAGAGAGAGTAAAAAATATGAATACAAGATATTCATCTTATACTCAGAAATACAAGTTGGAAAATGTACAATTTTGATGATTCAACTTACACTCTACAATGACTTAAAGTTTCAGACCATAGAGTCGTAACACATATATTGTTATCAATAATATTTATCATCATTCTCATTGGTACTATAATTATCAATTAAAACTTACAAGATCAATTAGGAATGGCTAAATTATAAAAATAATCATAATACCTAATACACCTAAAACTACCGTAATATAATTAATGTGAAAATGTGCCAATATTTCACACAACCACAACCACAATTTTTTAATTAAATTTCATTGCCTTCATTCATTCTAAATCCATTGAATCTATCACATAATATTAAATTGTGAAAGTTCTGCATTATACATACATCAACCATGATACACTGTGGTATATACAACCTAAATTAAAGAAATTTAATTTACAGTATTGTAACATTTAGATGAATATGTGCATGAAATTGGTAATTGGTATATACATGTACATTAATTAATGCATTACCAGGCATAATTCCATAGAGATTATTCTTTGTTTTTAAATGCTATGTATGTAACTTTATATTATACATTAAACATTTTATCACAATAGTCACATTCACATTTAACTGGTTTTTCTCCAGTACGGTTTCTTTTTTGGCTCTTCAATTTCCTACTTGTCCTGAACTGTTTCTTTCCATTATGTCCCACCACATGCTTATCAGAATCATCAAAGCATCTAAACATTTAATGACAAACTGCATATCTGTTAGGTCCTTATTCAGAATGGCGTTTCATGTGCTTATCTAAAGAACTCTTCGAGCTTAACAATTTATCACAGACTTCACATTTGAATGGTTTTTCTCCGGTGTGCACCTTCATGTGCATTTTCAAATGATCACGCTGACTGAACGTTTTATCACACGCTATACATTTGAATGGTTTTTCTCCAGTATGCATTCTCATGTGCTTATCTAAATGAGCACTCTGACGAAACATTTTATTACAGACTTCACATTTGAATGTTTTTTCTCCGGTATGCATTTTCATGTGGGTCTTCAAGTGGTTATTTTGACTAAACGTGTTTTCACAGACTTCACATCTGAATGGTTTTTCCCCAGTATGTATTCTCATGTGCTTCCGTAGAGCACCATTCTGACTAAACATTTTTTCACAAACTTCACATCTGAATGGTTTTTCTCCAGTGTGTATCCTAATGTGCCTTCGTAGAGCATCATTCTGACTGAACATTTTATCGCAAACTTCACATTTGAAAGGTTTTTCTCCGGTGTGTATCCTCGTATGCTTTTTTAAATCACCCTTATGACTGAAGAATTTATCACAAAAATCACATTTGAATACTTTTTCTACAGTGGAAATCAAGTTGGTCGTAAATTTATAATCCTGGCTGAACATTTTATCACAAAGAAATCACTTGAATGGTTTTACTCCTTGGATTGTATGATCAAGTTCGACTAGGTTATTATTGTGAAACCAGCTCACCTGTCCGAAGTCAACAAATTTGAATCAAGTAAGGCTATTTGTAGGTAGACGATAGTTTCGTAAATCGACCCATATCAAATTTCTTAACGAAGCCGCATGGTGTTATTTTTTTCAGCGATTATTGTTTACTAATTAAAGATATGGATATATCAGTGAACTAAGTGCTACGGCTTATGCTGCTCTTGAAACTGATGTGAGGCACGTGATCCAACCATAGTTACTTTGCAGTATGAAGATTGTAAAATACCAATAGTCGGCTAGGAAGAAAAGCTGAACCCCACTCCCACCCCAGCAGTGCAGTCTTACTCAACATCCCAAGACACCCCAAGCCTTTCCAAAAACAACTAAAACTTTACATAATACCAACTTTAAATTTTAACAGCAGCACAAAAAACTAAAAACGAACAAACATATTTAGCGATATTTTGTGTAACAGGAAAATTAGTAAGGTCAGGAGTTGCCTAAGGAAAGAAACTCACGTTTTGACGAAGAGTGTTCCGGTACAGTAACGTGTATATTTACCAACATTTATAAATAATTAGCAATACCAGCAATAAGTCGTTAAATTAGTTAAATAAAATGACAAATTTATTGTTTGTATATATATATATATATATATATATATATATATATATATATATATATATATATGTGTGTGTGTGTGTGTGTGTATATATATATATATGTGTGTGTGTATATATATATATATATATATATATATATATATATATATATATATATATATATATATATATATATATATATATATATATATATATATATATATATATAATTATTTGTTTATCTCAATAACAATCTAACAATTCCTCCATTCCTTTATTTTTCACAATCATTTGTAACATGGAGCGTAAACAATTCCAAATAAACAGACCGCTCCGGTGGTCTAGTGGTTAGAGCGTCCGCAGTGGAGGTCGTGGGTTTGATCCCCGGCCAAGTCATACCAAAGACTTTTAAAAAAAATGGTACTAACAGCTGCCTTGCTTGGCGCTCAACATTAAGAGGTTAGTGTTAGGACTGGTCGGCCTGGTGTCAGGATAATGTGACTGGGTGGGACATCATGCTACTTGTGTGCGGCATGATGCCACAGTGCTAAACGTCACTATTAACTGCCTCATAGTGATATGACTGAAAAATTGTTAAAGCTACGTTAAAAAATCCCAATCAAACAAACAATCAAAATAAACATCAGAAGTATGGTGCATTGCCATTTAATGAGGAAATTGGGTTAGTAAAGAGATTTGATGCACAAGAATTCGTTTCCGTAGATTATCAGAAATAGGGCAATGTGTTTTTTCTTTTTTTTTTTCTTTTTTTTTTTCTGCTTCTTGCAACGTTTTTGCGAGATTTAGTGCTAATATAAGCAATATCAGGGTGTTTAGAGAGACTGCCCCAGCAATAAACGTGTGTTCAGGGCAAGCAGATTATCTCCAAAATGGTTTGGATGGCAACTGTTTTCAATTGCATCAACCTGTTTGGTACACAATATGTCGTACAATTATAACTATGGAAATGGCACAATACCTGACAAACAGCTCAGATCGTTAATCCATGTACGGTAGGACGCATAGGACTCAATCTGTCTATCTTAGCCTAGTTTTCGCGATACATTAATATTCATGAGGATCTCATTAAGAATGGCACTATATACCATTTTTAAAATGTATTTATGCATTCATGTGTTCCTGGGTCCACAAATCCAAAACGAGGCTAGGATATGCAACAGCTTCGTTTTACCTCGCAACAATGGTTGCTACAGTTGATACCGGCCACGGAAAAAAATCATGACAATTATTGTTGTATTTTGTTGTGCAATGGGAGGCTAGAATTCACACAGATTTAAGCTTCCACCATATTCCATCAGTGAAAAAGATGGAGCAGGCCCGCACCTGGGGGGGGGGGGGGGCAACCATTGCACTTGTTAGGGGCCCGAGCTAGATAGGCACATATACGCACATATTTGAAACACGAAAGGGGCCAGAACTCTGTCAGCTGCCTGGGGCCCAGAATTTCCTAGGTGCGGGCCTGGATGGAGCTTCATAGAATATGAATTGTTGCCATACGTCGTGATAAGGGACCGAATTTTAAGGTAAGAAACTGGATGATTATTGGTGTGTTTGTAATATTTTGCAACTGAATGATGTAAGAAAGAGAAATCAAAACGCAAAATAGATTATGTCGATGAAGCAAATGATTGGACTCCGCCACCTTAGGCCAGTCAATGTACGCTTTTCCAGGCACATTATGCCAATATAACTGCACCTATTTTCCACTATGAACACATGAACGGTATCTGCTATGTCCCTTCTTATTGATTCAATTGTGTAATTACCGGTTTCCTACTGTAGAGGTACTGCCACCTCAGCCACACCAATATTGTACACCACTAGATATTTCTAAGTTTCTAATTTTCACTACTACCATGGCATCATTCAAACTCACTAACACTTGACTCCGTGACGCTTGCTCCTGGTAATTGAGAGAGAGAGAGAGAGAGAGAGAGAGAGAGAGAGAGAGAGAGAGAGAGAGAGCGTAAAAATAGTGGAAATCAGCCTCTGTTAAAACTCTTGTACAATTTTAAATTAAAGTGAAGCTGGTAACTTTGCAAGTTATATTTTGGTTCGTCTCCATTATGGTTACAGATGTTGATGAAAAGCTACACTAATATGTTATTTTCTTCCGATCCTGTGAGTTGCATATAGCATGCAAAAGTAAAATTACAGATCTGGAGGAGAAACTGAGGAAAGCAGAAACGAAATTGGAAGAGAAGGAAAGACAACTGCAAGATTTGAATTTAAAAAAAGAAAACCTAAAGAAATTTGGATTGAACAGATTTACAGTTTACAATGAAATGTTTTTTTTATAACCTTCTTCAATAGCATCAAACCTACGGCAATTAGATTGAAATACTTATATTACAGCACAGGGAATGTCATCAGCATCAAGAAAAAGCAAAAAGCAATGGACCCAGTGGATGTAGATGAAGGGTTCATGTTATTTTGTAGATTGAGATGTGGATTTTCGATTGAAAATATGTCTGTTCGATTTAATATTCACAGGTCTTCTGTAGGTCGAAAAATAATAATGTGGACTAATTATTTTTATTTCTTACTGGGAAGTATAAATATTTGGTCAAGTCGTGAGATGCCTCTCGAGTTTCAACTGTCCTACCCAAGAACCAGAATTATTATTGACTGCATATAAATATTTACAAAAAGATCATCATCTCTACTGATTGCATCAAAGACTTTTTCAAACTATAAAACTCACAACACCTGGAAAGGATTAGTAGGGATAATCCCACATGGTGCAGTCACATGTGTGTCTTCCTAGTACTTGGATGCATGAGTGATGTGGAGATCACAAAGCTGTCGGTTGCTTAAAAGATTTATTAGAACCAGGGGACCAAATTATGGCAGATAAAGGGTTTGTTTTACACAAGGTTTGCGAAGGTACTAGTGTTAATATTGCAACACCACAATTTTTGTGTCGTGATGGGCTGGCTCTTCACAACCTCCAAGGAGGAGGACAATCACAAAAGTGAAAGCCTGAGCATACATGTGGAAAGACACATTAAACTGGTGAAAGAATACAAGTTATTTCACAGTCTGTGGTGCCTTTGACAATGTCTGGGTCAATAAATCAGTTGTGGACAGTAGCATATATTCTTTGTTCAAACGACCACTAATTCAACAAAAGAAAGAACATTGTGTGGCATGGAAGTATCATGTAGAACTTGTGAATGAAAACAAGGATACCAAGACATTATGAAAGTACCACATATGGTTTATTTTATTGACATTTTAATTGTTTAGTTTTAGACCTTAAAATCATGCTACATTTCATTGGCATCTTTTCATGCAAATACCTTTTAGATGCGTGAATCTAGTTCATTTTTATTAACATTTCAATAATATACAAGTTTTTTTAAACACCGTTAGTAATATATATATATATATATATATATATATATATATATATATATATATATATATACATATATATATATATATATATATATATATATATATATATATATACGATTACTCAGAGTTCATATGTAAATGATACATAATTCTATAATGCATTTATGGGTGACTGTTCTGTCTCAACCAACTAAGCTAAATTTAAAATTGACAATTTACGTAAGTAGAATTTTTAAAAGCAGTGTGACAAAGTCCACATTGGCAAATGACTTGCAGCCATTGTGCTTACAACAAAATACATAGCTTGGAGTTGTCAGAATGATTTAATACTGAAAAGGCATAGAACATTCAGTTTAATATATCTTACAAAACATCAATGTGCATAAATACAAACAGGAGAACTTACTAATTGAGGTATAATCTATCATAGAAGAGATCAAGCTTATTATTGACAGCTTGACACAATTACCTGTCAAACAAAACTGCACCTTGAATACATTTATATTGTATTGGATCCCTAGTAGAAAGTCTGTTATGCTGTACTTGAATTTTAATTGAGATTAAAGTGGCAGTTTACCTTGTTATATTCTTTTGCTGCTAACCCCTCTCATTCCAAGCCATGCTTCATAGCAGTCAGTGGTCACACGACTGGTGCTTCTTAAATGTACGGCTGACTTCTCACCATCTGCACACGAAACATTTGTATATGAGAGAGAGAGAGAGAGAGAGAGAGAGAGAGAGAGAGAGAGAGAGAGAGAGAGAGATTTTAATGTTAGGCAATTTTATTCACAGTCATGTACTAACATCGGAAGTCAACTTACATTTTAAGTTGTACGAAGCTCCTCATCATGACGGCATGTGCAATTCATTGAAGTAATTATTTATTTGTTGAAAAGTAAGCCCATTATAATGTATTAAACTGTAGATTTCAAACTTTTGATGTTAACAAACTGTGTTGAATGTTTTGGTATTCTTCGTTTGTTTTCATGAACATTAATTTCAGTGGTCACCAGTTTTGTAACTGCATGTACTAGGACACCTGCATATGATCATAATTATATCAATAAAACAATTTTTAAAAAAACAACTAAGCTTCACCTTTTCTGCAGTTTGCAATCTCTCTAGCATTTGATGCTGTTATCCTGTTCTTTCTGATACTGTGCCATCTTGGGTCTCTGGACTGCAACCTGGTATTTGTGTCACTATGCACGTTTTGTAAATGTTTTCTTCTGACCGCGTGTTTTGACCACATTAATAATTGATCATAGATGTACATTTAAACCATTCCTAATCAGATACAGCAGCAGAGTAGGTGAGCCGGACAACATTTTTAAACAAGTTTTCAATGAAATCAGGCTTCTACGGCCAAGGTGTGGTGAATCGGATAGCGTTTTTAAACAAGTTTTCATGGATTAGGATCAATGAAATCAGTCCCAAAAAAAATCAATGAAATCAGTCAAAGAAAAAGGGGCGAGCCGGACAACATTTTTAAACAAGTTTTCAATGAAATCAGGCTTAAAACAATGAAATCAGGCAAAAAAATCAATGAAATCAATGAAATCAGGCACAAAAAAAATCAATGAAATCGGGCAAAAAATAATAATGAAAAATCAATGAAATCAATGAAATCAATCTCCATCGATGAAAATCTTCGATTTTCAACCGAATATTTTATCCAGTCCTTAGGATCTCACAAACAGACTAATCGCTAACACCTCATCTTGTAAATCAATTAGATTATTGGACTGATCTGTGAGTTTGAAATTAATTCTGGTTAATGAATTATTATGACATCGCATATAGACTGGATTCACCGGAGATTCAATGATTAGAAACCCTGGAGGGGCTGTTGGTGCAAATGAATACAAAATATATCCTTGCTGAGCTTGATTTGATCGTTCTAAATTTATTTGATAGCTTCCTTCGATAACATCGCATACTAAATTGAGCGCAATCACCGATGAAATATTCACGTTGAACGGAGCGATATGCCTACCGCCACCATCTGGGTCGTTATTATGTTTGAGGATTTTTATTTCCGGTGATGATGTTTTTTTCCATGCATCATGAATTATTTTAAAACCAACATCGATGGCATCACTGAGAAGTTTTTGTAGTTCTGGTACGTTATATCCTGGTAGTTTGAATGCTGGAATATCTTCTATGCGGATATTAAATTGTGTTGCAAACTCTGTTCTCGGTAGGAGTCTTTCCTCATCTATTATCACTTGAATAATTTGAAAATTAAATGTTTCCATATCGTTGATAATTTTGTTGCATGTTTCTACGACGCTGATAAATTGATCTCGGGTGAGAGAGCCGGATTTAAGAGATATTAACAACAGTGAAAAATCATTATTCATTGCTCTGAAATTTTCAGTGATTTTAGGTTCCTTAACAACACTATATTGCTCTATTGTAACTATTTCCCTCCCTCCCTCCCACTCCCTAGTTTCTTTGAATCTGGAATTAAATAAACCATGAAATTTTATAACATCTGTGTGATCTATATAGCTTTTTACTGGATTATCAGATTTTATCCTGTCTGTGACATAATCAGATTTTTGTGGTTCTGGTAAATCAACGGTTTTTCCCCCTGGTGGTAATTCAGGCCATCCTAGTACGGTCCTTATTGAGCTTTGATAAATATCTACGACGTATCCTTCTGTGCTTATTTCAATGGCAGATGACAGTGTCGGCTCATGAACTGTTATAGCTATTTTTGATTCTTATCCAGTAATCGATTTTATTCTACGCGCTAATTCATTATTGATTTGTTCAATTTGGTATGATCCGGTTGGTATGGAAACAACGTTCCAGTCTGGGGTACCGTCGTCTTTATTCTTATTTGCAAATACCAAGGAATTATTCGGTTGTTGACCACCAAATGATTTTGACCTAATATTTGGCCAACTGTGATACACTCGTAATTTTGCTAGCGCTATCTCCTTCACTGGGACCGGAGAGGGGAAATTCACACTGAATTCTGGATTCGTTGATGCTATTGAGATCATGCTGGTTTGTACTGGGTTTGTGTTCTCCACTATTTGTTGAAGTAATTCCATCTGTGTTGTCATTGTTATTATACTCATGATGTATTTCTAATTTTGACATCGCAGAATCGTAAATACCTACCATCGCTGAAAACTCACTCTCTGATATAATTGTATCATCGAGTGATGACGATATCAATGAGGATAATTGCGAGTATGCAGTGGATACAACATGAAATTGAATTATGTAGTCTTGTAGTTTCCGTTGGCTGCATGATGATATTTTTTTTGTTATTATTGAAATTATTCCAGCGATTGTTGTTGCCGCAGAAATGCAAATTGGAACAGCTATCGGGGCCATCATTGTCACTGAAGACAGTATAATACCGGCTCCGGTGATTACACCACTCACAGCGTACACAGTAACATCAATTGCGGTAATTCTCCTGCGATATTTTTTAATTTTCATTGCATACTCCTCAGACAGGGTTTTGAGTCTATTTTGAAATTCTCTGACCTGATCATAGCGATATTGCGATGATGAAATCATTTTTGTTTTAAAAACGCTAGCGTTTTCAATTACGATTTCAATTGAAACCGTTAGTGAAATTGCTTTGCAATTTTCAACTTAAATCCGCTACGAATTCCACATACCATGTTGTTGAAACCCTAACCAAAATTTTATCAGTAGCTGTTATCGTAAACTTTTCAGTTCTATTCTTGTCGATGATCGTTGAAATCGTATTATTGACCCCGGATGAACTGGACGATGAAATATTAAATTGAGTCAATGGTGTTACTAGTGTTAATCGATACATACCCTTGACGGTTGCAGTGATATCTAATTTGTTGTTTGTAGGTGTCCACGCAAATGATCCGTGTTGGATCGTGTATACTACGTTATTGGTTCTGTCATGAGGGATTTTTGTTTTTTCAATGACTGTTATCATCCTCGAAAAATCATTTTTGATGGCCTCGGTGAAGATTTTCGTCTCATCGATGGATTTTTTAATATCAGGGAGTTTTATTTCAATTTTATCTAACGGGGTTCCAATAAATTTATCAATGATATTTCTACGAAATGATGTTAATTGTTTTCCGTGTTCTTCACTTTTAGATTGAAGTGTTGTTAGTTCCAACACAGAATTTTTTAATTCATCGTTGAGAGTTTTAAATCTGTCTGTAATCGTTGAAAAAAGTACACCCGGGTTGAGTTTACCCTGATCCGAAAATAACGCGATAGTATTCTCGATTGCGTTTCGTTGTTTAACCAATATATCATCCAACGACACATCACTGGTTTTCAATTTACCCTGTTTGTCCTGAAATACAACTATTTCATTAGGATCAACATTTGTTAAGTTCAACGTCTCAGCGATTTCATCTTCGATTATTTTTTTTATATCCTTGATAGAATCAGGGGTTGCAGTGTCATCGGGTTTGGGTTTCAAAGATCTCCCCCAAATATCAATCATGATATTTTATACATCTTTCTCTAAAATCGTTTTTGACGACGTCGACTACTAGTGTATTCATTTACGACAATGTGTGGTGGTTTTCTAGATGCTGAAATAGCGTTAAGGACATTTAATACTTCGCTGCCACATATTGGTGGATCATTCATTTGTTGTGTTGGTAGCGTAGAATACCAAGTCTTCATTGAAAATTTTTTTATATAACGCATAAACTCTTTTGGCGGTGCTAATCCATATGAATCAAAATAGACGATTGCCCGTGGATCAATAGCGTATGCAACCCAGTGAGTTCCCGGTCCTGTGCTGTTATCGAGATTAATGATACCTGTTTCAGTGTTGTTTGGTTGATGTGGTAACTGATCTTTCATAAAAACACCTCTGAAATTTTTAATCGCTAGTTTTTTAACAGCATCCATTAAATCAAAATTGGACATTGGAACCATCGGTTCCTCTTCAACTAGTAAACCGTTCCTGGTAGTCTCAGACCTTTTCCGCTGTACCATGAATACGGGGTTCCTGGTAGTTTTAGACCTTTTCCGCTGTACCATGAATACGGGGTTCCTGGTAGTCTTAGACCCTTTCCCTTTTTTTTATATCCTTGTTCAGTTGCCTTTTTTAGTGCCATTCCTGCTGCAGTACCAACGGCTCCTAACGCCGCTGCTTTAGCCACCGCTGGGGCTGCTGCTGCAATCAATGCTGGTATTGCAGCTAACAATGGAAATATACCGCCTGTTTTAATCATATTTTTGATAGCAGCCGCAGAAAGAGTAATCTGGACACCTTTTTTTGCTACAAGTGCATCACTGAAATGTTTTACTTGACGAGTTGTCAGCGATAATTTATTTGCACCACCAGTCATTTGATTAGGTTTCAACGTGATTGTGGTTCCACATTTTTTAGCCGATTCTGATTGCAATTTTTTGATTTGACCAGGAGTTAACGCAACACTAATAACACTATATGACATGTTATACATAATAGATTGATTCTAAATCGTTTACAATTTCAATGAAAAATCGAGAAAATCGTTCAAAGATTTTCTACTGGTGCATCTACCACTCTCATTCTTCCTCCAACACCTTCAAGTAACATTGATTTGTCGCTGAGAATGACAGCAACCGCTCTATAATTAGCAATAGCAGCACCACGAGTCACATTAGCTCTAAAATGTATATCAACAACAGATTGTCTTGTTAAATCAAGATGTTCCAATGAAAAGTAATAGATTGGATAGAGACTTTTAAAATCCAATTGTGATATTTGCAAACCAGTATCCACATTTTGATCACGTGCCATAAATGACAACAATCTATGATACACGCGAGCAATATGATTTTCTGTGTAATTAAGTTGTACATCTTCAGATGGTTCCTGCTGGCCGTTTATTCTCAGTGAGACGTCTTTAACACCTAACTGATCAAATATCATATGGCTGGAGAGTTGATTGCCAACTCGTGTGTTATCCTGTAACGCAATAAATATATGACGTGGCGCAGCAACACCTTGTTTTGATGCTAGATTCCACGTGAATAACCCGTTGATATTTGATTGCTTCACATCTGTACTCACTGATAACCAACTCAACAACGACTTTCCTCCTTGGTCCATAAATGATAGTAATCGTTCTTCTGCGGTGATTGCTGGAGTCAACACTGGCATCCACAATGATATTTTTGTTAAATTGACTTTACCGGCATCAGGATTGGGATTTGCGTTGTCTGCTGGAATCCTCCAAATTGCGTCATTATCATCACTCTTTCGTACAAGTGCTACTGTATGCTTCGCCCCGTAGATAACTTTTCTGACGTTTCTACAGAATCCAAATATGTGATGCAGTGGAATCGCGCATGAAAATGATTTACGCCGCCCTTCCAACATTAAAATACGTGTTGCAGCTCCTAGATTGAAATTAACATCTTTGTTTATAACTACAGCCTCGACATCAGCATCATCATTAGCAGCACTGACTTTTTTTGGTCGTCTTACAACAAATTGATTTCCTCCAGCGGTATTTGTAACATCTTTTGCAAACATCATAGAAGGTCCTGCTGATCTTGTATAATCATCGGAATATCTTGCTAGTCCTATTATTGTTGTAGCCACATCAACATCACGATCTATCGACTCAATTTCTTTTCCATCAATGAGATATCTAGCACTCTCAAATAGCGCCATAATACCATTATTGACAAAACCGACTTGAGTACCAGCTGGATACGGTGCTGGTACAGCAGTAGTATCAGCAGCTGTTACAATTTCTCCTTCGATTTCGATAAACGCTTCACAGGGCAAAAAGTATTTACTGGTATCATGGACTTGAAGATCAATTCTTGATCGACTATTTGAGTCTATGGCATGATAGGCGTAATATTGATAATCGCGTACAGAATCATTCTTGGGGACTGGGGCGTCTATATCAAATGCTGGATCAGGTGACTGTTTGAACATTTTATTCTATTTATCAGAGTCTAAATCGCGATTTTCATCGTGAAAAACGCTAGCGTAAAAATCCGTAGGATTTCATCGACGTAGTTTTTTGAAGCCACTTCCCGCTATCATATTTGGGTCGGGGGTTAAAGCCATCGACGCTAATTTTTCATCTACTGCGTTATTTATTATTTTACTAACACTTGCAGGCATTTCTGCTGTAGACGGTAACGGTTTCTTTTTTCGTGATTTTACTAATGATGTTATTTTATTCTTCGCGGCTGAAAACGCTTTTCCCGCAAGATCTCCAACAGCACCAATACCCTTATCACGAATAACATCAATGGCTTTCATTGATAATTGTTTAGCTAACGGCATCACTTTTGGGGCCATTCTTGAAAAGAATCCTAAAATGGTATTGCCTAAACCATCTCCATAGTATGCTCTATAAACTGGCAACCGTGAATTAACTACATAGACGGGGATTGGTTTATCATGATTGTAGTGTATGATCATTATGATAAAAACACTAGTGTTTTCAATTGCTAGCAATTTTTCAATTTAATCACTGTGATACCCATTTGCTAACTTGTCAATGAAATCTCGATATGTTTTGATATCCATGATACCACCTTGAAATAACCGTCTACAGATATCAGCTGCTTCATTAATTATTTCCGGTGAATTATTTCCAGCTCGGAATCCTCCGATTAAAACATCTAATCGTGATATATCATTGATAACACTATCAGGACATGTCCCTAATCCACTTCCGCTATAACCAGTTGCTTCATCTAGTTTTTCTAAATCCGTTTCTTGTAAATAATCATCATCATCATCATCATCAGGTGGTAGTTTTTTAGGAGAGAAAGATATTTTCTTTGCAGGCTGCTGTCGCTTTCTTTGCAATTTTCGTTGTTTTAGTTCTTCATATTGATTATACACTAGACCCACCGCATCGATATATTCGATGTATGATGCACTATCTGTCTTAATTTGACTTGTTTTAGTTTTGATTTTATAAAATATATCAGCCCAATGAGTGAAATTCTTAACAAACTTATGATGTTCTGGTTTCAACATTTTTTTTCTGTTTTCATAAGTCGCAACAACAAGCGCAGGAATTTCTGTTGGATCCGTCTTATCAATTGCTGCTAACCCTTCCTCGTTAAATCTCACGCGTAAATCATCTACTGTTCTTTTAGATTCCATTTGTTTTGTTTGTTCAGTTTTCGCTAACAGGGGGAGAAAGGTCTTTCCTTGTTCAGAGATTGTTGACACTACCTTCTTCGTTGCTGTGGTTACTGGTTTAAACAATTCTTCAGACCCCAAAGCAAAATCAGTTTGTAAACTCTGTCGCTGTTGCAGTTTATTTCTTACAGAGTCGCGAATTGGTACAAATCTCTTAATTGCATCAAATCGTTCACGAGCCAATCGGGTTGTTAATGCTTCATTGACCATTATTTGAAATCAGAAACAATTTTTCAATTGTAAAACACTTTCCCACTTTTTTGACATGTCAGATGATTTTTAACACAGTCATGGAAGTGTTATTTCATCGTGAGACACCTTCTATCATTGATGGGGAAAGTGTGGAATTCTCTAATAAAATAATTAATACCACACTTTCCCCATTCGATTTTTTGACATGTCGGATGATTTTTGATACGGTCATGGAAGTGTTATTTCATCCTATAACACCTTCTATCATTGATGGGGAAAGTATCATAATTGTATATAAAATAAATAATACTGATAGTTTCCCCACTTTTCCATTGATCGTCCATCAACTTTTTATTCAGTATGAAATATTTTCACTGTTTTAACACGGTCACGGAAGTGTTTTAACAGCTCTATCATTGATGTGGAAAGTATCATAATTGTATATAAAATAAATAATACTGATAGTTTCCACACTTTTTTGACATGTCGGATGATTTTTGATACGGTCATGGAAGTGTTTTAACGGCTCTATCAGGTTTGTGGAAAGTATCATAATTGTATATAAAATAAATAATACTGATAGTTTCCACACTTTTTCCCTTGATCATCCATCAATTTTTGACATCCCTTGAGGGTCGGCTAAAAAAAATGATATGGTCGGGCAATCAATGATCGGGCAATCAAAAAATGATAAATGATCGGGCAATCAAAATTGTTCATTTTCCTGAATTAACACCCGTAGGTTTCTAATTTTAGAGTTGACTTCTTTTTTCAATTCGTATTCATTACCCAATTCTTTTCGTATTCGTTCTACGATAGTATACAACGGAACAAACACACTGATGTCACTGGAAAATGCAAGAGAGTCTCTAATAGAATTCTGAATTCTTTTGATGAGTGCATATTTCTTTGGTAACATATATTTATTGTTGTTAACTCCGTATTCTATATCATGAAAATCAGACACAATTTGATCAGGATTTAACCCATCTGATAGTTTGATATCCTGATTTTTCAATTTTGCTATTTCAACTATGATGCTGTTCATGTTTTCAGAATTCATTATTCTATAACATGACATATCTCTAATTGAAAAATATGACGCATTAGACATAACTAAATTGAACTTTTTGTCCGTTCTTTTTTGAAATAGCAGATCGACAAACCCCCTCTGCAACTAATCGTACTGAGGCTCTACAAATATTGAAATACTTGCCGGCTTCATATATTGATTTAAATATTTTCTCTTCGTTAGTTGTTGTATTCAAAGATTTTACTGGTCTCGTTTTCTTTGAACAAGTGCCAGTCCTTCCTCTTTTCAAATTCTCACTCTGTGTGATAGCTTGCAGATTTGATAAAGAATTGTTCCTTGGATTAGAATCCTTGTGATCAATAACAAAACCATCTTTGATCAATCCATTAAAACATTCAAATACGAAACGATGATTGTAATATTTCTTCTTTCCAACAGTAAACATCAAATACCCCATACCATTATCCCTCCCAACTGGGTTCTTCAGTCTACAGTGTCTTACAACACCATCACTGGATGCTTCATAATTTGTACTCACAGGGTGCTGTCTGAATTCTTGGGTCATTCGTATACTATACTATTTGTCTAATTCAGTGACTGATCCATTTGCAGTGAATCATTATACATAAATCTTTCATTTAAACACTTGTTTTTAGTATAGCATGAGGGAGTTAAGAAGAGTGCCTTCGAAAAATGCTAAATTCAATACTGATAAGGAGTTTAAGAGATTATTGAAAATTAATCCTAAATTTAATATCGATAAACCAAAAAAACGTCCAATAGACGGAAACATGAAGGAGTTTAAGAGATTATTGAAAATTAATCCTAAATTTAATCGCGATAGACCCAAAAAACGTAACAAACGTCCAAGAGACGGAAACAAACGTCAAAGAGAAGGAAACATGAAGGAGTTTAAGAGATTATTGAAAATTAATCCTAAATTTAATATCGATAAACCCAAAAAACGTAACAAACGTCCAAGAGACGGAAACATGAAGGAGTTTAAGAGATTATTGAAAATTAATCCTAAATTTAATCGAGATAGACCCAAAAACGTGTAGTAGACAGAAACATGAGGGAGTTTAAGAGATTATTGAAAATTAATCCTAGATTTAATCTCGATAAACCCCAAAAACGTAACAAGAGATTACCATGGAAAGATGCTCAATTCAATCTTGATATAGTTTCTAATACACCCAAGAATAAAATTCTTGATAAACCCATCAGAGACTGTTTTAATGAATTCAAGCGTGATGGAGCATCTTATTGTTGGTCAACATTTCGAATTGATAGTGTTGTTGACGCTACCATGAATGATGAAAAAGCAGCAGTGATCATTTCACGTGTTGGGGAAAAAAGTCATTTTTTCCGAATCAAATTCATTATCCGTGAGGATGGAAAATGGATCATTAGGGATAAATTTGAACCCATTCTCAAGGGCAAAAAAACTATCACCGTGAATCAGGATTCAAAACCAGGAATTTTGACCGGAATTGATAAACCCTCCTACGAAAGATCTTATCCTGTCACAGCAGTTGTTTACGGGATCTATCCGCTAAATGAAAAACCTGATATTTCAAAACTAGCACCCATGAAATATTCGACAGGGCTCAATTGTGTAGCAGAACGAATAATAGAACACTTCACAAATGCGTCCCGGGGAAATAAACTAACTGATCTAAGACGAAAACAAATAACGGAGTGGGAATTAACGGTAAAAGAGCATGGGGCAACAATTCAAGATATAACCAAATTAGAAACATCATTGAGATTTCCAATATCGGTAAGGACAATCACCGGTGAAGTATTAAAAGAACCGAAATATCAATCAAAAAAAGGAAACCCAATTGAAATTATTGATCATAACGAACACGCGTGGTCATCTGCAGTAACAATATTTCCACGGGATAGAACCGTAAAATATCTATCCCAAACCGAAGAGTTTTTTTCAGAGCAGAAATTATTTGATGCTATTTACCATTTGAGTAAAAACGATCCCGTGTCAATGTGGCTATTTCATAGTACTTCAGACGAAGAATGTAGATTTGATCAGTTTGTAAGGCCCAACGGAGAATTATACCGTACTGAAGAACTGCATAATCAAATGAAACAACTAGCTAGTGAGTTTTCTGGGGACGGGGAAGACAACGATCAATTATTAGCAAACTGTTTTACAGTACCATCAATTGTAGCACATTTTGCTAGGAAGAAAAACGCGTGGAAACCAACACGAAGTGAGTTTTTATCAGATGTCAAATTGTCTTGTCTTGAATACGGCCATGGAGGATTATGAAATACAAAATACGACCCTGATACCGTTATTTCAGTTGATATGATTGCATGTTATCCAGGAAGTTTTCTCGGGTATGGAGAATGCGAGAAATATTTCAAACGATTTGGACACCCCACACACGAAATGACCCGTGTTGCGATTAATGGACCACTGCCTGAATTTGATTTAACAGGATTCGCTTGTGTGGTATCATTTGAAATGGCTACAGGACTTCATCCGTGTAGTTATGTTTTTATTGGTAAACACATGTCTGAAAAACACTGGATGCCAATAGTGTTATTACGGTATATGCTTGATTGTAAGATGTTAAAATCATTAATTGTCAGTGAAGCAATTATATCCTATCGAGCACAGAAATCAGTCTGGTTACCACAACCTGATCTAGAAAAAATAATTAGCGAACAGCGAAAACTGTTTCCTGATTTTAATGAACAACAAATTATGGATTGGTCCAAACAGTTATTTGAAATCAGAAACAATGAAGCAAAAAATCTCAGTAGAAGAATAATCGGTAAATTTACCCAAGGTGGCAAAGATGATAATACAAGATATTCTTCACGATTGATTATAGACAATGCTGAATACGATTTTGTAATCGCGGATTTAACGAATAAAGGCCTATATGTCAATCGTAAGGACGCATTTATGTCCGATGGAACCAAATTGGGTACAATTGTTACTTACAATGATGGATACAATCCGCAGTACACACATTTGAGAGCTTCTATGCTTGGTTATGCTTCTATTAATTTATTTTCAATGATCAATAGATTTCCTAACACCGCAGTTAGAGTTGCCACTGACTCATTTTACATAAATAGCAAAATGGCTGATTTTAAGGCTACTGGCAACGAGAATTGGGGGTCATGGAGAATTAAGAAAGAAATGATTCATGATTATATTCAATCAGCAGATGTTACAATTGAAAATAATTATTTAGAAAGCAATCAGTGTTCAGAATTTTCTAATGCACCACCGTGTTCTGATCCGATATGTAGATAAAAGACAGTTTATTTAAACGGCGGTGGTGGGGCAGGAAAGACAGTTCGTGCGGTTGAATTATTTCGTCGGTCAAACATGATTGTGTTAACACCAACTCACAAACTCGCCAGAGATAGAATAGCGGAGGGAGTAAAAGCCTGTACTTATCACAGCTTTTTTCGATGGAAAGGCGAGACATGGACTCCTGATCGAATGGGCGATAAATTCATTCCTGAAATCATCATTTGGGATGAAGTATGCAATGTATCGTTGAGAGTATTACAAACATTTCTTGAGTGGTTGTTATTAAAAAATACAAAAGTCGTCATGTGCGGTGATCACGGCCAACCACCACCATTTGTCGGTGCATCTCCCCATGAATGGCTAAAGGGTTTTGTAGACTACTATGAAGAAATTACCACTGATTATAGATCACTTGATAATGAATTAAAAGAATTTAAGAAACTAATTAGATTACAACCGGATAGAATCCAGTGTGAAATAGCCCGTGAAATAATTTCAGAAACTCCAATGAATGATTTCTGGGAAATGTGGAGACCAAACGATTTGATCATTGCAAGTAGAAAAATAGTCAGGGATACACTTCAGATGAAGTTATTTGAATTGCATAAACAAAAATTTGCAACACTTCCAGTGCCTCTTTGTTATAGGCCATCGGATACACGAAAACAGAACATTGAAGTTGATATTCCAGGACAAAGTGAAAAACAAATTCTCGTATTAAATGATATTGTGCTGGTTGATATCAATGTCGTTGAAGATGCATTGCGTGCTAATAAATCTCCGTGGACGCTAGGATACGCAGCAACAATACATTCTTCGCAAGGATTGACTATATCAGATACAATTGTTTGGATGGTAGATAATCGCATCGAATGGTCAAATTTAGTCTATCTCGCAGTATCCAGAGCACGAAGAATAAATCAGCTTCGAAGAATTGTTTTCGATGATAATGACACAACAATGGATGATATTGATGTTAAAATTATTGATAAGAAACTCTCCGGTTACAAACAACAAGACAAAGAAAACAGCGAGAATTTGATATTGATGCTAAATTAATAATCACTTTGAAGAAAAAACAGAATAATCACTGCGCAAGTTGCAATTGTATAATGCGTTGGCAGTATTCGGATAAGGATCCTCGCCAATTTACCGTTGACAGAAAAAATAATAGTCTCGGTCATGTCAGAAACAATGTGATGTTGACTTGTCTTGAGTGCAATAGACGCAACGGCGCTAGTTAAGACCTTGGGGCGGCAATTGAGTATCGTCAGGAATCACTTGTAATTGTTGTCTAGTAAAACCCAGCTGAGGGGCAGTTAAATCCAGTTTATAGACTGGAGGTCTACCCGTAGATCGTGTTACACTAGATATCTTGTGTGCAGTAACACTCCATATAGGATCAGTAGCCCTTTTTCTGCCACCCTCAAGCTCTCCTGGTTCGTATAAGTACCTCACAATGACATTACTACCAAGAATTGGTTCTTTGAAATCTTTTTGTGGTTTTTCAGGTATTGACTTCTTTTTAATCGCGTTGATAGGTTTCATGTTGATTGTTCTAGTAATCTCGTTATTCAGTGCAGTAATCACAGATGGTAATCTTTTAACCCATTCACGGGATCTTTTTTCTTGGATGAATTCTTTTGCGTATTGATATCCAAATAACCGCTCAGTAAGGGTTTTATTAAATCGTTCTACAATTGCCTGATCACGATGTAGCGCAGTATGCCCCCGTCTGATGGTGAAATTGTGATATTTCATTGTAGATAACACTGCACCTTGAAATTCCTTGCCAGGATCAATTTGTAATAGATTTGGCCAGTGCAGAGGGCCCCTTCGATAAATCTTTTCAAATGCAGAAGCTACTTCAGTGGCCGATTTTGTTTTTAACGGTTCTGCTTCTTTGTATCGACTTGCAATATCAACTACGGTTAATGCGTACTTGTAACCGTGGTCATGTGGCAAAAATAATAGATCAGCCTGATGAACTTCATTAGGAAAGGTCACATCAAAATGCGAGACATTAATTTGTTTAGGCGGTGGTAGATAAATTTGCCATAGTGCCTGTTTGGATAACCAATGAGCCGCAGTGGTTTTTTTCACTTTTGCAGCGCTAGCGAGTTTATGGATTGCTGATTTACCCCTCCAGTATCCTCTTGGGGAATAATAAATAGATTCCATGTTGTTATTAATTACCAGCACCTAACATCAATTTACTTTTCATAGCCGATTTTATCAAAAATGAAGCCAATTTTTCTTTGAAAGATTTATCAGGAATAGCATTTAACGCATGAATTAATTTCACATCTGCTAGATGCCTGTGCTGCAGATTACTGCTTTTATAAGAGACATCATGAAGGTGACAGGCCTTATCAATGGCATTTATTGGTTCTTCACCGGGTCGGGGCTGATTTTGATCATTGAGTCTGATATCAAGTCTTGTTCCCGGTCCACAATAACTATACCCTGGAAGGTGTTTTTCTCCGGGGTATTTTGCCCATGGGGTTCCAGGGAATTTTGCTAATTTGGCAGCGATATCACCTCCTCGTTTTTTTTAAAGGTTCCTTGGGTTTAGAAACAAATCTAAATTTCTTTGTACTACATTGTACGCATTTACCAGAAAGTGCTGATCGGTTATTTTTTGTTGTAATCGTCGTCAAGTCATCTGTGCCAGTACGTTTTTTACACTTCACACAATATAGATCCATAATTTATATATAACGGCATGAATATAATTGATTATTCAGCTACCCGACGACGGGAACCTATTAAACACCATGAAATGTTGCCGAATTCAATGAGAATGATTATAATCGGACCATCTGGAAGCGGAAAGACACAACTGCTACTTAATTTGATAACAAGATGGATGAAATGGGACAAATTGTATTTAATAGCCCCGAGTGTAGACGATCAGCGATGCTATGAAGTGCTAAAGGATTTTAACGAGAAAGCAAAAGAATTTGAAATCGATGATGATTTTATTGAATTTATTACTGATATTGATGAAGCCCCTTCCGTGGAAGACATCGATGGAAGTATTAACAATTTAGTCGTGTATGACGATATCATGTTAGATAATCAAAAGAATCCTGCTAGAATATTTTCCCGAGGCAGGCATAAAAACACGGACGTGATATATGTCACTCAACGGTACACACAAATACCAAAAGTGATTCGCGATAATTGCAATCTGCTGTGTGTATTTAACGGAGTTGATACACATACGTTGCGAAATATTCATCAGACCTGGTGCAGCGGTGATATGGATCATAATCGATTTAGAAATTTCTTTAGTCATGCTCAGTCAAAACCACACGGATTTGTGACAATAAATTTAGCAGAGCCTCGAACACGATATCGTATCGGACTGGATCAAATATTCGGTTGAAAATCGAAGATTTTTACGATGGAGATTGATTTCATTGATTTTGGCCTGATTTCATTGATTCCATTGAAAATGTTGTCCGGCTCGCCCCTTTTTCTTTGACTGATTTCATTGATTTTTTTTGGACTGATTTCATTGATCCTAATCCATGAAAACTTGTTTAAAAACGCTATCCGATTCACCACACCTTGGCCGTAGAAGCCTGATTTCATTGAAAACTTGTTTAAAAATGTTGTCCGGCTCACCTACTCTGCTGCTGAAACAAAATTCATGCTTTAAATAGTTTCGTTTTTCTATCGTTAACTTGTATTTTGTGTGCTGTAGAGGAAAAGGACACTTAACTTAGGACGTATATCAAAATATGTTTAAGAGAATAAACATATCACACTCTGTAATACTTGAATATTTTTGTCATCTGTTCATTCCCTGAACTGCTGAACTGCTGGAGACACCCTTAATTAAATTTTCAACAAATGCAAAAGAAATATATGGTTTACAGCTCAGATCGTTTCTCGATGTACAATAGGACGCCATATTTTTTCTCAATCTGCCTATCGTAGCCTCGTCTTCGCGTTACATTAATATTCATGAGGAGTTCATTAAGAATAGCATATAGCCACAATGGGAAATGAACTTGGGTAAATTGATGGTACTGCAAACTGGGGTCAAATGGCAACATAGTGACATTGGACTGGCCTCACTCGGACAGTAATGAGTAACAGTGTTTGAGTTTACCTCAATATGTGCTACTCGAGGTAGCTACATAAAACGCTTCGTGAAATGTTTATAGGGACAAAGAAACCAGATATACACAAACAAATAATTATGCAACATGAATGAAAAAAATGCGTTGGCAGTAATTATTGATGGAGTCTAACTGTTCCTGTGTAAGATTTGAAATTAAGATCTCCACTTTATATACTAATGTAAAACCAACTTCTTGGTTTCACTGTAGATTTTTCAAAAAGGCAATAATACTGAGACTTAGAAAATTCCCAAACAAGGTTAATTTAAATTTAAAAAATAAAGTCTTTTAAACGATTTAGAGAATTTTCTGTATTCCAAGAACAAATGCACAATTTTCTGCTATCAATATATTCCTTTAACATAAGTAATAGAAAAGATTGAAACGCAAATGACTTTGTAAAATTCAAGAAATAATTTATTTCTGTAAAATGCAGAGATAAAATGACGAAGTAACTTACGGTAATGGAAATCAAATTCCAAAATAATCTGAACATTACAGACAAAAGTCCCAATAATTTAAGTTCTGAATAAACTTTAGGTAGAATTTCAAATTAAGTCCAACACAGAAGATGTCGATGTGCCTGTGAAAGCCTGCATTGTGTTGTTGCACCAACAGGGTTTTCCTTAAAGCACGTTAATATTATTCAAGGTCAGAATTCGGTATAAATCAAAATTAATGTCTCTCTCTAAAAAAATTTTTTTTTTATTGAGCAGTCTTTCCAGAGAAAATTCACTTGAATTGAACAGTTTGAGGAAATAAATTCCAGGCTATATGAGCTGATGGAATATAATAAAACAAATTGATTTTGCTAGATCTGCAGCAGAAATGAATAATATTTTCAGTGACAAGATTGTGTAGTAGTCTAATTGACTTAAGGTCACAATTATCATTTTCTGTAAATAAATAAAAATACATAATAGTAAATAACAGTCAAGAAAGATCTAAATATTTACAATTTAGAATATTAGTTATGATTAGAAAGTTTGTAACTAAAGTTATAATCTATAACCTGAACAATGTCAGGTACACGAGGTAAATCGTAGGGGAATTCCAATAACTTAGAGCCAGTTTAAATATGAGGACGTGACAGGTATACAGATAAGGCCTGTCTCAATTTATGCACCATCTCAACTAGTCACACAAACTTTATAATAAATGAACTTTTTTAAATTTTGCAGGTATTCATAAAAAAGCTGTCTCAAAATATCGGTGGATTTTTTAGAAAATATTTGTCTTTTTTTAAGTGAATAATAACTGATTGTATGTGAATATGCACCAATCAATTATATCCTCAACTGAGATGAACTTTCTTTCACATATTTTCAGAAGCTTCAGTTTATTACTTCCAACTACCTTCTCTCCAGTAGACCTTCCGGACCTATTTGCAAATTTCTTTCGTGACAAAGTATAAACCATTTAGAGATTCGCTTGACAACACAATTTCAATTTAATGGTCACCATACAGGTACGATACCGAATTTAAGCGACAATCATTAGGAGCATTTGAACCTGTCTCTATAGATTTAGTACGGACAATTGCGATGAAGAGTGCACCAAAGTCTTCTGAACTTGATCTAATTCCGATATCACTGCTGCTTGAGTGCTTAGAATCAATATTGCCTTCACTAAATCATGTTATTAACATCTCTCTCTCTCTCTCTCTCTCTCTCTCTCTCTCTCTCTCTCTCTCTCTCTCTCTCTCTCTCTCTCTCTCACACACACACACACACACACACACACACACACACACACATCGGGAGAATTCCCATCATTTTTCAAAACTGCCATTGTAAAGCCTCTGCTGAAGAAAAGCAACACTTGACCATAACGATTTAAAGAACCACTACCCAGTTTATAATCTCCAATTAATATAAAAAAATCTTAGAGAAAGTTGTCCTAACCCAACTTAAATCTCATTTTAATTAAGTCTTTTAGCGATGTACAATCTGAAACTACTCTTCTGAAAGTATTTAATGACATTCTCTCTGCTTTGGATAGTGGAAAGATTACAGTCCTCACCCTCCTTGATTTGTCTGCATCATTTGACACAATAGACCATGATATATTACTTCACCGTCTCCAGCATGAATTTGGCATACAGATTATAGCCTTACAGTGTTTTAAGTCCTACTTAGTCAACAGGACAAAAATTGTATCTGCAAATGGACTACATTTCAGCCCAGTTGATCAATATTCTAGTGTTCGACAAGGGTCTGTTTTTGGACCTGTTTTCTTCATTCTATACACTCAGCCGCTCTCAAGTGTCATAGATCATCACCCAGTGTAACACCAACTGTACGCTGATGACACCCAAATGTACAAGTCTAGCCACCCAACTGAAGTTGATGTTACCATCAATGGAGTTGAGAGGTTCATTTCTGATGTGAAATCATAGCTGACATGTAACATGCTGCAGATGAATGATGATAAAACTGAGGTCATTCTGGTTACAACACAAAGACTTTCTCATTCATATCATTTACATCAGACAATAAATATCAGCAACACCAACATTAAATTCTCACAGTCAGTGCGAAACCTAGATGTTACTCGAAACATTACTCTCACATTGTATCAACATGTCATGAACATATGCAAGGCTGCATGTTTTAAACTGAGATGCATCAGTTTCATTCGCAAATATCTTTCAGTTGATGCCATTAAAACACTTTTGTGTTCATTAGTACTTTCAAGACTGCACTATTGTAACTCAATTATGTCTGGTTCGTCACAATATCTACTCCAGAAACTTCAAAATGTTCAAAACACAGCTGAACGGATCATCTTTAGAGTACCTCGATCAGTGCACACCTCACCACTGCTCTGTACCCTACACTGGCTATCAATCTGATACAGAATCAGACGCAAAATTTGTTCTCTGTGCTATGTTTCACTGACAAATTCCAGTCCAACATACCTATCCGGCCTCACCCATGTGTATACACCAGCAAGATACTTACTCTCCTCTTCTGACAATCGTATACTTATTTTTCCCACTATGAAAACGAAGTCATGTGGACAACGTTATTTTGCATACCAGGGCCCGGCGATGTGGAACGAATTACCCATTGAAATTAGACACAAAGACACAGTGGTCCCTTTTAATAGTGCCCTTAAAACTCACCTTTCTCGACTGCAGGAACACACTTAAGACCTATCAATGTTTTGTATCTTATATGTTTTCAGCATGTTTTTATGTTTTCCAATTTCATTGTTTTTGTTATTTGTTTTTCTGTAGTGTAGTCATATAATTATAGATGTTGTAAAGCGCTTAGAGCTTCTAAAGAATAGGCGTTATACAAAGTCTTCATTATTATTATTATTATTATTATTATTATTATTATTATTATTATTATTATTATAAATCCTTGAATATTTAATAAAGTCCAAGCCTAAAAATTAATTTTCTTTTATGAATTGTATGTAGTTTTATTTTATATTTAGAGCCTACATGTTATCAGTTATGTGCAGATTGTGTGTAGTTTCTTATTCTGTGTAAATGTAAATGTATAACAATTCTAATTCTGTTTTGATATCCATCGTGAGCAGATCTTTAATTACTGTCATTTGGCAAACAAAGCAAAACAAAATAGTAAATACAGCTCATTTAATTTCATCCGTCACAGATTTTCAACACTTATAGACATCGGGATATATTTATATTCATGAGCTGTAAATGCACCCCAAGGTTACAGTTGTTCTTCGAGCTCTCGTTTTGTCACACATTGGTTACTTTTGTTTTGTCACACATTGATTACTTTTTGTGTTTTAGTTACATTAGGCAATGTGTTCAGAATTTCGTATGTAATGAACACGTTTCTAATTTGACTTGGATGTATTCTGTATCCGTGTATTGGCTTTACAAAAATGTTGTAATTATGTCCAACATATAGTTAAATGTCATGTAGCTGAAAATGGGAAATGCTTCAGATATAACCACAGTATATGTACCTTACTTTCTGTGATTATTTGTCTTTTATTTACACACGTTTCTATCACAACCACTTTCTTCAATAAGCAATACACCACCATCACCACCACCAACAACATCAACAGAACTGTCACTTTTGTATTCATATTTACCTGAAATTCTCATTCATACATAACTTTACTTTATATAATTTTACATAAAACAAATCTAAGAAGCCGCTAAGAAGAACGTCACAAACAGTTCATTTAGCCAAATCATCCTACTACAGTACTAAGATCACGGAGAGTTCCAGCTGCAAAGGGCTCTTCGAGATAACTAACAAACTAATGTCAAGGAACAAATGTACACCACTTCCAACAACCTTCTCTCCACTAGACCTACCAGACCAATTTGCAAATTTCTTCGATGACAAAGTACAAACCATTAGAGATTCCTTGACAGCACAATTTCAACTGATTCGTCACCATACAGTTATGATGCATAGTTTCAACGACAACCGTTAGGAGAATTTGAACCTGTTTCTTTTGATTTAGATACAGACAATCGTTATGAAAAGTGCACCAAAGTCTTGTGAACTTGATCCACTTCCGACATCACTGCTGCTTGAGTGCTTAGATCCAATATTGCCTTCACTAACTGATGTTATTAATATGTCTCTCATCAGGGGAATTCCCATCATTTTTCAAAACTGCCATCGTAAAGCCACTGCTGAAGAAACCAACACTGGACCATAACAATTTAAAGAACTACCGCCCAGTTTCTAATCTCCCATTCATATAAAAAATCTTAGAAAAGGTTGTTCGAACTCAACTTGTATTTCATTTGAATTCAAACAGTCTTTTTTTTTAGCAATGTACAGTCTGCATATCGCCCTTGCCACAGTACGGAAACTACTCTTCTGAAAGTATTTAGTGACATTCTCTCTGCTTTGGATAGTGGAAAGATTACAGTTCTCACTCTCCTGGATTTATCAACAGCATTTGACAACAGACCATGATATATTACTTCACCGTCTCC
Organism: Unio pictorum; assembly: GCA_030141615.1. Taxonomy (NCBI): domain Eukaryota; kingdom Metazoa; phylum Mollusca; class Bivalvia; order Unionida; family Unionidae; genus Unio; species Unio pictorum. The sequence goes on from JARLTB010000025.1 coordinate 1,666,861, forward strand.
AGCATGTATTTGGCATTCAGAATATAGCATTACAGTGGTTCAAGTCCTACTTAGTCAACAGGTCACAAATTATATCTGCAAATGGAATACACTCCAGCCCAGTTTACGTATGTTGTGGTGTTCCACAGGGATCTGTTCTTGGACCTGTTCTCTTCATTCTGTATACTCAGCCGCTCTCAAGTGTCATAGATCATCACCCAGTGTCGCACCAATTTTATGCTGATGACACCCAAATATACAAGTCTAGCCACCCAACTGAAGTTGATGCTACCATTCATGGAGTAGAGAAGTGCATTTCTGATGTGAAATCATGGATGACATGTAACAAGCTGCAGATGAATGATGATAAAACTGAGGCTATTCTGATCACAACACAAAGACTTTCTCATTCACATCCTTTACCTAAGACAATAAATATCAGCAAACCAACATTAAATTCTCACAGTCTGTACGGAACCTAGGCGTTACTCTAGACAGTACTCTTCACAATGCACCAACATGACATGAACATATGTAAGGCTGCATATCTTGAATTGAGACGCATCAATTCCATTCGTAAATATCTTTCAGTTGATGCCACTAAAAAACATTTGTGTGTTCATTAGTACTTTCAAGACTGCACTATTGTAACTCAATTATGTCTGGTTCGTCACAATATTCAAGACTGCACTATTGTAACTCAATTATGTCTGGTTCGTCACAATATTCACTCCAGAAACTTCAAAAAGTTCAAAACACAGCTGCACGGATCATCTTTAGAGTACCTCGATCAGAGCACACCTCACCAGTGCTCTGTACCCTAAATTGGCTTTCAATTCGATACAGAATCAACTACAAAATTTGTTCTCTGTGCTATGTTTCAATGACAGACTCCAGTCCAACATACATATCCAGACTCACCCATGTGTATACACCAGCTAGATCCTTACGCTCTTCCTCTTGTAATCGTATACTCATTGTTCCCAAGGTGAAAACAAAGTCATATGGACAACGTTATTTTGCACACCAGGGCCTGGCGACGTGGAGAGAATTGCCCATTGAAATTAGACACAAAGACACTGTGGTCCCTTTTAAGAGAGCTCTTAAAACTCACCTGATTTGACTGCAGGGACAAACTGAGCAACCTAATCATGTTTTGTATCATATATGTTTTCAGCATGTTTAATGTTTTCCAATTTCATTGTTTTTGTCATTTGTTGTTCTGTAGTGTAGTCATATCATTATTGATGGTGTAAAGCGCTAAGAGCTTCGAAAGATTAGGCGTTATACAAAATCCTCATTATTATTATTATTTACTCACTGTAATGAACCGCTCCGGTGGACAAGTGGTTAGAGCGTCCGCCGCGGAAGCGGGAGGTTGTGGGTTCGATCCTCGGCTGAGTCATACCAACAAAGACTTACAAAAATGGTACTAACAGCTGTTAAAGCTACGATCTAAAACATGGGCTTTATAGTGGTAGCATGCCAATTTTGATGGAGGCTATGCCACAAGTTCACAATTTTTCAGTCATGTCGCTACGACGTCTACAGTGTTAGTTAATGATGACGTCATGCCGATGACATGTAGCCTGATACTGACACCAGGTTAACCTGCAATGCAGCTGTGTGTACCAATGTTATAAGTCTTTGGTATAACACACCCGGTCTTGGAATACGCGACCTCCTGCAGCTAAGGCGGACGCTCTACCACTAAGCCACCTGTGTTTTTTTGGCACAGCAAAATTAGGTATATTAAAACGAGGCAAGTTAAGTGAAGCGCTTGGCCCCAATTGCTAAATTATATGTACCGAATACATAAACGGCATTCGTTAGAGGCGAGAAATAATATTTGCTAGTTGATTCTAGTGATCCATTGAGATTAAGGACAAGTGGATCGTGATACTTTCGACAACAAGTAAAATATTGCGCTTGATTTGGATTTCCACTCAATATATTTTGTCCATGCAACTCAGACTTTAAGTTTTCTTTGGTGCAGACGTTTACGCTTAACTTTGACTTTGGTATGAAGACTCCTTATAGTTCATGTAGCTTGTGAGTAAAATTATTACTTTTACTATATTAGCACTACAGCATTGACATACATCAGATGCAGTCCATTTATTTATACTGACCATATCACAAAACATGATGCTTTTTTCCGACCAAGCTTTATAATTAAACGACTTGTAAAAAAAAATGATTCATTTGAGGGAATGGAAATAAACATATATTCAAAACTGATGCATCCCTGTTTAAAGTCAGTACATTTATGTTATGTTTACTATCTTCGACCGGTGTCACAGCAGGCATATTCTCCCTCACACACACACACACACACACACACACACACACACACACACACACATTTATCAGATGAATAATAATATCTACATTTAAATTGATTGTCAGCAACATATTTAACATTAATGAAATTCAAACCGGCTATAACAGTGAATGGGGGCGATATAACGTTGATGTGAAAATACATTACAGACCCCCCCCCCCCCCGGGGGCGATATAGCGTGAAGACTATTCAGATAACCCTGGAACGATATAGCGTCTAGGAGAATCGAACACGAGGAATATTGTCACTGAATACGGGCAAGGGAAAGTGGGATTGAAAGGAACAGATAAGTTGGCGTCACAGTTCTAGCTATATCAGCGGATAGCGGGAAACGGTTGACGGGTAGTGAGCTAGTTCATCGAGTGGCAGGAAGCGGGTAGGTTCAGATAGTTCAGAGAGTGGTGTGTAAGTATAGCTAGTTCAGAGAGTGGTGGGTAAGTATAGCTAGTTCAGCGAGTGGCGGGCAGCTGGTGGCTGGTAAGTTCAACTAGTTCAGCGAGTGGCGGGTTCATTAACAATACCAATAAAACAACGCTTGGTGGTGCGGGTTAAACAAATAAACAAAGATACACATATATGACAAAAGAATATTTTTTTTTCGAGGTATATGATTGGCCCTGAAATGGGGATCGCATAGGTCTTCTTCTCTACCGAAACGATCTGACTGCTAGACCGTAGATGAGGACTCTCCTCAGACAGCCCTATCACTCCAGATCAATTTGTTTTGTTCCCAAACGCTCGTATCAGTGATCTTAATGATTGTCCATGATGAGCTGACCTACATGGGTAAATCTGTGCGGAATATAATTGACGACACGAGAGTAGATGTTTTAACGTTAGTACACATCTTGTGACGAGAACAGGTGAAGAGAATAAAATGATCCGCTGTTGTTTATAGTGAATGAGTGGATAGAAACGGATTTAATTTTTTCAGCAATCCCAATACAAGTTACAAAATTCAGTCCGTATGGAGTCTATCTTCCAATCCAAAGAGAGTTGCCTGTGAGGTCACATTCCCTATAGAGATGTGCTAGAGTGCGGAGTGAATTAATGCGACATATTTCAAACTTGACGGAAATTAAGCAGACAATCAATTGGGGTGCAAGGACCATGGAGACGAGAAGCGATGGCTTATCAGTGTCTACCGAAATCAACACAGTTCCACTTCCAGAAGAGACCTATCTGAATTGGGATTTAGTTGATTGTCTCTCATCTCAAGAATTTGTTTCCATACCAGTTCTTCTCAATCTTCTCCTTCCTTACTATGCGTCGATGATTTTAAACAGAGACAGAGAGAAGAACTGGACAATGTTTACAGCAGCAAAAAAAGGCAAAATAAGCATATCTCCTTCAACAGCAACACCGAATAGAGGCAAGAATGAAACAATAGGAAGACGAAGAAACAGAGAAGAAGCAAGGTCTAGGAGAGAAGAACAATGAAAGTCAACGGTGACGGTACTCTTGGGCATTTTGACACATTTAAGGCGATTTTGAAGATGACACGTGTGAAGACAAATCCACACCCAAGATTCTACACCAAAATAAAATCCATCACAGTCACCAGTAAACACTGAAAAGTACTACCACATTCGAGAGACGGATAAACGCTCCTCTAGAACATAAAGAACAACAGCATACACGTACACGGTGAAGCTTAAGGACTTTAAGTCCAAAGTACAGTTGGAGAGAGAGGAAGAGTTCATCACCGAGACGTGGGATTCTTTCTTAACGACACTAAAACGACAAGGTGAAGCCATAGAAGACGGATCCTTGAGACTTTCCATTCATCACGACAGTTTGAAGTCCCCCATTTGGATCGAGTTTAGCAGTCTATTTGAACTGTCACCTTCCAAAGTCATCGAAAAGATTAAACACGTCCAACAATCCAACCACAAGATTCACATCATTGATGGAGACGCACACTGTTCATGTCTCACGTGTCTCTTTCCCGAGGGACCCGAAAACGCAAAAAAAAAATTTATTGATGGGATACCTTTGTAGCATCAAGCGTAGCCTCTTCCAAATTGACATCACTCAAGAAAAGATGTGTTTAGCCAGAGTCATCGTGGTAGGACGCACGTATGCCGACAAGAGCAACACGGCAGAATGAAAAAAGAAACAAAACAAGGGAAGCTAGTAAACCCTCGAACCTAGCCAAACAACGATGAGAAGCAAAACTTATGTCACAGTAATGTGGGTATATTCAACGACACACCCTGTGGCATTTCTGAAATACAAAACTTTCAAGACATCTTGGCCCAACGCTTTACCTTGAAAGTGCATCCGCAGGACGTGTGTGGACTTCTGTTGCTTTGAGACTTCAACAACGGAAAATACATTGTCATATATCATCAGGATGGATATTTTGATGCCAATCTTGTGATATAGTTATTATTGTGATAAATATGACTATGGGTATAGCAATTGAGAGTAACAACAGCATTGTACATCGAAATGCTCAGGATGTGTGGCTTCTCAGTTCTGTATGGACGAAGGACACGAAAGGGAACAATGTCCTGCTTGTCGGCGCACTCTTGTCCGCTCTGCCTGTTACCAACAATATCTGAATACGTAAGGCTCACAGCAGAAACGTGCTTGCTCCTGAGATTGTGCCCTACAGATAGGCAAGGCAAATGTACTAATAGTACCAAGGCACACGTGGGTCGAACAAAGAATCGATGTCACATTTGTCGCCAAATTGTGAACTTGGAACACGAGTGCTACATTTAAAAATAACATTCCAAACAAGAGGAGGAGCATCACTTAAAGAAAGGGAATTTAATATTTTTTCTTCATTTCTAATGCATGCAAGAGACTGGCATTCACGGTCCTAATTTCTGGAGGGTGTGAAAACATCTATTTTGGGAACCTAACACGCTAGCCGATTTCGCCCAATGGATCTTAGACCCCATCGACAAGACGTGAATCCATGAGGACATCGATCGTTACGGACATTGTCATTGCTATGCCACGGTAAAAGCTCAAATGTTCTAGAGCTGCGATGAACAGTTCATTCTCAGATACTCTACGGAACAAAGTACCGAACGTCCTAAAGTGACTAACAAGATCCAAACGCATCTACATCCAAGTAATACAATTGCCGTTTAAAGATTCGATGAGAATCTTAGCTATGCCTTTAAGTCGAATGCCTAAAACGTTTCGAATGATAGGAAATGCCAAACGTTATTTTGCTACACTTTTTCAATACCAAAGCCAATCAACATGCTGTTCGAGCCCATTACAGAAAGGATCACCACTACGACACCGACAACATGCGCACCGAACAAAGAAGCTTTCTACGCTTGGTACCAGACTCCATCCTCGGTCCACTTTGACTTTCAGGAAGGAATGTTAAAGTTTTGTCGGACGGATATGGATATTTTACAGCTGTGCTGTAAACAATTTTTTTGAATCGTTCATGAAACACGGAGGAATTATTCCTTTGAAAGAAGTATGCACCATCACCAAAGCGTGTTCCTTAATGAACCACAAAGCGTGTTCCTTAATGAACCACAAACGAGTCTTTGCCGAATTCTCATGGCAGTCTTAAGCCCTCATACGACGAACTTTGTCAGACCGGCTACATTACCTGTGCGACAAGAAAGACAAATGGATCCAGCACGCTCGCAACGGAGGAGACGGAAAAAACCATCAAACAGTATTTTATGGACGGTTGGGACTTAGAAAACCCTCTGCTCGTGTACGAGGTTAACAGGTGCTTTTTTCACGAATGTCGCATATGCTACCCTTAACGTGACACCAAATATGAGTTATTACAACGGACCATGGAAGACTTGTACCACGAAACTTGTTAGAGGTGCTTGAAGTTGGAACAGTATGGATAGAAAGTTGTTGAAATGTGGTAACAACAGTACGATCACCGTTTGTAAACAGATCCCAAGTGGAAACGCATCGTGGATAGTTACAAGCTAGTGGACCAACTGAATTCGTTGGACAGTTTGTACGGAGGTCAAAGAATTCCCTGTTTGCTTCACAAGCCAATGCAGACAACGGATATGAAATCAAACACTTGAAGGTGTGATTGCTGTATCCTTACTTGTCCAAATATTGTCACATTTCCGCATGTCACTCGCAATTACTGATCGAACACATAGACGTGGAGAATATTCAACAATAGGTAGGATAGATCAAGTGCAAAGTCTTGCCTCACACGGACTTGTACCATCCCGTTTTACCTCACCATTGTCATGTAAAACGAATGTTTCCCTAGTACCGTAAGTGTGAAGTAAACGTGCAACCAAGATTGACCTTGTCAGCACACACATCAAGAACGCGCCTTGACGTGAACGTAGGTCAGCGCAGAATTGTTTAAAAGTCCCGACCATGGATACCACCTGATAGAAGTGTACAAAATTTGCCATTTTCCCAAAACCTAAAAATACCACAAAGGCAACGAGACTCAGAAAGGCATTCTCGCAGACTAAGTGAATGCCAGTTTCAATCTGAAACACGAAGCGAGCAGCTATCCTTCTTGGTGCCACACTCTCGAAAACCATAAGACATTCAAAGAAAAATACTGTGAGCAGGAAGGTATCATTCTTTAGCACGTGGAGAAAGACGAAGGAAGGTGCTCGTTTGCCAAAATGATGTTGAACTGCTCGTGGGGTACAATGTAACAACGACAGTGTATACACAAGGTGGCATATTTGACAGAATCTCAATATTTGACATAACCTTCCAGCTTCTTCCAGGTAATTCACGACAAAACCAAATACATGAAACACGTGGACGTCCTTCGTGAGGAATTAATTCTAGTCAATTACGAAGATCTGCACTTTAAAGAAGCCGATGATAATGGAAATGTTATAATTGTGGCTTACACGCCAGTCTATGCTCCCTTAAAATTGTACGAAGTGTTAGAATTAATACGGAGAGCTGCATATACATAGATTGCCTGGGTAAAAAGGAAACACGTCCAAGACCGATAGTTCCTTGTAACTACAACGACCAAGCGAGAAAGATGTATATTTTCAAACAGACATCATTAAAGTTCATGTATTCTCAAGTGGAGTGCGATGCTGAGCACAGCGATGCGAGCGGTGCCTAAGCTGTGAGCTTAGGGATTCAGTACCACAATACGGTAATTTTGCTTTGACTACAACCAAACCTATTATGGAAAGTGATATTTTGCGTGTCACATATAACGGATGCGAAAACGATGCCACTCGTTTACTGAGTCTAGTGTTTCAGTTCAGTGTGACGCTTTCTCAGTGGGAACAGTCATATTCTGCTTACCTAGAACATGCTCTGTGGTCTCTGTATTGTCACTTCACTGTCTACCTTCAACAAGCTGTAGATGAAGGGACTACCACTACCCCTTGTAACCAAGACAGAAAAAGGAGAATAGGAGTTCAAACTACACCATAAAATATACGCTAGTTAACAGAATTACAAGAGAAGGTACACAAGTTAACACCACCACTGACATCCAGAATCGGATGGATTAAACGCGTGTTTGCCACCCCTTCATCCACAGATGAGAAAAGGAAGGAGAAGACAGAAGTGAAACAAAAAAACGATTACCCCAGTTCACACATCCTCCTCCTCGGCACCTATTGCTCGCCGGATACGCAAATAACAAAGTAGCGTCAATGAAGAATGTCTGACTAACATAAAAACAAAAGGAGATGTTAGCCAGCATTTACAACGATCCAGGTTACGGACGAGTTCAGAAATTGTATCATGCTGCCGAATCCCGACTGAAAAGTGTGGTTTTACTTTAAGTGATATGATGGTTACAAGAACAAGCCACATACACTTTACACAAACCCATTCGACGAAACGTTTCCAGAAGTGGAGGACATCGATCATCAATGGCCATCCAATTTAACCGATGTCTCCTATTTGGCAACCTAAAATCGTGGCTAAAATATTTGTTTTGTGTCATCGACTTCTTTTCTATATTTGCCTGGGTCGTGCCATTGAAATCAAAATTGATCAGTGAACTGCGAACCCTTAAACTGGTGTTGAAACAAAGTGGTCGTTTCTCTATTCGATGTCAAATCGACAAAGGAACAAAATTTCTAACCCAAGCTTTCCAAAATGAATTAAAGAAACTTAACATTCATTCTTTTCTAGCTTTATGAACAAAATAAAAAATTCATTCATGCTGTTGATCTTACGATATTTATATTCATTTTGTCTGAACACCCATCCTGCAATATCTCAATATTGTTCCCATATGAATTGTGCTGCATTTCTTTCAGAACAGACTGTAGTCAATGTCTTGTATATTTCAAACAGTGTCAAATAAAAGTTTAATCACACTCCTGATTCGACTTGGATGTGCACGCTGACAAACATCTAATTATATATTATTTTGTTATACATTTGGCTTAGGCATTTTCAAGCTATAATAACTTGAGAACTGCGACAAACACAGTTAAGTGTAAAACAAATAACTAGTAGGTTCACTGATGTGTTGTGGACAGGTTTGTCTCCAATAATGGCAATGTTGTTGTTTTTTAAAGAAGCGCAATCATACTCCCAAATAACCAACGTACTATTACAGTTTGGGTAGCTGATTTATAGGACGGAAATAAGCATCTTGTACCTCACTTCCTTGTAGTGAAGACAGTACACATATCGCATATACTATCCAGGCGCATCTTCATCCCCATCGTCCCAAAACCTGGACGTGCCGCTTATCGGTAAGGTAAATTTATTTTTCCATTATTTATGGAGCTAATTCACATGTATCAACATTTACATTCGTCTAAAGTCAAAAGAAATATAATTTACTTTCTGATCCGAATGAGTATATTATAAAATGTAGCTCAGTACATAATCTTGTTATTATAATCCTTACTGATATCTACGGAACCGCTCCAATGGCCTAGTGGTTAGAGTGTCCGACGCGGAAGCGGGACGTCGTTGATTCGATCTCCGGCAATCATACCAAAGACTTACAAAAATGGTACTAACAGCTGACTCGCTTGATGCTCAGCATTAAGAGGTTAGTGTTAGGACTGGTCGGCATGGTGTCAGGATAATGTGACTGGGTGGGACATCGTGCTACATGTCTTCGGCAATACGCCCCAGTGCCAGACATCACTATAAATTGCCTCGCTGCAGACATCGTAGCGATATGACTGAAAGATTGTTAAAGTTACGTTAAAAATCCTAATCAAACAAACAAACTGATCTCTACTGAGCACAAAGTTCATAACTTTCTTGTACCTAAGTAATCCTTACGCGATTGCAACAACAATTCAAAATTTGAAAACATCTTTGTGTAACATCACAACCTATAATGCATCTGTACGGAACCACCCCCACCTACCATTTCATCTGAAAACAGTTTTAAGACGGTGTTGCCGTCAATCAAGCTACTGGGCCATAATATGTAATGACATAACATCTGATGGGGTCTATGTAATGCTGAAACTATTAGGACATGTTTTTCTGCAGCTAAGACTGACAAGAGACTTAGTTTTTCCTGCCTTGTTTGCATATACGTTTGCATAGTAAACTTATAATTGTGTCATATATTAAAACTTCAAGATCAGGTCACTGTGATCAACATTTTATCCTCAGAGAATTTGGTGAACCGTTGTGCTTAATTCCATTTCTAAGTTAGTATGGTCACTTGAATATTTAATCTAACTAAAAAAGCAGTACATAAATCCTTATTAAATAACCAAAGGTAACAAGCATAACTGAATTACCTAGACAGTTTTGGCTTTATAGTTATGCAAATTTAAAAAATCTAAATTGCATACCTGACTTATTACATTTTTGAATGCATACAAGTGGGGCAATGAATAATGCAATATGCCATTATGACAAGCTAATCCTGTACTCGGATTGCATTGGATGCGATGCGTGATTAATGCATATGTGGTGTATTTAAATCAGCTTATAATATAGCCAATACAATCTTATGAAATTTATTCCCTAGACCATATGTATCATTTCCAGTGCAGTAACAAAAAGAAGTATTTCATAATAATAAATAAATCAACAAAATATAATTATTTTAATGACAAACTTTGCAAGCAACTGGATGCATGTTTTCTCTTGCAGCATGCATCTGTATATATAGCTTATGTTACAAGTTGAGGCTCTTAAAACAAGTAACAGGTAAGAGTGAAAAGCAACACATTTGTAAAATTCCACAGAAACTGCCTAGAATACAAAGAGAAAGTGTACCAAAAAGACTATGATATTAAAATTAAATCCCAAATGATCATAGAATTGCAGACACAAGTCCAAATAATAAAAGTTCTGAATAAACTTTAATGAAAATCTGAATTAAATAAAATACTGAAAGTGTTGATGTGCCCATGGTGGCTTGTATCATGGTACATGTATTTTGTTCAATTACAGTAATATTATTTCAAGTTGGAAATCATTATAAATCCCAGTGAATGTCTCTGTCCAATAGCCTTTTTGACCACTCAATTTATCCAGAGAATAAAAACATGAATTGAAAAAGTAAATTCCAGCCCAAACAAACTTTTCCACACCAATAATATAATACAATTGATTCTCATAGATCCTTAGTAAGGAATATATAAGTTTTCCTATGACAATATTATATATTCCTCTACTTGACCTCATGTCCCAATTAGCATTTGCTAATAAAAGCTATTACCTAATGAAACACATATTTACAAAAACAAAATCTAGGTTATATTCTGAGGGGCTTTTACTAAAACTATAATATAGAATCTGTAATAGGTCACGTAGGTCAGGGAAAGTTCAATTACCTAGACCAAGACCCAAATCAACATGTTTACTTTTGTCAACAATAATCCTAATATTAAACCCATACAAACAGAGAATATTTTAACTATATATATTAGTTCTTTAAATATTTTTTTCTAAAAACCAAAACTTCAGCTCTTGTAGAAAATATGCTTGATTTCTGGACAAGGTTAGGTCCAATACAGATTGTTACATTATAAATAGCATATAATAAAATATTTTAAAAAATGCTTAAAACAAAAGCAACACACAATGCAAATTAAATGAACATAACACTTTATATTGATCACTCCTATTATCTCAATGGTTAACATGTTTCTTTAAAGGTCTACTAGTGCACTCACACAACTTTCGTTTATATCATTAATTTAACCTTCATGAAGCGATTTGTATACATATTATGTCATATACCTCATCATTAATGAAAATAACGACTACAGAACATGGATTTTTTTTGTCCTTGGAGACCAAAATGCTCTTAGCTGATTTCACACTCAGTAATTTCTGTTATGCAAAGCAGAAGTGAAACATTGTAGGGAACACAGCTTTCCAATTTTCATTGTAGTTGCCTTCACCAAGTGAAGCAGTGTGTGATAAAAATGATAAAAAGATGTATTGTTGGAGGTTGTAGCAATACAACATGAGGAGTGAGTTTGCACTCATTTCCTACTAATCCTGTTTCAAGGACACAATGGATTAAGCAGACATGAATAACAAGAAAAGGCTGGACCACAGGGTTTGATTACAAAGCAAATAAGGAGTATCCGTCCATGAGTCAGGGTCTAACCTGGAACAATATAACAATTTAATAATAATGTTATATAACAAGTGTTTTTCTCGTGTTTAAATGGTGTGAATAGTTGGTGTATTGATTTTAACTGCAAGGACTAATTATTTCTGAGGTATGATGCCTCCAAATAGCACATATTCAGAATCATACATTATGACAAAATTATTATTAATTCTACTACAATTTATATTTATGTTAAATTGAATAATGTTGTAACAAAATAATTTTACAGTCAAATACTATTTATGTTTCTTAAAATGAATACCATTTTAACTTTTATTACTAAATTATTTACAATTTTTTTTATCCAAATTTTAATCATGCATATAAGCAGTGGATGAAATTCTTCTTTCTTAAATTATGGTGGGAAACATTGTTTTCTTTCAGAATATTATGAGTTGATGGCATCACTGGATAAATGGTCAGGAAACCAGTCAGTTGATAGTTACCACCATCTCTATGCAGCCAATCCCTGAGGCCATGACAATTCAAGGCAACACTTGAGCAAAGTATTTATTACGTACTTAAATTTTGAATGTTTCAATTACAGTATGCTGTCTATTCATGTGCTGTGTCAAATTCTGCTACTGGGACCAGACATTTTATTACAATATTCACATTTTAACTTTATGTCACCATTATGCTTTCTCATGTGGCTCAAGTCACTACTCTGGCTGAACATTCTACCACAAAATTCACATTTGAATGGTTTTTTTCTCCAGTATGTATCCTCATGTGTTTCCTAACACCAACACGACTACTAAACGTTTTATCACAAACTGCACATATGAATGGCTTTTGTCCCTGATGAGCATTCATATGGTTATCAAATGAAGTTTTCCAACTAAACCTTTTTTCACATACTTCACACTTGAATGGTTTTTCTTCAAAATGCATTCTCGTGTGGCTCTTTAAATTACTATTATGTTTGAACGTTTTATTGCAAACATCACATTTGAATGGTTTTTCTCTAGTATGTATTCTCATGTGCTTTTGCAAATTAGCGCTTTGTCTGAACATTGTATCACATATTACACATTTGAATGGCTTTTCTCCAGTATGCATTCTCATGTGGTTCTCTAAATAAACATAACGAGTAAACAGGTTTTTGCAAACTTCACATTTAAATGGTTTTTCTCCAGTATGAACTCTCATGTGGGTCTTCAAGTTACTACGCTGATTGAACATTTTATTGCAATCTTCACATTTGAATGGCTTTTCGCCGGTATGTATCCTAATGTGCTTCTGTAAAACATTCTGACAAAACATTTTCTCACAAAATTCACATTTGAATGTTTTTTCTGCAGTGTGTACCTTGGTATGCTTTTTCAAATCACCACGATTGCTGAACATTTTATCACATATTACACATTTGAATGCTTTTTCTCCAGTGTGTATACTCATGTGATTCTTTAAATGAACACTTCGAATAAACATTTTATTGCAAACTTCACATTTGAATGGTTTTTCACCAGTATGCATAATCATGTGAATCTTCAAATTACCATTATGGCTAAACAGTTTAAGACAAACTTAACATTTAAATGGTTTTTCTCCAGTATGAACCCTCGTGTGCCTCCGTAGAGCACTACTCTGATTAAACATTTTATCACAAATGTTACATTTGAAAGGTTTTTCTCCAGTGTGTATCCTTGTATGCTTTTTCAAATCAGCACTACCACTGGACATTTTATCACAAAATTCGCATTTGAATGTTTTTTCTCCTGTAGACTCCATGTTGATCTAGACATCAGCACACAGACTTAACATATTATCACGAAGTGTCTATAGGTTAGGTCGGCATGACGTCGGCTTAGCGACATACTTTCAGCCATATTGCGGAGGTGAAAATAATTGCTTAGTAACAGTACGGTAGCGTTAGTTATGTTCCATATCGCAAACCGTATTTGTTTACCTGTATTTTTTTAATTATTATTTCTGTTTTCTGTTCAGAAGTGTTGCATAGTCCTCTGTAGAAACAGGATTTAAAACCATGAATGTGTGTCTGTCGAACATTTTTACAGACGTAATATATTTTAGCATACGGCAGGCGGGAAATCTCACGCGCGAAATGATACCACCATACTGTGCAGGCCACATTCGTTATCGTGAGGACTTGTTTAAGAAAGCTTATCAATACTCCTTCACCCCGACAAGTGCGACATCGTTAACCATTTTCTATTACTGTGATAAGGTGTTAACTGTCAAGGTCCTGATTATAAATTCGTAGAATACTACGAGTTAGCAGGTCTTACTACCTTCAATGAAAAGCTGTCAGTACTTTCGGTAGATGTTATATTGCAAAGGCTCTATACTAGTTAGGAAATTAATATTTGACGTCGGCTTTGCCTTACCAAGAGAAAAACGCTGTTAGTTTGTGGGATTTGTTTTGGTATTTCTCTTTTTGCTTGTTTGAGAATTTTAAAGACAATCGACTTAGAAATAAAAGGAACAAAAGAGAAGCATAGTATCCGTATCCAGAATTAACTATACTGTACCATCAATCTCTCATTTTGTTAGGCCTACCACTAGCCCTCCGCCAGAATATAGGGGTAAAACCACTCAAAGTACCCAAACGTTAACGCTTGCGTTCATTTCGAAATGCTTTAGGTACGACCATGTAAATATTACCATATTTCCTATCATTACACATTTTAAAAAAATACGTCCATATTTTTGTTACCTTTACATAAACATATAAAACGTACATAGGAAAATGCAAAGAAGGGGTGGGGGGGATTTCATTTCAATAGAAAATGAATGTAGATTATGTTTTTTAACTTGACTCTATCACCTTAGATTCTCCTAACTCTCAAGAATCTGCTTTTTGACCCTGACAAACTTGCCATATCAGTTCGTTTTTCTGCTTGCCTGTAGACTGGAATTTAACATGCGTCAAAATACTTCTGTATAAAATTTTGAATGAGCATGTTATGTTGTTGTTGTTAAACTTTCATGACCATAATTAGAGAATCCCCTGTTCTTGCTTCAAATCTTTTGGGGACCTAACACGCTAGCCGATTTCGCCCAATGGATCTTAAGCCCCATCGATTAGACGTGAATCCAGGAGGAAATCGATCGTTACGGACATTGTCATTGCTGTGTCATGGTGATGGCTCACAATTTCTCGAGGTGCGATAAAAAGTTCATTCTCAGACACTCTACGGAACAAAGTACCGAACGTACTAAAGTGACTCAAAACCGAGCCAAACTCAACACGCTCGCAACGGAGGAAATGAAAACACCATTGGAGAGTATTTTATGGATGGTTGGGACTTAGAAAACCCTCTGATCGTGTACGAGTTTAACAGGTGCTTGTTTCACGAATGTCCCATCTACTACCCTTAACGTGACACCAAATATCAGTTTTTACAACGGACCATGGAAGATTTTTACCAGGCAATAGTACGGAAACAAAGTTCTGGAAATGTGGTAACACCAGTACGATCTTCGTTTTTAAACAGATCCCAAGTTTAAACGCATCGTGGATAGTTACAAGCTGGTGGACCAACTGAATTCGTTGGACAGTTTGTACGGAGGACAAACAAATTCCCTCTGGCTGCTTCACCAACCCGACGAAGATAACGAAGATGAAATAAAATACTTGGATGTGTGAAAGATGTAACCTTACTTGTCCAAATATTGGCACTTTTCCGCATGTCACTCGGAATTTTACTGAGTGAACACATCAACGTGGAAAACATTCGACAATAGGTCGGATTGATCAAGTGCAAAGTCTTGCCTCACACGGACTTGTACCATCCCGTTTTACCTCACCATTGCCATGTAAAACGAATGTTTCCCTGGTACCGTACTTGTGAAGAAACGTGCAATCAAGACCAACCTTGTCAGCACACACACGAAGAACGCGCCTTGACGTGAATGTGAATCAGCGCGGAATTGTTTAAAACTCCGGACCCTGGATACCATCTGATATAAGTGTACGAATTTACCACTTTCCCAAAACCTAAAAATACCACAAGGGCGAAAAGACTCAGAAAGGCATTTTCGCGGACTAGGTGGATGCCCTTTACAGTCGGAAAGAAGAAATCAGCAGCTATCCCTCTTGGTGCCACACTCTTGAAGTCCATAAGAAATTCAAAGAAAAATACTGGGAACAGGAAGGCATCAATTTCTTTCCGCATGGAGAAAAACGAAGAAAGGTGCTCGTTTTCCAAAGTGATGTTGAACTGCTTTTGGGGTAAAATGGCACAACGACCGTATTTAAAAAAAATAGAATAATTCACGACAAAACAAAATAATGAAACACGTGGACGTCCTTCGTGAGGATTCTAGTCAATTACGAAGATCTACACATTGTAGACGGCGACGATAATGGAAATGTTATAATTGCGGCTTACATGCCACCCTATGCTCTCTTAAAATTGTACGAACTCTTAGAATTGACACGGAGAATTGCACCTACATCGATCGCCTGGGTAAAAAGGAAAAACGTCCAAGACCTAGAGTTCCTTGTAACTACAAAGACCAAGCGAGAAAGATGAATACTTTCAAACAGACTTCATTAAAGTTCATGGCTCCTCAAGTGGAATGCGATGCTGTGCTTTGCGATGAGAGCGGTGCCTTACGTTGTGACCTTAGAGATTCAGTACCACATCACGGTAATTTTGCTATGTCTACTACCAAACCTATTATGGAAAGTGATATTGTGCGTGTCACACATGACAGATGCGAAAACGATGCCACTCGTTACTGAACACCTTATCGTTTTACTGGTTTTCAATGTCAATGTCATCCTCCATGTAAGACCATGCAGCTACCACCCTAAGGATGTCATCCAACCCTGAGAAAACGTCTGTGGATTTCACCATACCCTCATCGACATGAGCCTGTAAAAGACGAATCTTCGTTTGCTGTGCGTTTGCCTGAATACTGCAGCTTTGAAGGATGATTCCAAAGCTTCAAAGAAAAATTACCTAAATATATGGGAGGGCCTACTCCCGAAGAAGTAGCCGGAGCTGGATTTTTCTACTTGGTCAAAAGTGACAAAGTCAAATGTTTCAGTTCAGTGTGTTGCTTTTTCAGTGGGAACAGACATATTCTGCTTACCTAGAACATGCACTATGGTCTCTGTATTGTCACTTCACTGCCTACCTTTCAGAATCTGTAGACGAAATAGCCCAACCGGCTCTGAAAGACTCAAAGACCCTGATGACAAAGGACCACCACTACCCCCTGTGATCAAGACAGAAAAAGGAGAAGAGGAGTTTTCAAACTACACCATAAAATGTACGCAAGTGAACAGCACTACAAGAGAAGGTACGCAAGTTAACAACACCACCGACATCCAGAATCGGATGGGTTAAACGTGGGATGGCCACCCTTTCATCCACAGAGGAAAACAGCAAGGATAAGACAGAAGTTAAAGAAAAAACGATTACCCCTGTTCAGACATCATACTCCTCGACACCTTTTGCTCGTCAGATACGCAAATCATTGCAAAATAAATATTAAAAAACACGAAAAAAAAGTAGCATCAATGAAGAGTGGATGACTTAAATAAAAAGAAATGGAGATGAAGTTAGCCAGCATTTACTACGATCCAGGTTACGGAGGAGTTTAGAAATTGTATCATGCTGCCAAATCCCGACTGAAAAGTCTCCTTTTATTTCAGTGCAACGATGGTTACAAGAACAAGCCACGTACACTTTACACAAACCCATTCGACGAAATGTTTCCAGAAGTGGAAGGCATCGATCATTAATGGCAATCCGATTTAACCGATGTCTTACATTTGATCACCCACAATCGATGCAACAAATATTTGTTTTGTGTCATCGACGACTTTTCTATATTTGCCTGGGTCGTGCCATTGACATCCAAATCGAGCAGTGAGTTACTGCGAACCCTCAAACTGGTGTTGAAACAATGTGGTCGTTTATCTATTCGATGTCAAACCGACAAAGGAACCCAATGTCTGAACCAAGCCGTCCAACATGAATTAAAGAAACGTAACATTCAGTTTTTTTTCACCACCGAGAATCCCGAAACTAAAGCCAGCGTCGTGGAACGTTTTCAACGCACCTTGAAAGAACGCATGTGGAAATATTTTACGCGACATTCATGGGTCAACCAATTTTAGTCGAAAGCTGGACAACAAGATTTGATGACGTACGCACATTAAAGCAAACACCAAACCTATGTCGAATATATAGGTGGTCCATATGTGATACGCTATTTTCATTTTACGTTTCATTTGTGGCAGTACTCTGCCTACCATTTACGAGTATTTCTTTAGTTTAGAGGCATAACAAACGTACATATTTTACAAGTCAGTGTTGTATACTTACCATTTTAATACGGAAATCCGCAATAGCCGAATATTTCAGCGCACCAGCCGATCATCACTATTACACGACTATTTTTTTTAAAAAAATTTATTTAAAAAAATCGAATTCACAAAGTGTCTCCTCAGATCCGCTTTTTAATAAAACTAGTCCTTTATCTCTCCAATCCTTCTCGAGTGAATTTGTGCACCACGTGAGAACACCATTCTTATTAGATAAATCACTAACGGAATTTTTCGAAAGTATCATATTGTTAGTTTTGGAATAGTCCCGAAATGAAGAGAATTAAGAGCGACTTCGGTGACTGCATTAAGGGGGCGGCACCTCTAATTCTAAATGGAATATGTCAACATCGTTTAAACCTAACATCTGGATTATTTCAGGGAACGCTTTATATCTGATAGCCTTTTCAGTAAATCATTTCTTTCCTTCCAAACATATTGCAAGAATGGAAAAATCGATGAAAAACGGCGGCACAGGAGCTTGAATAGTACTAATAAATACTCTATTATAGATTAGATTTATAAACAAATTTGTTAAAAAAAATCATTCATTTTTGGGGATCTTACGACATTTATATTCACAATTTTGTCTGAACACCATCCTGCAATTGCTCTATATTCTTCCTCGTATAAATTCTGCAGCACTTCTTTTAAAACAGACTTACTGTACCCAATGTATTGTATATTTCAAACATACAGTGTCAAACATATAGTTCTTGTTCCATCTCTCTCTCTCTCTCTCTCTCTCTCTCTCTCTCTCTCTCTCTCTCTCTCTCTCTCTCTCACACACACACACACACACACACACACACACACACACACGCGCGCGCAGAATGATCTAATTGCCTTGGTTGTTTCTAAGTAACATGATGTGCGAGAAAGACAGTGCAGATCATCTACTTTACAGGGTATAGCGCGTAGTAGACCATTTTACTCGTGACCAAACGGAAGCTCGGAGTTAGTTTGGGTTTAAAAAGGTTACCGTAAACAAAATTAAAGCTCATACTTGATAAAATAATTTAAATACAAAGTCCAAGTTTTATATAAAGAGCACTCTTTGCCAGGTGAAGCGCGTAGTAGACCATTTTACCCGAAGAGGTGCGCCCTCAGAGTAAGTTTGGGTTTTCAGAGATCACCGTGAACAAAGCTAAATCTCATATTTGGTAAAACACTTTCAATACAAAGTCCATGTTTCAAAAGCCAAAGACCTTCTGAACTGGAACATCGTCATTGTATAAATACCAGGACAAAAAGGTTGCATGTTTTAATCACCTCTTATGCATTAACAGGTCCCTCGCGTAGCGGATATGTGGGTATAATAAAACAGAAAACCACTCCTCCCATTAATTATTAGAACCAGCAATCACCCCTATCCATAAGTCTATTTACAGCCTGATACTAAGTCCCTGGAAATTTGCCTGAGATACAGGGCTCTTGCACGCTGTATGTTTTGTGTAGAAAATAACCTTATGTATGGTCCTTTCAGACTGCATAGTTTCCTGTCCTTATCCACGAAGACTTCGGAATCCAACAAGGCGTTAAATGAGCGTTCTTAATAATGCTGCCACCCGAAATGCATAGATTACGACCTTGGCAGAGAGACACGAATTTGTTATTGTTGTGTATATCCATGTGTTTGTGCGTCTTTTACGACGCATGACTACATTAACATTAAATTAGAAGTCAGTCGGAGGAAGGATACTTTTAAAGGTCACCTGCCACCTATTTTGTAAAAAACTGCAATATCATTATAGTCATAATAGAAATGCATCTGTTATATATGCACACCATACAAATGTTTAATTAGACTAAAAAATCTATTTTTTAAATGAAAAATTTTACTCGGCAATCTCCGTAAACAATCGGTAAGTTCCGTGTGCCAAAGACGGATATGACGTACATTTATCCCTTCGGTTCAACCTAACCATTCATGCGTTGAATTTCCACGCGTATATGTCTATCATCTGTGTGATACATTTTAAAGATTGTGATTTTCTACAACAAATATGGTGCACTGTGTTGCTTACGGATGTAACCAAAAGAGCGATGATGGGACAAAAGGGTTCTTTCTTTTTCCGAAAGACCATGTTTACCGGAAAAAATGGATTGAAGCTGTTGGGTCCAATAGAGAGAGAGGGATGGGAAAGTTGTACCGTTTGTACCAACTGCAACATCCCGCTTGTGGAATGGGCTGACTTTCGCGTGTATCTAACAGTCAGGCTATGCGTTACGAGTCGTACACTCTATCAACTGAGGTGCCACTATAAGAGATAGAGAAAGGAGAGAACTATGAGAAACTTGAATGATAGTTTTAGTATCCACAATTTTTGGTAAGAGTTGTAATATTTATGGCCCATATTTTGACATGCCTTGCAAATAACGTATGTTGGAAACTCTAAAACCAAAGTCATATATACCAATGAGTTTTTCAAACTTTTACACTAGATTTGTACGTAAGTTTTCCACTTGTAATTTGGTTTATTAGTTTAATGTTGAGACGGTTAAAGAAAATCAGCACGACGCACAATCTGTAAATGATATCAACTCTTGTTGAACAATTTAAATTAGATTACTCATTTAATCTTAAAATATTATAAACTTTCATACATATTTAAAAACTACAAAAGGTAGTGTTCTCAAATATAGAAGCGATTGAAATTTGTTTCAAATAAATACTTACAACTTGTACCTCACTTCATTTGATCCTTACGCATGCAAAGGGACAAATCTTGCGACAGCGCATTAACATGTATCACCAATGTGTGTTTATTTGTTTGCTTAACACATGTTCATCTCTCCACACAAGTTCGAATAGATGAAAATTACAGACAAATGAAGTCAATGCTACTTAAACTTACAATTCTGAATGTAGATAATTTAAATTTTTATTTTAACAATTTGACTTTGCCATATACACTATACCCTTTGGTATCGTGTACATTATCGTTCTGTTGTAATAGTTTTAATAATGAGGTGACTGTCACGTTGTAAATAAGAAACAATAGCCAGATTCCAGCATGTACATGTTAGACCCTGAGGCTACTTAGTCCATTTCATAAATGTTAAGAGTATCAGCCTTGCGAACAATGAGGTGTCAAATCAAAGCCAGTTGCGTATATCATGGCCATAGAAACTTGTTAATGGTCCCTTATTTGGCTGCGTGCGACTCACAGGTAAGTGAAATGAATTGCCTGTATTGGGTTCAAAGGAACATTAAGTGGGGCTCGAAAAACCACCCTTGATATACTTCCATGGAGGGGGCATATCTGATAATTATGTAGGCCATGGGTGAAACGACATCCACTCATCGTTGAGCAAGGCGTGGCCACCATTGGAATCGCAAGCTTAATCTAGTATCTTGAAAACTAAACGTTAGTAGTTGCTAATCCATCTTAGGAGAATTATATAAGCTACTCCTCCGTCATTGGAAATCGGCGAGAAACATTATTCTGGGAATTACAAAAGAGCTTCGGACAGGTCAGTGACTTATTTGCTCGATTTTTTGCTATTTATTACGGCAAAGTAATTGCACTTTAATTATGTACAGTATTTATACATTATTTGTAGTATTTCATTCATTTGTAGTGTTTGATCTACGTGTATATTTTGAGATATGAGCAACGTGTATGTAAATAATTAATATGTAATTTGCAATTTGGTTAATTCGTACTACATTTTTTCATGTGATATTATAGATTTGCAAGTGTTGATTTGAATTATAACTTTGTATAATGGTTACAGTGTGCAACAATAGTCAATAGGGATATTTTACTATTTGTGTATACTTTGTAGGAGTATAATGTGTAAGGATATATCAGCGCATCGATATGTGGATAACTGTACACTTTGTAGGAGTGTAATGTACAGAAATGCGTCTGATTATGTGACATTGTTCTCTATAATAAGATTGAGAATCTATATATATATATATATATCGATGTGAAGAAATATATTGATATATGCACGATAAGCAGTTTATACCGTGTATACCATACCAGAAAGTATGGGTATTTCGATGTGCATGAATGTGTGACCAAAAATATAATGGGTTTTCTGATGATATATTCTTGTTAGTTTGAGACTAGAGAGCTAGAGGAATATGATAATGGCCAAGTGTGTTCATACAGGAAGCTTTTAGGGACCGGATGAGATTTAGGAGACCGAGAAGGAAAATACTTTAGTGCAGATGGTCCCGAGTCTCTGGGAGGCAAGAAAAGGAGAAAACGGAGGCAAAAGTTTGAAGGAAGACAGGGGAACGGAAGTGGAAGAGTGATGACGTTGTTGATGGGCTGAAGGGGTACTGGAGTACCAGTCAAGGGAAAAGAGCTAATACAGATGAGTAGAAACACAGGACAGGAGGAAAATCTATCACATTAACTCAGATGATGAAATAGGCCGTCACTTGGTTGAGTGAAAGACGAGTGATACGGTTTTGAATATTGCATTTCATTTGAGAAATGACTATCTGCTATTGAATGGTTTTAAATTGTTTATATATATATATATATATATATATATATATATATATATATATATATATATATATATATATATATATATATATATATATATATATATATATATATATATATATATATATTATTTCACATTTTGTGAATTCTGTAATTTAACTGTCGGCATCGCTGGGGTCTCGGAGCTTTGCATCTCTATCACTAATTCGATTTTTTTTTAACAAAAACTAGTCAGGGTGAGTCTTCTGTAATAATCAAATATAATACTTGGAGTACTCCACCCCAGACCACGAGACCTTTACACTGACAGTGTGGCAGTAAAGTCGTTTACACAAGCTGACTATAGTTCCCAAAACTGCTCCCTGTTATGTCTCTTACTAGTCCTTTTAAACAGCATTTAATTAAATATTTTATTATCTTTCAGAACATATTACCAAGGGCAGTTTTGTCGTCAACACGCGTCGGCGAAGTCATATATTTTCAAGCATGATGCGAGCCTATGATGTTTCCCTGTGTCCCAATCAAAACATTGATATTAACTGCTCTGGATGTAATTCGACCAATTGTAGAATCATTTACCTAATATTTCAACTAATTAAAGAATATAGACAACAGTGATGGGTCTTGCTAAGAGCACTTCACAAAAGCCGATTCAGGTTGGCCCCACTGAAACTCTTTGCTCAAACGTTCTGCGGCAGTCGACCCAAGCTTGAATTTGAGACTCTTCGGTTACCAGTCCTACACTTCACTACTGAAATATCCTGGCCCCATATGTGAGATGAATATTACGCATGATTGTAACATTCAGAGAAAGTACTTATCAAGTTGAAATCTTGATTAAGTACTCACTGAATGTGCACAAGGGACTTTCTAATCCGAGATCTTATGACCTTTTAAGCACTTTATGGACTGCATAGGGTGACGGTGCATATTCTATTTGTTTGAATAAGTCTTAAATTTGTGCCAAATATCACACATGCTCGTGCAGTACATTGTGTGTGTGTGTGTGTGTGTGTGTGTGTGATTTGGATTTTTAACATAGATTTACAAATGTTTCAGTCATTTCGCTACGATGTCTGCAGTGTGACAGTTTATAGTAATGTTTAGCAATGTGCCATCATGCTACAGACACGTAGTATCTTGTCCCACCCATTAACATTGTAATGAAACCTGGCCGACCAGTCCTTACACTAACATCTCAAAGTTGAGAGCCTAGCGAGTTATCCGTTTGTGTCATTTTTCCAAGTCTTTGGTATGATTCGTTCGGACTTCGAACCCACGACATCCCCCATTTGAGGCGGGATCCAATTTTCAATTTGAAGCCCTGTACATGGCGATATATTCATCACGAGACAGTCATAGCAGATGCACGGACTTTCAAAAACGATGATCAAAAGAGCCAAATCATGATTTCGACTGAACGAAAGTTGCAGGTTATTGATCACTCGATATCGACGAAACAGCCAATTATCCGTCGATAAAACCTTGTACATGTAATTCGAAGTAGCCACTGATTTGACTTGGATGTACAAGCTGACAAAGATCTAATTTTATATTGTTATACATTTAGCTAAGGCATTTTTCAAGCTATAGTAAATTGACAACTGCGAAAAACAGGTAAGTGTCAAATAAATTACTGGTATCAAATGTAGCTTGATACATAATCTTGTTATTATGATCTTTAATGATCTCTACGGAACACAAAGTTCATAACTTTATTGTACCTAAGTAAGCCTTACGCGATTACAACAAAAATTCTAAATTTGAAAACGTGTTACCACAACCTAAAATGCATCTGTACGAAACCCCTACCCACCATTTCGTTTCCAAAAACAATTATGATGCACAGTTTCAAGACGGTGTTGCCGTCAATCAACCTACTTGGCCATAGTATGTAATGACATTACATGTGGTGGGGTCTATGTAATGTTGAAACTATTAGGACATGTTTTACTGCAGCTAAGACTGACAGGAGACTTAGTTTTTCCTGCCTTGTTTGCATATACGTTTGCCTAGTCAACTTATAATTGTGTCATATATTAAAACTTCAAGATCAGGTCACTGTGATCAACATTTTATCCTCAGAGAATCTGGTGAACCATTGTGTTTAATTCCTTTTCTAAGTTAGTATGGTCACTTGAATATTTAATCTAACTATAAAAGCAGTACATAAATCCTTATTTAATAACCAAATTTTAAAAATCTAAATTGTATAGCTGGCATATTACATTTTTGAATGCATACAAAAGTGGGGCAATGAATAATACAATATGCTATTATGGCAAGCTAATTCTGTACTCGGATTGCTTTGGTTCGATGCGTGATTCATGCATCTGTGGTGTATTTAAATCAGCGTATAATATAACCAATACAATCTTATGAATTTCCTTCCCTAGACCATATGTATCATTTCCAGTGCAGTAACGAAAAAAAGTATTTCATAATAATAAATAAATCAACAAAATATAATTATTTTAATGACAAACTTTGCAAGCAAATACATGCATATTTTCTCTTGCAGCATGCATCTGTATATATAGCTTATGTTACAAATCGAGGCTCTTAGTACAAGTAACAGGTAAGAGTGAAAAGCAACACGTTTGTAAAATTCCACAGAAATTCCCTAGAATACAAAGAGAAAGTGTGCCAAAAAAGACTATGGTATTAAAATTAAATCCCAAATGATCATAGAATTACAGACACAAGTCCAAATAATAAAAGTTCTTAATAAACTTTAATGGAAATCTGAATTAAATAAAATACTGAAAGTGTTGATGTGCCCATGGTGGCTTGTATCATGATACTTGTATTTTGTTCAATTACAGTAATATTATTTCAAGTTGGAAATCATTATAAATTCCAGTGAATGTCTCTGTCCAATAGCCTTTTTGACCACTCAATATATCCAGAGAAAATAAACATGAATTGAAAAGTAAATTCCAGCCCAAACAAACTTTTCTACACCAATAATATAACAATTGATTCTGCTAGATCTTTAAGAAAGAATATATAAGTTTTCCTATGACAATATAATGTATTCCTCTACTTTAACAGCGTTTGGATTTAGTGAAAATTCATCAGATGATACAGTCACTGAACCTGATGATAAACCTTGCAGTTCAACATCATCTACATGTAGTGCTTCAAGTGCAACACCATATTATGATGAACGGGGCAAAAATTCCCAAAAATTTCTAGACAGTTGGAAACTTGGGCGTCAGTAGCTGAGATATGATAAAAAGTTAAAACATGTTCTGTGAATTATCATGGCAAAGTGCGTCAATTCATTTACAATTGGCTGTGATATTTTGAAGAATCAGTGTGTCACCAAACATGAATCCAGGCAGGATAAGTAATATTTGTGCATTTTACTCATTGATCTTTTCCTTTTGCCATCTATCCCGTGTTAGAGCTACAGAGACTTAAACTGCAACAAGAAATAGCAAACAACAAACAAGTTTTGCACAATTAAAAAAAAGTATTTATTTCTCAAAATACAGGAGTGAAAGAATCCCTAAATTAGGTGTGAATTTATGCTTATATATATGGTCCAATATTGCCAGGCATTGACTCGTGCAAGTTTCATTTGTGGGAATGGATCCTATTTTGCTTGTCGAGAAAATGTATACAGCATACAGTGACCATTCTTGGGATTTAGGAAGCAATTCACTACAGGCTTTGTGAAGCTAGCTGGGGGGGTGGGGCGCCATTTAATTACGGAATGCATGCAATTAATGGTCGCATTATACATCACTTATCTCACATTGCAATATACGATCATAGGGTTTTATTATTATTCAAATGTCAACTAAAGTTGATAGTGCATTATTTTTCAGGTAACAACAATCATACACGTGCACAAACGGTGATGCGGGATGCTGATATCAGAAATAAACTCTGCATCTCATCTCTCAAGAATTTAATGAGAATCAGCATGTACAGATGTGAAAAATTAGACTTTGAAACTGTATTAAACAAGTGGGCAGCCCTAAAATCGCGCCGGATCTTCATGTAACACTTTGTAACATTTTGTTAATGCTCATTGTAATTAAAGTATTAACTAACCCATCTTTTGTAATTTTCATTGCCTGTTACATTAATAGACTAAATTAATGCTTAGAAAAATGTACACTACTTGTTATGGCGACCCTTTTTTGAAAATTGGTGAAAAAATATTGAGGTTGGCGATTTTTTTTTGGCGACAGCTTTTTAAAAGCCAGGACCATCCCTGATTGTATCACATATTATATATTTGAATGGCTTTGCTCCAGTATGCATTCTCATGTGGCTATCTAAAAAAAAAACATAAAGACTAAACAGTTTTATTGCAAACTTCACATTTTAAATGGCTTTTTTTCCAGTATGCACTCTCATGTGGGTCTTCAAGTTACTACGCAGACTGAACATTTTATTACAATCTTCACATTTGAATGGCTTTTCGCCGGTATGTATCCTAATGTGCTTCCGTAGATCACCACCTTGATTAAACATTTTATCACAAATTTCACATTTGAATGGTTTTTCTCCAGTATGCACTCTCAAGTGGGTCTTCAAATCATTACTCCGACTAAAGATTTTATTACAAACTTCACATTTGAATGTTTTTTCACCAGTATGCAGAATCATGTGTACCTTCAAATTATCATTATGGCTAAACAGTTTATCACAAACTTCACATTTAAATGGTTTTTCTCCAGTATGAACCAACGTGTGCCTACGTAGAGCATCACTCCGATTAAACAATTTATCACAAACTTCACATTTGAATGGTTTTTCTCCAGTATGCACTCTCATGTGGGTCTTCAAATTACTACTCCGACTAAACATTTTATTGCAAACTTCACATTTGAATGGTTTTTCTATAGTATGCAGAATCACAGTATGAACCCTCGTGTGCTTCAGTAGAGAAGAACTCAAATTAAACATTTTATCACAAACGTTACATTTGTAAAGCTTTTCTCCAGTGTGTATCCTCATGTGCCTTTCCAAACCATCGCTACCTCTGAACATTTTATCACAAACTTCGCATTTGAATGTTTTTTCTCCCGTAGACTCCATGTTAATCTTGACATTAACACACTGACTAAGCATTTTATAACGGAAGTGTCTATTCGCACGACGGTCATGTGTTAACCACGGGAAAACTCTTCGCCGTGCAACCAAACAACTCGTTACGACGAGTAAAAATATTGCATATTATTGTTAACTCGGCTAAAATGAATTGATACCCATCAAACCCTTACATGCTTGGTGACCTATTTATTTTTGTCTACAAACATAAAAAGGAAATTGTTTAATAGTATATATTGCGTTTTGAGGCCGCGTGCTAACTTTCGCACACCTGCCGGCCACTATAAGTTATAGTAGAACAAAATTCGCTCGGCGATCAGTGTCTGTCTTAGAATGGATTAGAATAGAGATGTTGTTCTCCAATATAGTAATTACTCTGGTCTCTGGAAATACGTCTACCTGCCACACCCATGATCGAAATTACTGAAACCACGAGAAAAATAAATAACGAATTATTTATATTCCCTAGCCCAAGCACATACCGAATATAGGTAATAAGATAGGAACGATGTAATATCGTGGTACTTTGTGTTATTATCAATTAATAATTAAACGGTTTTGTGTTTTATTGGACGTATTCAATTTGTGAAGTTTCTATGATTTTGAATTACTCGTACTTAAAGAACACCGAATATAGCTATACTCCAACAGTTTTCTTTTTACATCATATTTGCATCTTTTGATTATAAGTAGTCATACTCGCACGAAAATATTTTTTTAAAAAAAATATGAAGTGTAGAGAAGAAATAATAATTTAATTAATTGAACTAAAGTATAAAACGCTGTTACTTCCCCTTAGCTACGATTGCTCACCAAGAGAAGACGCCAAATGGAAATGATGTACATGTATCACCACATAACATAGTATATTTCTTGTCATTGAAAAATAAAACACTATAACTATAGAGAACTTGACTATTGTATGGATAGAGAACGTTTGGATTAAACTCTTGAAAACTAATTTCCTGTTTAACTGCATAGCGATATGTGTGCACGACGCACTATATTGTGCCACTTTCGAAACTGTTCCATTGTTTCAAATTATTTTCAAAACTCCCGTTAAGCCTAATACAGGTTATATTGAATCAATGCTGGCTTCCCTATGTCGGCCGACTTTGTAAAAAAAAATTAAAAAAAAATCGGCACACTTAAAAGAATCCAAATGAATCAAAGTTGGCTTCCAGATGAGGTCACTAGTAGACGATATAATACCCATTTTACCTAGACGATGGGCAACCTGGTCCTTTTTCCTATACGAAATCACGAAAACTGAGTATTTCGAACAAGTCATACTCAAGCAA
The DNA here is from genome assembly GCA_030141615.1 of Unio pictorum. NCBI lineage: Eukaryota > Metazoa > Mollusca > Bivalvia > Unionida > Unionidae > Unio > Unio pictorum. The sequence goes on from JARLTB010000025.1 coordinate 1,695,857, forward strand.
AACCAACTTATAAATTACAAATATAGATAAACACAAAAAGCCTGATTTGTGTTCTGTATATGAATCCATTCTTGTAACACAATCTTGATATTCAACAAATATATGTCAACTTCCAAACACCACACAAACCTTAACGGAAAATCTACCATCATACCACCATTATGGCTGTTGATGACGTCATTTGAGAACTATCTATAACACACGCGAGATCATAAGAATGGGCATATAGGGCAACTTTATGTCCATTACTGAATGGTTTATTATCATAAATTCATATCATGTAAGGAAGACGATTTACTAAATACCTCCTCTTCTGTAATAATAATGATGACATTTGACGAATATGATGAGCAAATTATCAGTGTTATATCGATTAAACTGGGTTTCTACGAGTTCTTCCTCCACCAGTTATACTAGTTGATATGTCAAGACTATATTTCACTTTGAAATGGCATCAAGTATATGCCCGTCTGCTCACGACGTCAGTCACACGTGTAACAAATTATTATTCCAATACAGGTAAGTTGTGGACATTGGAGCTGTCTTCATAACGTGACAAGCTACATTACAAATTTATACAGGTAAACATAATAGGTACCATATATTATTACATAAATGTTGTAAGCAAGAAAAAAACATCACTATACAAAAAGGCGGCTATTTCATTATCTCAGTCGAAGCAGCAGGGTGTGTGAGCCGGACATCTTTTAGGCAAATTTGAATTTAAACCGTCTATTCATCAATCTGAGGCTTCCTAGAAAAACACGATGTTCAAGCAAATATTTTTTTTCGTCAGTCTGAGGCTTCCTCGAAAATGCTAAATAGAAGCGTCTATTCGGCAAAAGAAATCGTAAAAAAAAAATATGCCAGCGTCGTTGTCACACACACCCTGCTGCTATGGGTTAACAATGAAAATAGCTATGATTTCAACCGAACATTTTATCAAGTCCGATACGATATCGCGTCCTCGGATCTGATAAATTTATAGTTATAAATCCGTGTGGGGTTGACTGAGCAACACTAAAGAAATTTCTAAATTGATTATGATCCATATCACCGCAGCACTAAGTTTGCCAAATATTTCTCAACGTATGAGTATCAACTCCATTAAATACACATAGCATATTGCATCTATCTCTGATCACTTTAGGAATTTGTGTGTAACGTTGAGTGACATATATCACATCAGTGTTTTTATGTCTGCCTCTGGAAAATATCCTAGCGGGATTCTTTTGATTGTCTAACATGATATCATCATATACGACTAAATTGTTAATTCTCCCATCAATATCATCAATGCTCGGTGCTTCATCGATATCGGTTATAAAATCAATAATACCATCGCCGGATTCTTCTACCGCGCTGTCGTTAAAATCTTTTAACACATTGTAACATCGCTGATCGTGTACACTTGGAGCTATCAAATACAACTTGTCCCATTTCATCCATCTCGTTATCAAATTAAGTAGCAGTTGTGTCTTGCCGCTTCCAGATGGTCCGATTATAATCATTCTAATTGAATTCGGCAACATCGCATGGTGTTTAATAGGTTCCCGTCGTCGGGTAGCTGTATAATCAATTACATTCATGTTATTATATATAAATTATGGATCTATATTGTGTGAAGTGTAAGGCGCGTACTGGTACAGATGACTTGACGACGATTACAACTAAAAATAACCGATCAGCACTTTCTGGTAAGTGTGTACAATGTAGTACAAAAAAATTTAGAGTTGTTTCCCTTGATAAAATCAACAATTTAAAAAAAAACGAGGAGGTGATATCGCAGCCAAGCTGACTAAACTCCCGGGAACACCATGGGCGAAGTATCCAGGAGAAAAACACCTTCCAGGATATAGTTATTGCGGACCCTGGACTAGACTCGATATCAGACTCGATGATCAAAACCAACCTCGACGTGGTGAAGAACCAATAAACGCTATTGATAAGGCGTGTCATGCTCATGATGTTGCTAATAAAAGCAGTAATCTACAACATAGACATCTAGCAGATGTAAAATTAATTCATGCGTTGAATTCTATCACTGATAAATCCTTCAAGGAAAAGTTGGCTTCATGGTTAGCAAAATCGGCTATGAAAGGTAAATTGATGTTAAGTGCCGGTAATTAATAACAACATGGAATCTACTTATTATTCTCCGAGAGGATACTGGAGGGGTAAGGCTGCAATTGGTAAACTCGCAAGCGCCGCATCGGTGAAATATACCACTGCGGCTAACTGGTTATCTAAACAGGCGATATGGCAAATGTATCTAACACCGCCTAAAAGAATTAACTACTCGCATTTTGATGTGACCGTTCCTAATGAAGTTTATCAGGCTGATATATTATTTCTGCCGCATGAACGTGGTTACAAATACGCGCTAACTGTAGTTGATGTTGCGAGTTGATATAAACAAGCAGAGCCGCTAAAAACAAAATCAGCAATTGGAGTGGCTTCTGCATTTGAAAGGATTTATCGAAGGGGTCCTCTGTGTTGGCCTAATCTATTACAAGTTCATCCTGGCAAGGAATTTCAGGGTGCGGTTGTATCAGCGATGAAGAATCATAGTACCGCGTTACGACGAGGGGCATACTGCGTTACATCGCGATCAGGCAATTGTTGAACGATTTAATCGGACGCTTGCTGAGCGGTTATTTGGATACCAATACGCGAAGGAATTTATTCAACATAAACGATCTCGTGAATGGGTCAAGAGATTACCAGCTGTGATTACCGCGTTGAACAACGAGATTACTAGAACAATCAACATGAAACCTTTCGACGCGATTAAGAAAGCGTCTATACCTAAAAATCCACAAAAAGATTTTTCTAGAAACGCTAGCGTTTCCCAACCAATACTCGGTAATGTTACTGTTAGGTATTTATACGAACCAGGAGAGCTCGAAGGTGGCAGAAAAAGAGCTACTGATCCAATTTGGAGTGTCACCGTGCATAAAATATCCGGCATAACACGATCTACGGGTAGACCAGCAATCTATAGACTCGATTCAACTGCCCCTCAGCGAGGATTTACTCGACAACAACTGCAAGTGATACCCGAGGATAATCAATTACCGCCGCGTGGTCTTAACTAGCACTCCCCAGAGGCATTGTGCTGGCACCCCGGCGCCTGTTGCACTCAAGACAAGTCAGCATCACGTTATCGTTAGTATGACCAATACTGCTATTTTTTCTATCTACGGTAAATTGGCGAGGATCTTTATCCGACCAATACCAATTCGTTACACAATTGCAACTCGCGCAGTGATTATTCTGTTGTTGTTTCAAAATCATAATTAATTCGGCATCAATGTCAAATTCTCTATTATTCTTTTAATCCTGTTGTTTATAACCAGAAACTTTTTTTCTGATTATGTCCTTGACAGAGTCCTTGACAGAGTAAACGCTGACAATAGAGTTATTAACATCGTCGTCAATGACGAAGTCATCAAGGACAACTCTTCGAAGGTGATTTATTCTTCGTACTCTGGATACTGCGAGATAGACTAAATTCGACCATTCGATGCGATTATCCACCATCCAAACAATTGTATCTGATAATTATTAGCACGCAATGCATCTTCAACGACGCTGATATCAACCAACACAATATCATTTAGCACTAAATTCTGCTTTGTTGGAAAAGCTCCGATTTTCACTGGAATATCAACTTCTATATTCTGTTTTCGTGCATCCGAAGGCCTATAACAAAAGGGTAGTGGAAGTGTTGCAAATGTTTCTTTATGCGTTTCAAATAACTTCATCTGAAGTGTGTCTCTGACTATTTTTCTACTTGCAATTATCAAATCGTTTGGTCTCCACGCCTCCCAAAAATCATTCATGGGAGTTTCTGAAATTATTTCACGCGTTATTTCGCATTGAATTCTATCCGGTTGTAATCTAAATAGCGCTTTGAATTCTCGTAATTGTTCATCAAGTGCTCTGTGGTCAGTGGTAATTTCTTCATAATAGTCTACAAAACCCTTTAGCCACTCATGTGGGGGTGCACCTACAAATGGTGGTGGTTGAACGTGGTCACCGCACGTGACGACTTTTGTGTTTTTGTTTAACAACCACTCAAGAAATGTTTGTAATACATCTAACGATACTGTGCATATTTCATCCCAAATTATGATTTCAGGAATAAACTTCTCGCCCATACGCTCAGGAGTCCACTTATCTCCTTTCCATCGAAAGAAACTGTGATAAGTACACGCCTGAACTCCTCGCTGTATCATCTCTCTGGCAAGTCTATGAGTTGGTGCACAATCATGTTTGACTTCCCACGAAATAATTCAATCGCACGAGTCGTCTTTCCTGATCCACCACAGTCGTTTAAATAAACTGTTTTATATCTACATATTGGATCAGATATCTGCGGTGCATTAGATAGTTCTGAACACTTATTGCTTTTTAAATATTTATCTTCAATCGTAACATCTGCTGATTTGGAATAGTCATGAAGCATTTCCCGCTTAATTCTCCAACACCCCCAACTCTCGTCAGAATTAGTGAATTCAGCCACTGCTTCTCGATGTTTCACGTTTATGTAAAATGAATCAGTGGCGACTCTAACTGCAGTGTCAGGAAATCTATTTATCATCGAAAATAGATTGATAGAAGCATAAGCGAGCATAGAAGCTCTCAAATGTGTGTACTGCGGATTGTATCCATCGTTGTAAGTAACAATTGTACCCAATTTGGTTCCATCGGAGAGAAATGCGTCTTTACGATTGACATATATGCCTTTATTCGTTACATCCGTGATTACAAAATCGTATTCAGCGTTGTCTATAATCAACCGTGAAGAATATCTTGTATTGTCGTATTTGCCACCCTGAGTAAATTTACTAATTATCCTTCGTCCGAGAACCTTTGCTTCTTTGTTTCTGATTTCAAATAACAGTTTGGACCAATTCATGATATATTCTTCGTCAAGGTCAGGAAATTGTTTTCGTTGTTCGCGTATTATTTTATCCAGATCTGGTTGTGGTAACCAAACTGATTTCTGTGCTCGATAGGATGTAACCGCTTCACTGACAATTAACGATTGTAACATCCCACAATCAATCATATACCGTAATAGCACTACTGGCATCCAGTGTTTTTCAGACATGTGTCTACCAATCCAAACATAACAGCACGGATGAAGTCCTGAAGCTAATTCAAATGATACCACACGAGCGAATCCGGTTAAATCAAAATGTGGCAGCGGACAATTAATCGCAACACGAGCCATTTCATGTGTGGGGTGTCCAAATCGTTTGAAGTACTCAGCGCATTCTCCATACCCGAGGAAACTCCCGGGGTAACACGCAACCATATCAACCGAAATAGTGGTTCCAGGGGTATATTTTGTATTCCATAAACCACCATGGTTGTATTCGATGCAGCTTGATCTAATATCTGATAGAAACTCACTTCGCGTTGGTTTCCACGCGTTTTTCTTTCTCGCGAAGTGAGCTGCAACTGATGGACGTGTAAAACAGTTTGTTAATAATTGTTCGTTGTCTTCTTCCAGATAAAACTCACTAGCTAGTTTTTTCATTTGATTGTGTAGCGCTTCAGTACGGTACAATTCTCCGTTGGGTCTTACAAACTGATCGAATCCACATTCATCGTCTGCAGCATTGTGAAGTTTCCACACTGACACAGTATCTTTTTTTACTCAAATGGTAAATAGCATCAAATAATTTCTGCTCGGAAAAACACTCTCCAAGCTCGGGTATATATTTTACTGTTCGTGTTTGCGGAAAAATTGTTACTGCAATTGACGACGCGTGTTCGTTATGATCAATAATTTGTATTGGCGTTCCTTTTTTTGATTGATATTTCGGTTCGTGTAATACTTCTCCGGTTATTGTCGTTACTGATAATGGAAATCTTAATGATGTTTCTAATTTAGCCATATCCTGAATTGTTGCCCCATGCTGTTTCACCGTTAGCCCCCATTCATTTATTTTTTTGCGTCTTTGATCAGTCAATTTATTTTCCCGGGATGCATTTGTGAAGTGTTCTATTACCCGTGTTGCCACATAATTCAACGTTGAATCACCTTGTGATTTCGACGATAGTTTCATTGGTACTAGTATTACAATATCAGGTTTGTCATTTAACGGATATATCCCGTACACAACTGCTGTTACAGGATAAGATCTCTCGTAGTACGGTTTGTCAATTCCAGTCAGAATTCCTGGTTTGGAATCTATACTCACTGTTATAGTTTTTTTTATCCTTCAAGATGGGTTCAAATTTATCCCTGATAATCCAATCTCCAGTGTCTGAACGGATAATGAATTTTATTCTAAGAAAATACCTTTTTTCCCCAAGATGTGAAATTATCACTGCCGCGTTTTTATCGTTCATGGTAGCATCAACGCTACCATCAATTCGAGATGTTGACCAACAATGAGATGCTCCATCGTGTTTGAATTCATTAAAACAGTCTCTGATTTTACTTATCATGATTCTATCACCTATTAGACTCTTTGGTTTATCAGATACTCTATCGAGATTGAATTTAGCATTTTTCCGGGGTGTAATTTTCGATAATCTCTCGAACTCCTTCATGCTATAATTAAAACAAGTATTTAAAAAGAGAATTTATTGTATAATGAATCATTGCAAATGGTCCTTGGTCCGCTTCCCTGCATACGACGTGGGGTTGGGGTTAGAGGAAAATCGCAGTTGTGTCTGAGTTGTGGTGGTAAGCGATACAGAGAGTTGAAGCGTTATTATGATAATAGAGTTAAAAACTCCAACAAAAACTCCATCAAAAATTCTGACGCTGACAGCGTCCTTGACAGAGTCAAGGACAAAATTATAAGAAATCCTCAAGACTACATTGGAAGATTTCCAAATGTTATCATTCAACCAAACAATTAATGGGGGGATGACACCGAGAAAGAAAAACCTCTTATTGGTGAACTTGAAAAAATAGCAGCGGAAACTGAAAAAATAGCAAAAAGATCCAAACAAACAAAGAAATCTTTAAAAACACTTCCTGGTGATATAATAACTGCCGTAAGACAACAAGAACGAAAACAACAAGAACGAGAACAACAAGAACAACAAGAACGAGAACTTTTTGAAGAAGAACTTGCTAGTAGATAATCAACTATCGTACAACCTGAACCAGAAGAAAAACAAGGTGCTGCTGCAAGAGAAGACTATCCACCTGAAAAGATATTTACGGCTGATGCGTTAATTGAAATTAGAAGAATCAAAACAGACTCTGAATTATTTAATTTTACTAACTACTCTTTTAAAAAAGATATAAGAGATAATTATTTAAAAGACGACAAGTCTAAAAAAATTATAAAAGACTTAGGCATCTGGGCGAATAAAGTGTTTTTAGCAAACCGTAGTAAAACAAATAACAAAAGAAATAAGTCCTGATTTTAATTTTTTTTCTAGCTTCAGTAAAGGGTATCCCACGACCACCAGAATATACAGAAGACGACCCAAACCCGGATGAAATACGAATAATGGCAGAAACTGATTCTGAAAATGGTGCAACTGGTATAAATAAAAAATCAGCCGGGAAGGGATTTTCTCTCAGCGGTCCAAGTGGGGTATCAGGTAGTGGTCTAATTCAATGTCCTGGTAATGTTCTCAGCAATATATCACGATTAGAAGTTCTCATCGGAGGGAAACGAGCTGGAAATAACTCACCGGAAGTAATTAATGAAGCAGCTGATATCTGCAATCGGTTATTTCAAGGCGGTGTTATGGATATTGGTCTATATCGAGATTTCATTGATGAGTTAGTTGAAAATCCTACGGATGGTTACCATAGCGACTAAGTCATCGCATTAGATAAATATCATTTAGAAAACACTAGTGTTTTTACAATAAGATGATCATACACTACAACCATGATAAACCAACCAGCGTCTATGTAGTAAACTCACGATTACCAGTTTATAACGCGTACTATGGTGATGGTCTCGATAATACAATTGCAGGGTTATTTGCAAGAATGGCTCCAAAAGTAGCACCGCTAGCAAAACAACTATCAATGAAAGCCATTGATGTTATTCGTGATAAGGGTATTAGTAAAATCGGAGATCTTGCCGGGAAAGCATTTTCAGCCGCTAAGGATAAACTAACAGCACTAGTTCGACGGCGAAGGAAACAGGGACCACTGCCATCTACAGCAGAGATGTCCGCGAGTGTTAGTAGAATAATAAATAACGCAGTAGATCAGAAACTAGCGTCACTGGTGACTCCGTCATAGACCAACGACCAAAGCAACATCGCAAATATGATAGCGGGAAGTGGCTTAAAACCACAACAACGACAAAGTCGTCGTCGACGACGACAATGATTTAGATGCTGATAAATATAATAAATTGTTCAAACAGTCACCTGATACAACGTTTGATATGAACACCCCAGTGCTCAAGGATGATTCTGTACGCGATTATCAATTTTATTCTTATCACGCAGTACAATCTTATCTTCGGTCGCGAATTGAACTTCAAGTTCATGATACCAGTAAATACTTTTTGCCTTGTGAAGCGTTTATCGAAGTAGTAGAAGGAGAGCTTTTACGAGGAAATGATACAGCATATCCACTTGATGCTGAAGTTGGTTTTGTCAATAATGGTATCATAGCGTTATTTGAGAGTGCAAGATATCTCATTCATGGAAAAGAAATTGAGTCAATAGAACGTGATGTTGATGTGGCCACAACAATATTAGGGCTAGCGAGATATTCCGATGATTATACAAGATTAGCGGGTCCTTCTATGATGTTTGCAAAGGATGGTAAGAATGCGACTGGAAAAAAATCAATTTATTATAAGACGACCGAATGTAGGCAATGCTCATGATGCTGCTAATGCTCATATCGAGGATATGATTATAAATAACGATCCCGATTTCAATTTAGGAGCTGCAACACGCATGTCAATGTTGCAAGGAGCACGTAGATCATTTTCATGCGCGATTCCACTGCATCATATATTTGGATTCTGCAGAAATGTTCGAAGAGTTATCTATGGAACAAAGCATACAGTAGTACTCACGCCAAAAGGTACTGATAATGACGCAATTTGGAGGATTCCAGCAGATGATGCACATCCAGGAAATGATTCCGGTAAAGTCATTTTAACAACACTATCATTATGGATGCCAGAACAGACTCCATCAATCACCACAGAAGGACGATTACTATCATTTATGGATCAAGGAGGAAAATCACTACTGAGTTGGCTAACAACAACTACAGATGTCGTTCAATCAACTGTTAACGGTATGTTTACATGGCACTTGGCAGCGCGACAAGGTGTTTCAGCTCCACGTCATATATTTGTTGCGTTACAGGATAACACGCGAGTTGGCGATCAACGCCGCAGCCATATGATATTTGATCGATTAGGTGTTACTGACGTCTCGCTGAGAATAAATGGACAGCAGGAACCATCCGAGGATATACAACTTAATTACGGTCAAAACCATATTGCACGCGTGTATCATCGCCTGTTGTCGTATATGGGACGCGATCAAAATGTTGATACCGGTCTACAAATATCACAACATGATTTTAGTACCCTTTATCCGATCTTTACTTTTCATTGGAACATCTTGATTTAACAAGACAGTCTGTCGTTGATATACACTTTAGAGCTCATGCAACCGATCCTCCTGCTGGTGGTTATAGAGCGGTTGCTGTCATTCTCAGCGACAAATCAATGCTACTTGAAGGTGTTGGCGGAAGAATGAGAGTGATAGATGCACCAGTGGAAAATATGTAGTGTTTTCCAAAAATATGTAATTGAAAATCCTTCAGATGAAAATCCTAAAAGGATTTCCCATTAGAATCAATTTGTTATTGAATAATGTCTCATATAGTCATGTTAGTGTTGCGTTAACTCCCGGTCAACTCAAGAAATTGCAATCAGAATCAGCTAAAAAATGCGGAACCACTATCACGTTGAAACCCAATCAGTTGACTGGCGGGGCGAATAAATTGTCGCTGACGACTCGTCAAGTAAAACACTTCAATGATGCTTTCAAGGATAAAAAGGTGTTCAGATCACTCTCTCTGCGAAAGCGATCAGCAACATGATAAAATCAGGCGGTATATTCCCGTTGTTAGCTGCGATTCAAGCGCTGATTGCCGCAGCAGCCCCAGCTGTGGCTAAAGCGGCGGCGTTAGGAGCCGTTGGTACCGCGGCAGGAATGGCACTAAAGAAAGCAACCGGTGGATCTGTTCGCGGATCTAAGTATAAAAAAGGGAAAGGGTCTAAGACTACCAGGAACCCCGTATTCATGGTACAGCGGAAAGGGTCTAAGACTACCAGGAACGGTTTACTAGTTGAGGAACCTACGGTTGTGGAATCTTCGATTGAGGAACCTATGGTTCAAACGCTAGCGTTTCCAATGTCCAATTTCGATTTAATTGATGCCGCTAAAAAATTAGCCATAAAAAACTTCAGAGGAATTTATGCGTTATATCCTTGATTTAAAAGTTCCTCGTTGGTATTCCACGCTACCAACACAAACGATGATTGATCCACCAATATGCGGCCGTGAAGTATTAAATGTCCTTGACGCTATTTCTAACTCGTTGGGTAACCCAAGGGGAAAACCACATCATGTTGTCGTAAATGAATACACGAGTAATCGCTGGAAATCAAAGATTTCAAATCAAAGATTTTAAAGACAGAGATTATATAGAATAACATGATTGATATTTGGGGGGAGACAATTATCAGCGCTGAAGAAACCAACCACAGAAATATCTTCAACCGGTGATATAAAAAAATAATCAAAGTTGAAATAGCTGAGACTTTGAACCTACCAATTGTCGATCCCAATGAAATAGTTGTATTTCAAGATCGTCAGGGTAAATTGAAATCTAGTAATGTTTCCCTGGATGATGTTTTAGTTAAACAAAGCGGTGTAACTGAGAACACCGTTGCGTTATTTTCCGATCAGGGTAATTGAAATCTAGTAATGTTTCCCTGATTGCTATTTTAGTTAAACAAAGCGGCGTACAAAAAGGCACTATCGCGTTGTTTTCCGATCAGGGTAAACTCAAACCGGGTGTACTCGTTTCGGCGATTACAGATAAATTAAAAATTCAACGATGAGTTAAAATTCATACAAAGTTTTTTTGGTGATCCAGCGACAACATCACCGAACTTATAATTAATAAAAACTTCTATGGAAAGTATAAAAACTGTCAATGACGAATTAAAATCAATTACGGCTTTCTTCGGCGAACCAGCGGTAATATCACCGAAGCTCATAGAGATAAAATCTTCTATGTTGGAACTAGCAACACTTCAATCCAAATACGCAGATCACGTTGACAAGTTTACATCATTTCGTAAAAATATCATCGAGAAATTTTTTGCAACCACGCTGGATAAAACTGACATAAAACTTCCTGAGAGTAAAAAATCCATCGATGAGACGAAAAACTTCATCGAGGCAATCAAAAGTGATGCAACGAGGATGATAACAATGATTGAAAAAACAAAAATTCCTCATGAGAGCACCAACAACGTAGTATACACGATTCAACACGGATCATTTGCGTGGACACTCACAAACAATATACTAAGTATCACTGCAACCGTCAAAGGCATTTATCGGTTAGCACTAGTAACACCGACTCAATTTAATATATCATCGTCGAGTTCATCTGGGATCAACAATACAATATCAACGATCATCGAAAAGGATACAACCGAACAATTTAAGATAGCATCCACTGATGAGAATTTAATTAGGGTTTCAGTATCATGGTATGTGGAATTCGTAGCGGATTTAAGTAAGCAATTAAACCGCTAACGGTTTCAATTGAAATCGTAAATTGATTTGGAAATCAAATGTCATCATCAACGGTACCTTCAGTATCTCAATACCGCTATTATCAAGTCAGAGAATTTTCAATGAAACTCAAAACACTCACTGAACAGTATCAAACAAAAATAAAAAAAATACCGATGAAGAATCACCGCGATTGATGTTACCGTGTACTCGGTGAGTGGTGTAATCAACGGAGCAGGAATAATACTCGCATCGGTTACAGCGATTCCTCCGGTCGTAGTTCCAATTTGCATTTCTCCAGTGGCTACCGTCGCGGATATATTAACCGGGATAACAAAAAAACTATCATCGTGCAGCCAGAGTAAACTACACGACTACGTAATCAAATTTCATGTTGTATCAACCGCGTACTCGCAATTATCTCGATGATATCGTCGTCACTCGATGATACATTTATATCCTATAGTGAATTCTCAGTGATGGTAAGTATTTATGATTCCGCGATATCAAAATTAGAAATACAACATGAGTATAATAACAATGACAACACCGCAGGAATTACTTCAACGAATAGTAAAAAATACCGAATCGATTCAACAAAAAACGGAAAATACCACACCGATGAAGACCAGCATGATATCAATAACATCAACGAATCCCGAATTCAGTGTAAATTTCCCGATTCCGATTCCCGTGAAGGAGATAGCGCTTGCAAAACTACGAATGTATCACAGTTGGCCTAATATTAGGTCGGTAGCATTTGGCGGTCAACAACCGAATAATTCCTTGGTGTTTGCGAATAAGAATCGCGAAGACGGGACCGCAGACTGGAAAGTTGTTTCGATACCATCTGGGTCGTACCAAATTGAACAAATTAATGCTGAATTTCAGCATAGAATAAAATCTATTACTGGAACAGAAGAATCGAAAATCGATATAACGGTCCACGAGCCGACGTTATCGTCTGCGATCGAGATAAACTCGCCGAGTTATGTCGTAGATATCTATCAGAGTTCCATAAGGACAATACTAGGTTGGCCTGAAATACCACCTCGACAAGTTAACATACCACCCGAACCGAAAAAATCTGATTATGTCACAGACATAATAAAATCTGAAAATCCAATAAAAAGCTATAGCGGTTACAATAAGTGGGATTTTTTCAATTTAGTGGAACAAGAGGACCTCAAAAGACATCTCTTTACTAAATGGAATAAAATCATCGAACTTTTCACAGCGATGAATAATGATATTTCGCCGTTGTTAATCCCTCTTAAATCCGGCACTCTCACCCGAGATGAACTTATCAGCGTTGTAGAAATATGTAATAAAATCATCGATAACATGGAAACATATAATTTAAATATTATTCAAGATGTATTAGGTGACGATAATTATGTAACGAGAGAGTTATTTGCGACGGAAAGTGGTATACGCGTGGAAGATATTTTCACGTTCAAACTTCGTGGATATAATGTCCCAGCGATAAAAAAATCTCTCCATGATGCCATTTCTGATACTGTGCCATCTGGGGTCTCTGGACTGCAACCTGGTATTTGTGTCATTATGCACGTTTTGTAAATGTTTTCTTCTGACCGCGTGTTTTGACCACAATATTAATTGATCTTAGCTGTATATTTAAAACATACCTAATCAGAAACAAAATTCACGCTTTAAATAGTTTCGTTTTTCTATCGTGAACATGTATTTTGTGTGCTGTAGAGGAAAAGGACACTTTACTTAGGACGTATATCAAAATATGTTTAATAGAATGGACATATCACACTCTGTAATATTTGAATATTTTTGTCATCTGTTTATTCCCTGAACTGCTGGAGACACCCTTAATTAAGTTTTCAACAAATGCAAAATAAATATATGGTTTACAGACCAGATCGTTTCTCGATGTACAATAGGACGCCATATTTTTTCTCAATCTGCCTATCGTAGCCTCGTCTTTGCGTTACAATAATATTCATGAGGATTTCATTAAGAATAGCCTATAGCCACGATGGGAAATGAAAATGGGTAAATTGATGGCACTGCACACTGTGGTCAAATGGCAACATAGTGACATTGGACTGACCTCAGTCGGACAGTCATGAGTAACAGTGTTTGAGTTTACCTCAATATGTGCTACTCGAGGTAGCTACATAAAACGCTTCGTGAAATGTTTATAGGGACAAAGAAACCAGATATACACAAACAAATAATTATGCAACATGACTGAAAAAAATGCGTTGGCAGTAATTATTGATGGAGTCTAACTGTTCCTGTGTAAGATTTGAAATTAAGATCTCCACTTTATATACTAATGTAAAACCAACTTCTTGGTTTCACTGTAGATTTTTTAAATACTAAAATAATACTGAGACTTAGAAAATTCATAAACAAGGTTAATTTAAATTTGAGAAATAAAGTCTTTCAAACGATTTAGAGAATTTTTTGCATTCCAAGAACAAATGCACAGTTTTCTGCTATCAATCTATTCCTTTAACATAAGTAATAGAAAATATTGAAACGCAAATGACTTTGTAAAATTCAATAAATAATTTATTTCTGTAAAATGCAGAGATAAAATGACGAAGTAACTTACGGTAATGGAAATCAAATTCCAAAATAATCTGAACATTACAGACAAATGTCCCAATGCTTTAAATAAACTTTAGGTAGAATTTCAAATTAAGTCCAACACAGAAGATGTCGATGTGATAGCCTGTATTGTGTTGTTGCACGTTAATATAATTCAAGATCAGAATTCGGTATAAATCACAATTAATGTCTCTCTCTAAAAAGATTTTTTTATTCAGCAGTCTTTCCAGAAAAAATTCACTTGAATTGAACAGTTTGAGGAAAGAAATTCCAGCCTATATGAACTGATGGAATATAATAAAACAAATTGATTTTGCTAGATCTGCAGCAGAAATGAATAATACTTCCAGTGACAAGAATGTATAGTAGTCTAATTGACTTAATTGAGAATTATCATTTTCTGTAAATAAATAAAAATACATAATAGAAAATAACAGTCAAGAAAGATCTTAACATTTACAAATTAGAATATTAGTTACGATTAGAAAGTTTGTAACTAAAGTTATAATTTATAACCTGAACAATGTCAGGTACACGAGGCAAATTGTAGGGGAATTCCAATAACCTAGAGCCAGTTTAAATATGAGGATGTGACAGGTATACAGATAAGGCCTGTCTCAATTTATACACCATCTCAACTAGTCACATAAACTTTATAATAAATGAGCTTTTTAAATTTTGCAGGCATTTATAAAAAGAGCTGTCTGAAATTATCGGTGGCTTTTTTTAGAAACTTTTTTTTTCTTTTTTAAAGTGAATAATGACTGATTGTATGTGAATATGAACCAATCAATTATATCCTTAACTGAGATGGACTCTCTTTCAGATATTTTCAGAAGCTTCATTTTACTACTTCCATCTACCTTCTCTCCAGTAGACCTTTGCAAATTCTTTTCGTGACAAAGTATAAACCATTTTAGAGATTCGCTTGACAACACAATTTCAATTTACTGGTCACCATACAGTTATGATACCGAATTTAAGCGACAATCATTAGGAGCATTTGAACCTGTCTCTATAGATTTAGTACGGACAATTCGATGAAGAGTGCACCAAAATCTTCTGAACTTGATCCAATTCCGACATCACTGCTGCTTGAGTGCTTAGAACCAATATTGCCCACACTAAATGATGTTATTAACATCTCTCTCTATCTATCTATTTCTCTCTCACTCTTTATATCTCTCTCTTTTTCTCTCTCTCTCTCTCTCTCACACACACACACACACACACACACATTGGGAGAATTCCCATCATTTTTCTAAACTGCCATCATAAAGCCTCTGCTGAAGAAAAGAAACACTTGACCATAAAGATTTAAAGAACTACTACCCAGTTTATAATCTCCCATTAATATGAAAAAATCTTAGAGAAAGTTGTCCTAACTCAAATTGTATCTCATTGGAATTAAGTGTTTTTTTAGCGATGTACAATCTGCATATGTCCTTGCCAAAGTTCTGAAACTACTCTTTTTAAAGTATTTAATGACATTCGCTCTGCTTTGGACAGTGGAAAGATTACAGTCCTCACCGTCCTTGATTTGTCTGCATCATGCATTTTGCATTCAGAATATAGCCTTAAAGTGGTTCAAGTCTTACTTAGTCTACAGGGCACAAATTGTATCTGCAAATGGACTACATTCCAGCCCAGTTGATCAATATTCTGGTATTCGGACCTGTTTTCTTCATTCTATACACTCAGCCGCCCTCAAGTGTCATAGATCATCACCCAGTGTAACACCAACTGTACGCTGATGACACCCAAATTTACAAGTCTAGCCACCCAACTGAAGTTGATGCTACCATCCATGGAGTAGAGAAGTGCATTTCTGATGTGAAATCATGGATGACATGTAACAAGCTGCAGATGAATGATGTTAAAACTGAGGCTATTCTGATCACAACACAATTACTTTCTCATTCACATCCTTTACCTCAGACAATAAATATCAGCAACACCAACATTAAATTCTCACAGTCAGTACGGAACCTAGGCGTTACTCTAGACAGTACTATCACATTGCACCAACATGTCATGCATGTATGCAAGGCTGCATATCTTGAATTGAGACGCATCAGTTCCATTCGTAAATATCGTTCAGTTGATACCACTAAAACACTTGTGTGTTCATTAGTACTTTCATGACTGGACTATTGTCACTCAATTCTGTCTGGTTCGTCACAATATTTACTCCAGAAACTTCAAAAAGTTCAAAACACAGCTGCACGGATCATCTTTAGAGTACCTCGATCAGAGCACACCTCACCACTGCTCTCTTCATTGGCTATCAATTCGATACAGAATCAAACACAAAATTTGTTCTCTGTTATGTTTCAATGACAGATTCCAGTCCATCATACCTATTCAGCCTCACCCATGTGTATACACCAGCTAGATCCTTACGCTCTTCTTCTGTTAATCGTATACTCATTGTTCTCGAGGTGAAAACAAAGTCATATGGACAACGTTCGTTTGCACACCAGGGCCCGGCGTCGTGGAAAGAATTACCCATTGAAATTAGACACAAAGATACAGTGGTCCCTTTTAAGAGTGCTCTTAAGACTCACCTGTTTCGACTGCAGGGACAAACTTAGCGACCTAATCATGTTTTGTATCTTATATGTTTTCAGGATGTTTTTTATGTTTTCCAATTTCATTGGTTTTGTCATTTGTTGTTCTGTAGTATAGGCATATCATTATTGATGGTGTAAAGCGCTTAGAGCTTCGAAAGATTAGGTGCTATACAAAGTCCTCATTATTATTATTACTATTTACTACTGTAATGAACCGCTCCGGTGGACAAGTGGTTAGAGCGTCCGCTGCAGAAGCGGGAGGTTGTGGGTTCGATCCTCGGCTAAGTCATACCCCCAAAGACTTACAAAAATGGTACTAACAGCTGTTAAAGCTACGATCTAAAACATAATTGTGGTAAAATGCAAATTTTAATGAAGGCTATACCACAAGTACACAATTTTCAGTCATGTCACTACGACGTCTACAGTGTCAGTTAATGATGATGTATAGCACTGGGGCATCATGCCGATGACATGTAGCCTGATACTGACACCAGGTTAACCAGTAATGTAGCTGTGTTTACCAATTGGTCTTTGGTATAACACACCCGGGCTTGGAATACTCGACCTCCTGCAGCCAAGGCGGACGCTCTACCACTAAGCCACCTGTGGTTTTTTTGGCACAGCAAAATTAGGTATATTAAAACGAGGCGAGTTAATTGAAGCGCTTGGCCCCAATTGCTAAATTATATGTACCGAACACATAAACGGCATTCGTTACAGGCGAGAAATAATATTTGCTAGTTGATTCTAGTGATCCATTGAGATTAAGGACAAGTGGATCCTAATACTTTCAACAAGTAAAATATTGCGCTTGATTTGGATTTCCACGCAATATATTTTGTCCATGCACCTCAGACTTTAAGCTTTCTTTGGTGCAGACGTTTACGCTTAACTTTGACTTTCGTATGAAGACTTCTTATAGTTCATGTAGCTTGTGAGTAAATTATTACTTTTACTATATTAGCACTACAGCATTTACATACATCAGATGCAGTCCATTTATTTATACTGACCATATTACAAAACATGATGCTTTTTTCAGACCAAGCTTTATATTTTAACGACTTGCAAATTTTTTTTACTCATTTGAGGGAATGGAAATAAACATATTTTCAAAACTGATGCATCCCTGTTTAAAGTCAGTACATTTATGTCATGTTTACTATCTTCGACCGGTGTCACAGCATGTGAAAATATATTACAGCCCCCCCCCCGCCCCGGGGCGATATAGCGTGAAGACTATTCAGATAACCCTGGAACGATATGGCGTCTAGGTGAATCGAACACGAGGAATATTGTTACTGAATACGGGCAAGGAAAAGTGGGATTGAAAGGAACAGATAAGTTGGCGTCACAGTTCTAGCTATATCAGCGGATAGCGAGAAACGGGTGACGGGCAGTGGGCTAGTTCATCGAGTGACAGTAAGCGGGTAGGTTCAGCTAGTTCAGAGAGTGGTGGGTAAGTATAGCTAGTTCAGCGAGTGGCGGGCAGCTGGTGGCTGGTAAGTTCAACTAGTTCAGCGCATGGCGGGTAGAGCGTTCATTAACAATACCAATAAAACAACGCTTGGTGGTGCGGGTTAAACAAATAAGCAAAGATACACATATGTGACAAAGAGAATATTTTTTTTCGAGGCATATGAGTGGCTCTGAAATGGGGATCGCATAGGTCTTTTTCTCTTCCGAAACAATCTGACTCCTAGACCGTAGACGAGGACTCTCTTCAGACAGCCTTATCACTCCAGATCAATTATTTTGTTCCCAAACGCTCGTATCGGTGATCTTAATGATTGTTCATGATGAGCTGACCTACATGGGTAAATTTGTGCGGAATATCATTGACGACACGAGAGTAGATGTTTTAACGTTAGTACACATCTTGTGACGAGAACAGGTGAAGAGAATAAAAATGATCCGCTGTTATTTATAGTGAAAGAGTGGATAGAAACGAATTTAATTTTTTCAGCAATCCCAATACAAGTTACAAAATTCAATCCGTATGGAGTCTATCTTCCAATCCAAAGAGAGCTGCCTGTGAGGTCACATTCCCTATAGAGATGTGCTAGAGTGCAGAGTGAATTAATGCGACATATTTCAAACATGACGGAAATTAAGCAGACAATACATTGGGGTGCAAGGACCATGGAAACGAGAAGCGATGGCATATCAGTGTCTACCAAAGTCAACACATTTCCACTTCCAGAAGAGACCTATCTGAATTGGGATTTAGTCGATTGTCTCACATCTCATGAATTTGTTTCCATACCAGTACTTTTCAGTCTTCTCCTTCCTTACTATGCCTCGATGATTGTAAACAGTGACAGAGAGAAGAATTGGACAATGTTTACAGCAGCAAAAATAAGGCAAAATAAGCATATCACCTTCAACAGCAACACCGAATAGAGGCAAGAATGAAACAACAGGAAGACGAAGAAACAGAGAAGAAGCAATGTCTAGGAGAGAAGAACAATGAAAGTCAACGGTGACGGTACTCTTGGACATTTGGACACATTTAAGGCGACTTTGAAGATGACACGAGTGAAGCCAAATCCACACCCAAGATTCTACATCAAAATAAAATCCATCACAGTCACCAGCAAAACACTGAAAAGTACTACCACATTCGAGAGACGGAAAAGCGCTCCTCTAGAACATTAAGAATAACAGCATACACGTACACGGTGAAGCTTAAGGACTTTAAGTCCAAAGTACAGTTGGAGAGGAAGAAAGAGGTCATCACCGAGACGTGGGATTCTTTCTTAACGACACTAAAACGACAACGTGAAGCCATAGAAGACAGATCCTTGAGACTTTCCATTTATCACGACAGTTTGAAGTCCCCCATTTGGATCGAGTTTAGCAGTCTGTCGGAACTGTTACCTTCCAAAGTCATTCACAAGATTAAACACGTCCACCAATCCAACCACAAGTTTCACATCATCGACGGAAACGCACACTGTTCATATCTCACGTCTCTTTCCCGAGGGACCCAAAAACGCAAAAAAATACTGTTATTGATGGAATACCCTTGTAGCATCAAGCGTAATCTCGTCCAAATTGACAGCACTCAAGGAAAGATGTGTTTAGCCAGAGTCATCGTGGTAGGACGCACGTATGGGGACAAGAGTAACACGGTAGAATGAAAAAAAAAAAAACAAGGGAAGCTAGTAAACCATCGGACCTAGCCAAACAACGATGAGATGCAAAACTTAAGTCACAGTAAGTGGGGATATTCAACGACACACCCTGTGGCATTTTTGAAATACAAAACTTTCAAGACATCTTGGCCCAACACTTTACCTTGAAAGTGCATCCGCAGGACGTGTGTGGACTTCTGTTGTTTTGAGATTTTAACGACGGAAAATACATTGTCATGATATTTTGATGCCAATCATAGTTATTATTGTGATAAATATGACTATGGGTATAGCAATTGAGAGTATCAACAGCATTGTACATCGAAATGCTCAGGATGTGTAGCCTCTCAGTTCTGTATGGACAAAGAACACGAAAGAGAACAATGTCCTGCTTTTCGGCGCACTCTTGTCCGCTCTGCCTGTTACCAACAATATCTGAATACGTAAGGCTCACAGCAGAAACGTGCTTGCTCCTGAGATTGTGCCCTACAGATAGGCAAGGCAAATGTACTAATAGTACCAAGGCACACGTGGGTCGAACAAAGAATCGATGTCACATTTGTCGCCAAATCGTGCACTTGGAACAAAAGTGCTACATTTAAAAATAACATTCCAAACAAGAGGAGGAACATCACTTAAAGAAAGGGAATTTAATTTTTTTCTTCATTTCCAATGCATGCAAGAGACTGGCATTCACGGTCCTAATTTCTGGAGGGTGTGAAAACATTATTTTGGGAACCTAACACGCTAGCCGATTTCGCCCAATGGATCTTAGACCCCATCGACGAGACGTGAATCCAAGAGGACATCGATCGTTACGGACATTGTCATTGCTATGCCACGGTGAAAGCTCAAATGTTCTAGAGGTGCGATGAACAGTTCATTCTCAGATACTCTACGGAACAAAGTACCGAACGTCCTAAAGTGACTAACAAGATCCAAACGCATCTACAGCCAAGTAATACAATTGCCGTTTAAAGATTCGATGAGAATCTTAGCGATGCCTTTGAGTCGAATGCCTAAAACGTTTCGAATGATAGGAAAGGTCAAAAGTTTTTTTGCTACACTTTTTCAATACCAAAGCCAATCAACATGCTGTTCGAGCCCATTACAGAAAGGATCACCACTACGACACCGACAACATGCGCACCGAACAAAGAAGCTTTCTACGCTTGGTACCAAACTCCATCATCGGTCCACTTTGACTTTCAGGAAGGTATGTTAAAGTATTGTCGGACCGACATGGATATTTTACAGCGGTGCTGTAAACAATTTTTAGAATCGTTCATGAAACACGGAGGAATTATTCCTTTGAAAGAAGTATGCACCATCAACAAAGCGTGTTCTTAATGAACCACAAACGAGTCTTTGCCGAAATCTCATGACAGTCATAAGCCTTCAAACGACGAACTTTGTCAGATCGGCTACATTACCTGTGCGATAAGAAAGACAAATGGATCCAGCACGCTCGCAACGGAGGAGACGGACAAAACCATCAAACAGTATTTTATGGACGATTGGGACTTGGAAAACCCTCTGCTTGTGTACGAGGTTAACAGGTGCTTTTTTCACGAATGTCGCATATGCTACCCTTAACGTGACACCAAATATGAGTTATTATAACTGACCATGGAAGACTTGTACCAGACAGCTTGTTAGAGGTGCTTGAAGTTGGAACAGTACGGATAGAAAGTTGTAGAAATGTGGTAACACCAGTACGATCACCGTTTGTAAACAGATCCCAAGTGGAAACGCATCGAGGATAGTCACAAGCTAGTGGACCAACTGAATTCGTTGGACAGTTTGTACGGAGGACAAAGAATTCCCTGTTCGCTTCACCAAGCCGATGCAGACAACGGATATGAACGGATATGAAATCAAACGCTTGAAGGTGTGATTGCTGTATCCTTACTTGTCCAAATATTGTCACATTTCCACATGTCACTCGCAATTACTGACCGAACACATAGACGTGGAGAACATTCAACAATAGGTAGGATTGATCAAGTGCAAAGTCTTGCCTCACACGGACTTGTACCATCCCGTTTTATCTCACCATTGCCATGTAAAATAAATGTTTCGCTAGTACCGTACGTGTGAAGAAAACGTGCAATGAAGATTGACCTTGTCAGCACAAACATCAAGAACGCACCTTGACGTGAACGTAGGTCAGCGCAGAATTGTTTAAAAGTCCCGACCCTGGATACCACCTGATAGAAGTGTACAAAATTTGCAATTTTCCCAAAACCGAAAAATACCACAAAGGCGACGAGACTCAAAAAGGCATTCTCGCGGACTAACTGGATGCCAGTTTCAATCTGAAACAAGAAGCGAGCAGCTATCCTTCTTGGTGCCACACTCTCGAATACCATAAGACATTCAAAGAAAAATACTGTGAGCAAGAAGGCATCATTCTTTAGCACGTGGAGAAAGACGAAGGAAGGTCCTCGTTTGCCAAAATGATGTTGAACTGCTCGTGTATACAATGTAACAACGACAGTGTATACACAAGGTGGCATATTTGACAGAACCTCAAATATTTGACATTACCGTCAAGCTTCTTCCAGATAATTCACGACAAAACCAAATACATAAAATACGTGGACGCCTTCGTGAGGAATTGATTCTAGTCAATTACGAAGATCTGCGTTTTATAGAAACCAACGATAATGGAAATGTTATAATTGCTGCTTACACGCCAGTCTATCCTCCCTTAAAATTGTACGAAGTCTTAGAATTAACAGGGAGAGTTGCATCTACATCGATCGCCTGGGTAAAAAGGAAAAACGTCCAAGACCGATAGTTCCTTGTAACTACAAAGACCAAGCGAGAAAGATGTTTATTTTCAAACAGACATCATTAAAGTTCATGTATTCTCAAGTGGAGTGCGATGCTGTGCATGAGAGCTGTGCCTTACGTTGTGACCTTAGAGATTCAGTACCACATCACGGTAATTTTGCTATGTCTACTACCAAACCTATTATGGAAAGTGATATTTTGCGTCTCACATATAACGGATGCGAAAACGATGCCACTCGTTACTGAACACCTTATCGTTTAAATGGTTTTCATTGTCAATGTCATCCTTCGCGTAAGACCATGCAGCTACCACCCTAAGGATGTCAACCAACCCTGAGAAGACTTCTTTGTATTTCACCGTACCGTAATCGAAATGTGCCTGTAAAAGACGAATATTCGTTCCCAGTGCGTTTTCCTGAATACTGCAAATTTGAAAGTCGATTCCAAGCCTTCAAAGCAAAATTATTAAAATATATGGAAGGGCCTCCTCCCGAAGAATTAGCCGGAGCTGAAATTTTCTACTTGGTCAAAAGGGATAAAGTCAAGTGTTTCAGTTCAGTGTGACGCTTTCTCAGTGGGAACAGACTAGAACATGCTCTATGGTCTCTGTATTGTCACTTCACTGCCTACCTTTAACAAGCTGTAGATGAAGGGACCACCACTACCCCTTGGAACCAAGACAGAAAAAGGAGAAGAGGAGTTTCAAACTACACCATAAAATATACGCTAGTCAACAGCACTACAAGAGAAGGTACACAAGTTAACATCACCACTGACATCCAGAATCGGATGGATTAAAATCGTGTTTGCCACCCCTTCATCCACAGATGAGAAAAGGAAGGAGAAGACATAAGTGAAACAAAAAACGATTACCCCTGTTCACACATCCTCCTCCTCGGCACCTATTGCTCGCCGGATACGCAGATCATTACAAGTCATGCAAATATCACACTAAAATAAAGTAGCGTCAATGAAGAATGTCTGACTAACATAAAAACAAATGGAGATCTAAGCCAGCATTTGCAACGATCCAGGTTACGGAGGAGTTCAGAAATTGTATCATGCTGCCTAATCCCGACTGAAAAGTGTGGTTTTACAATGCAATGATGGTTACAAGAACAAGCCACGTACACTTTACACAAACCCATTCGACGATACATTTCCAGGTGTGGAAGACATCGATTATCAATGGCCATCCAATTTAACCGATGTCTCCTATTTGGCAACCTACAATCGTGGCTAAAATATTTATTTTGTGTCATCGACTTCTTTTCTATATTTGCCTGTGTCGTTCCATTGAAATAAAAATTGAGCAGTGAACTGTGAACCCTTAAACTGGTGTTGAAACAAAGTGGTCGCTTCTCTATTTGATGTCAAACCGACAAAGAAACAAAATTTCTAACCCAAGCTTTCCAAAATGAATTAAAGAAACGTAACATTCATTCTTTTCTAGCTTTATAAACAAAATAAAAAATTCATTCATGATGGGGATCTTACGATATTTATATACATTTTGTCTGAACACCAATCCTACAATTGTTCAATATTCTTCACGTATGAATTGTGCTGCATTTCTTTCAGAACAGATTGTAGTCAATGTCTTTTATATTTCAAACTGTGTGAAATAATCGTGCAATCACACTCCTGATTCGACTTGGATGTGCACGCTGACAAACATCTAATTTTATATTGTTATACATTTGGCTAAGACATTTTCAAGCTATAATAACTTGAGAACAGCGACAAACACAGTTAAGTGTAAAACAAATGACCAGTAGGTTCACTGATGTGTTGTGGACAGGTTTGTCTCCAATAATGGCAATGTTGTTTTTAAAAAGCGCAATCATACCCAACGTACTATAAAAGTTTGGGTAGCTGATATATAGGACGGAAATAAGCATCATGTACTTCACTTCCTTCACATGTACTTCCTTGTAGTGAAGACAGTACACAGATCGTATATGCTATCCAGGCGCATTTTCATCCCAATCGTCCCAAAACCTGGACGTGCCGCTTATCGGTACGGTAAATTTATTTTTCCATTATTTATGGAGCTAATTCACATGTATGAACATTTACATTCGTCAAAAGTCAAAAGAAATATAATTTACTTTCTGGTCCGAATGAGTATATTATAAAAATGTAGCTGAATACATAATCTTGTTATTATAATCCTTACTGATATCTACGGAACCGCTCCGATGGCCTAGTGGTTAGAGCGTCCGACGCGGAAGCGGGACGTCGAGGATTCGATCTACGGCAGTCATACCAAAGACTTACAAAAATTGTACTAACAGCTGCCTCGCTTGACGCTCTGCATTAAGAGGTTAGTGTTAGGACTGGTCGGCTTGGTGTCAGGATAATGAGACTGGGTGGGACTTCATGCTACATGTCTTCGGCAACATGCCCGAGTGCCAGGCATCACTATAAACTGCCTCGCTGCAGACATCGTAGCGATATGACTGAAACATTGTTCAAGTTACGTTAAAAATCCTAATCAAACAAACAAACTGATCTCTACTGAGCACAAAGTTCATAACTTTCTTGTACCTAAGTAATCCTTACGCGATTGCAACAACAATTCTAAATTTGAAAACATCTTTGTGTAACATCACAGCCTATAATGCATCTGTACGGAACCACCCCAACCCACCATTTCATCTGAAAACAGTTTTAAGACGGTGTTGCCGTCAATCAAGCTACTGGGCCATAATATGGAATGACATAACATCTGATGGGGTCTATGTAATGTTGAAACTATTAGGACATGTTTGTCTGCAGCTAAAACTGACATGAGACTTAGTTTTTCCTGCCTTGTTTACATGTATGTTTGCCTAGTCAACTTATAATTGTGTCATATATTAAAACTTCAAGATCAGGTCACTGTGATCAACATTTTATCCTCAGAGAATTTGGTGAACTGTTGTGCTTAATTCCATTTCTAAGTTAGTATGGTCACTTGATTATTTAATCTAAATGTAAAAGCAGTACATAAATCCTTATGTAATAACCAAAGGTAACAAGCAAAACTGAATTACCTGGACAGTACTGGCTTTATAGTTATGCAAATTTTAAAAATCTAAATTGCATGCCTGACTTATTACATTTTTGAATGCATACAAGTGGGGCAATGAATAATGCAATATGCCATTATGACAAGCTAATCCTGTACTCGGATTGCATTGGATGCGATGCGTGATTCATGCATATGTGGTGTATTTAAATCAGCTTATAATATAGCCAATACAATCTTATGAAATTTATTCCCTAGACCATATGTATCATTTCCAGTGCAGTAACGAAAAGAAGAATTTCAAAATAATAAATAAATCAACAAAATATAATTATTTTAATGACAAACTTTGCAAGCAACTGCATGAATGTTTTCTCTTACAGCATGCATCTGTATATATAGCTTATGTTACAAGTCAAGGCTCTTAAAACAAGTAACAGGTAAGAGTGAAAAGCAACACGTTTGTAAAATTCCACAGAAATTCCCTAGAATACAAAGAGAAAGTGTACCAAAATGACTATGGTATTAAAATTAAATCCCAAATGATCACAGAATTACAGACACAAGTCTAAATAATAAAAGTTCTGAATAAACTTTAATGGAAATCTGAATTAAATAAAATACTGAAAGTGTTGATGTGCCCATGGTGGCTTGTATCATGGTAAATGTATTTTGTTCAATTACAGTAATATTATTTCAAGTTGGAAATCATTATAAATCCCAGTGAATGTCTCTGTCCAAGAGCCCTTTTGACCACTCAATATATCCAGAGAAAAAAAAACATGAATTGAAAAAGTAAATTCCAGCCCAAACAAACTTTTCTACACCAATAATATAAAAATTGATTCTGCTAGATCTTTAAGAAGGAATATACAAGTTTTCCTATGACAATATTATATATTCCTCTACTTGACCTCATGTCACAATTAGCATTTTCTAATAAAATCTATTACCTAATGAAAAATTTCTGAAATGTTCAACATATTTACAAAAACAAAATCTAGGTTATATTCTGAGGGGCTTTTACTAAAATTATAATATAGAATCTGTAATAGGTCAGGTAGGTCAGGGGAAGTCCAATTACCTAGACCAAGACCTAAATCAACATGTTTACTTTTGTCAACAATAATCCTAATATTAAACCCATACACAGAGAATATTTTAACTATATACTAGTTCTTTAAATATTTTTTTCTAAAAACCAAAAATTCAGCTCTTGTAGAAAATATGCTTGATTTCTGGACAAGGTAAGGTCGAATACAGATTGTTACATTATAAATAGCACATAATAAAATACAAAAAAATACTTAAAACAAACCAACACACAATGCAAATTAAATGAACATAACACTTTATATTCATCACTCATATTATCTCAATGGTTTTTCTCCAATGTATATTACATGTTTCTTTAAAGGTCTACTAGTGCACTCACACAACTTTCGTTTATATCATAAATTTAACCTTCACGAAGAAATTTGTATAGGTATTATGTCATATACCTCATCATTAATGAAAATAATGACTACAGAACATGGAGTTGTTGTCCTTGGAGACAAAAATGCTCCTAGCTGATTTCACACTCAGTAATTACTGTTAGGCAAAGCGGATGTGACACATTGTAGAGAACAAAGCTTTCCAATTTTCAATGTACTTGCCTTCACCAAGTGAAGCCATATGTGATAAAAATGGTAAAAAGGTGTATTGATGGAGGTTGTAGTAATACAACATGAGGAGTGAGTTTGCACTCATTTCCTACTAATCCTGTTTCAAGTACACAATGGATTAAGCAGACATGAATGACAAGAAAAGGCTGGACCACAGGGGCTCATTACAAAGCAAATAAGGAGTATCCGTCCATGAGTCAGGGTCTAACCTGTAACAATATAACAATTTAATAATAATGTTATATAACAAGTGTTCTTCTCATGTTTAAATGGTGTGAATATTTGGTATATTGATTTTAACTGCAAAGACTAATTAGTTCTGAGGATCTGGGAGTAAATTACCTTCCTTGCTTAGATATACACTATTATGTCAGTGGATCACATTCACACCCACAACCCATTGAATGCAAACTTCTAATGTTGATATTTGATTTGTGGTTTAATTGAAAGACAGTATATTCTTATAAGTAAATACTTTTTAACACACTTGCTGTAAACTACCGCTGATTGTCTGCACACAGCAAATTATCAATACCATTCATGCAGTCATCACTTTCACAGCAGTCAACCAGCCAATGATGCCTCAAAATAAGTCAATGCGGATTCAATTTTGTAGCACATATTCAGAATCATACATTATGACAAATTTATTATTAATTCTACTACAATTTATATTCATGTTAATTTGAATACTATTTAAATATTGTATCCAATTCTCTTAATTATTTTTAGTAAATTATTTGTAGGGATATAGGAAATGGATGTAATTCTTGTTTGCTTCTTAAATTAAGCGTTGGAGGGGGGATTCCTTCTTTTAGACTATGTTGAAGTGTTGATGGCAGCACTGGAGGATATTGTCAAGAAGCCAGAGTTTGTTGACAGTTACCGCCAGCTCTATACAGCCGATTCCTGAGAGCTGAATGCTGTCAATCTTGCACATCCCATATGCACGCAAAGTACATATACTTGTCATGAGTGTAGCTACCACTTTCACTCGAGAAGTTCCATCTGATCGCATACACTACAAATGAAGGCAAAGCAGCTTTATTTAATTTATTTTAATCAAAACAAAGTCCTGGATTTTAATCAAAATGAAGTTGATGCAGATTTATTTTATACCACATACTCAAAATCATATATTGTAACAAAAAAATTATACAGTCAAAAACTATTTATATTTGTTAAAATGAATACCATTTTAACTTTTATTACTACATTATTTTTAACAAAATTGTTATTGAAATTTTCAGCGTGCATATAGGCAGTGGGTGAAATTCTTCTTTCTTAAATTATGGTGGGAAACATTTTTTCTTTCAGAATATGTTGAAGAGTTGATGGCATCACTGGAGAAAATGGTCAGCAAACCAGTCAGTTGATAGTTACCACCATCTCTA
Organism: Unio pictorum; assembly: GCA_030141615.1. Lineage (NCBI taxonomy): Eukaryota > Metazoa > Mollusca > Bivalvia > Unionida > Unionidae > Unio > Unio pictorum. The sequence goes on from JARLTB010000025.1 coordinate 1,724,825, forward strand.
TGCAGCCAATCCCTGAGGCCAGACAAGCTGACGTCTGTCTAGGCTCTCACATCATGATCTGCAAGATAACTACAAGTGCTTGAAACCTGAGTAGTTACCACCTTCACTTGGGATCTTCTGCCTGTTTGCATGTACTGCACGGGATGGCAAAGCAAATCGAGTTTCACTACAAAGATATCCTCAGCACCATCTTATCAGCTGCCTGTATGCAGTGTATCAATTATGACTGAAAATAGAATAAGCAACATATTTTAGACTTGAATAAAGTTATATTATGTCACCTATTCTGGTTTTAACTTCTTTATTTCAAGTTTTCTGAGTCAAAGACTTTTATCATAAAATTAGATTTTACTACAACCAGTGGTAAGAAGCTAAATGAATGAGTAAATAGCAACTGAAAACAATATGTTATAAATGTCGAAGTGCAAAGTTTGTTCAAGATATGTAACTTAGTGTTTTTTTTATAGAAGTTAGTTTTTAATGATAATTTTCATTGTAACAGACAAATGATGCTAGCAAGGTTTATTCTTGAAAGGTTTGGGTGAAAACTCCACATAAGAAAAATGTCACATGTTCTCAATGAAGGAGAGATTTCATGAATGTATGAGTGTCTTTGTTTTATATTTATGGTTATACAGCAATCACTTTTCCCAAAACGGACCTGATATTGGCACCATTAAAATTGTGAGAACGTTTTGCTTATAATTGTTTACATACTCTGATAGAATTTCCTCGCGATTTCCATAATGCTGTCTGTTAGCAAAGTATGCTGCTTCCAGGAAATATTCATCCAAGCAAACTGTCACAAATCCAGGATGATCGATGATAAAATCCACATTGAGTTTCTCTGTCTAATAAAAAAATCACATTGACCCTCTATTTACAGCATCTATATTCTTCAACTATATCTTTTCTGCTGCAATTTCCATACAAACACCTGAATAAATCAATAAATAAAAATGCATGGTAAATATCCTCTATCATAACCATAGTGTTAGACACACACACATACACACACACACATATATATATATATATATATATATATATATATATATATATATATATATATATATATATATATATATATATATATATATATACATACACACACACACATATATGCCTGCATGGGTTCGAGTCTAAGATTCGGCTAATGTACTTATGTGAGAAAGCTTGCCGGTAGCTTCTCATGGTTCTTTTCGGGGTTTTTCCCCGGTTCTTCCTCCACCAACAATACTGGCAACCAAGTATAGCCTATCATGTGCTGAAAATGGCATTGAACCCTACAACAACAACAATATCTACCATCTACACTCTTCACCTGTTTCTTTACTGCTACAATTTCCACACAATGTGTGTGTGTGTGTGTGTGTGTGTATGTGTGTGTGTGTGTGTGTGTTAAAGGTTAGACGTTTGATAAGTCTTTTGCTGTACCTTTTGTACCACAATAAAGAAATCCACATCAGAAATGTATTATTCTCATTATTAGTATTCCCACAAACATTGATGCAGTATTTTCCACTGGTACTGTGCACCTTAACCGACATGGAAAAATAACATTAAATAAAGAATACAATATTATTAACTATTAGTAATAATTCCAAAATAAGGGCCCCGAGTGGCCGCGTGGTCTAAAGCGCTATCCATTATGGATGACTGCCATCTCACCTCTGTCTGAATGGGTTCGAGTCTCAGATTCAGCTAATGTGGGTATGTGAGAAAGCTTGCCAGTAGCTTCTCGTGGGTCGTTGGTTCTTTCCATAGTTTCCCAGGTTCTTCCTCCACCATTAATACTGGCCACCATGTATAGCCTATCTTGTGCTGAAAAATGGCATTAAACCATAAAAAACAAAAACAAAGAAAATAATTCCAATAATGATAATAGTAATTACCAGCTTGATCATGAACTGTGTTTTCATTAGTGCCTTGATCTTCATCTCCTTTGGGCTGAAATTGATAAAACCTCACTTCATAGCAAGCAGAATCTTCTTCAGATTCATGAAGTTGGCCATCCTCAAGGTGTTGACCTTCCGGAAACAACAAAGATGAGCATGACAATTTTGCCTTAAATTCGCTAGTGTCATCACTATCAGCCATAATTACCACATACGCTAAACTTGAGGGACTTCCCGACTGTGCGTCAGTTCCGAAATTCCGATTTCTCGCCTGAAGTGTACAAATATTTCCAAAGCATTTTCCATAAAACATTGATTTATGCTCAAAAAATCATAATTTTGTTCTCTGTGAGTTAAAACCTATATCTGAAATGTACATTTCTGAGTTATTCAGCAAAAGAGGAACATTATGATATATAATGCGTATTTGACACTAGTAGACCTTTAAATAAACACAAAGATTAAAAATTTTATTACCCAGTATCTCAATTAAAATGGTATTTCTCCAGTATGTATTATTATCTTGTACTTAGAAAGTTAACCCCTCAGCTAAAAACTGTATTACAAACTTTACATCTCAATGGTTTTCTCCAGTGTGTACCCTTATGTGCACTTTAAAATTACCACCATGAACAACTTAACACTTGAATAGTCCACATCCAGTGTCTACTGCTATATGACTATTCAAGGCAACACTTGAGCAAAATATTTATTTACTTAAATTTTGAGTGGTTATATTACAGTATGCTTTCTATTCATGTACTGTGTCAAAAACTGCTACTGGAACCAGACATTTTATTACAATATTCACAGTTTAACTTTATGTCACCAGTATGCATTCTCATGTGGCTCAAGTCACTACTCTGGCTGAACATTCTACCACAAAATTCACATGAGAATGGCTTTTTTCTCCAGCATGTATCCTCATATGCTTCCTAACAGCAATACTAAACATTTTTATCACAAACTGCACACTTGAATGGTTTTTGTTCAAAATGCATTCTCATGAGGCTCTTTAAATTACTATGTTTTAACATTTTATTGCAAAGATCACATTTGAATGGTTTTTCTCCTGTATGTATTTTCATGTGCTTTTACAAATTAGTGCCATCTGAACATTGTATAGGGACCGTCCTAGGATTCGCCAATGTCGAAAATTGCGATTTTTTTCCTTATTTTCCTTATTGGCAACAAAAATGTCCCATCTGGATTTTTTTTTTAAAAGCGAGACCGAAAGGAAGCCACGAACTTGACTAAGCAATGCATTGGAATCAATCTGTTACACAAATGATCCCTTGTTTGTATCGACAACCTCATCTTTACAGTGCCTTGTTACATCATAATCTGCTTATGCTGACATCTGGGTTGAGTACTGTATGCTGTGATACAGTCAATCATGCTACCGTACTATACCTACAGTACAACTGACCGACTTCTAAAGACGCAAATAAAACAGATATAATTAATTAAATGGCTAATCCTCCTGTTGTTTTTTTTACATATACCAATACAATAGTTTTGCTGAACCTTCATAGAAAACTGATAACCTTTGAAGTACCGACTACTGTGTATAAATACAAAGCAAATGGAAAAAATCTCAATCACAATTATATTTGTCGCCAGTGCAACACTATCATGAGCAAATGTTAGTTAGACATTGCGTGTTCATCATCTCATCATAAGTTCACAAAATTAACAACGTTTGGATTTAGTGCGAATTCATCAGACAGTCACTGAACCTGATGATAAACCTTGAAGTCCAACATCATCTACATGTAGTGCTTCAAGTGCAACACCACATTATGATGAATGGGGCAAAAATTCACAAAAATTTCTAGACAGTTGGAAACTTGGGCGTCCGTGGCTGAGATATGATAAAAAGTTAAAACAGATGTTCTCTGAATTATCAAGGCAAAGTTTGTCAATTCATTTACAACTTGGTGTAATATTTTGAAGAATCAGTGTCACCAAACATGAATCCAGGTGCGGTAAGTAATATTTGTGCATTTTACTCAATGATCTTTTCCTTTTACCATCAATCCCGTGTTAGGGCTACTGAGACTTAATCTCCACAACAAGAAATAGCAAAAATAACAAACAAAACAAGTTTTGCATAATTCAAAATAATTATTTATTTCTCAAAATACAGGAGTGAAAGAATCCCTAAATTGGGTGTGAATTTATGCTTATATGTATGGTCCAATATTGCCAGGTGTTGACTCGTGTAAGTTTCATTTGTGGGAATGGATCCTATTTTGCTTGTCGAGAAAATGTATACAGCATACAGTGACCATTCTTGGGATTTAGGAAGCAATTCACTACAGGCTTTGCGAAGCTAGCCAGAGGGGGGGGGGGGGCGCCATTTAATTACGGAATGCATGCAATTAATGGTCGCATTATACATCACTTATCTTACATTGCAATGTATGATCATAGGGTTTTATTATTAAAATGTCAACTAAAGTTGATAGTGCATTTTTTTCAGGTAACAACAGTCATACACGTGCACAAACAGTGATGCGGGATGATGGCATCTGAAATAAACTCTGCATCTCATCTCTTGAGAATTTAATGAGAATGAAAAATTAGACTTTGAAACTGCATTAAACAAGTGGGCAGCCCTAAAATCATGCCGAATCTTCATGTAACATTTTGTTAATGCTTGTTGTAATTAAAGTATTAACTAACCCATCTTTTGTAATTTTCATTGCCTGTTACATTAATAGACTAAATTAACGCTTAGAAAAATGTACACTACTTGTTATGGTGACCCTATTTTGAAAATTGGTGACAAAATATTGAGGTTGGCGATTTTTTTGGCGACAGCTTTTTAAAAGCCAGGACCATCCCTGATTGTATCACATATTATATATTTAAATGGCTTTGCTCCAGTATGCGTTCTCATGTGGTTATCTAAAAAAAAAACATAAAGACTAAACAGTTTTATTTCAAACTTCACATTTTAAATGGCTTTTTTCCAGTATGCACTCTCATGTGGGTCTTCCAGTTACTACTCTGACTGAACATTTTATTACAATCTTCACATTTGAATGGCTTTGATCCAGTATGAATCCTCGTGTGCTTCTGTAGATCACCACCCCGATTAAACATTTTATCACATACTTCACATTTGAAAGGTTTTTCTCCAGTATGCACTCTCAAGTGGGTCTTCAAATCATAACTCCGACTAAAGATTTTATTACAAACTTCACATTTGAATGTTTTTTCACCAGTATGCAGAATCATGTGTATCTTCATAGTAGCATTATGGCTAAACAATTTATCACAAACTTCACATTTAAATGGTTTTTCTCCAGTATGAACCAACGTATGCCTACGTAGAGCATCACTCCGATTAAACAATTTATCACAAACCTCACATTTGAATGGTTTTTCTCCAGTATGAATCCTCGTGTGATTTCGTAGATCACCACCATAATTAAACATTTTATCACATACTTCACATTTGAAAGGTTTTTCTCCAGTATGCACTCTCATGTGGGTCTTCAAATTATTACTCTGACAAAAGATTTTATTACAAACTTCACATTTGAATGTTTTTTCACCAGTATGCAGAATCATGTGTATCTTCAAAGTATCATTATGGCTAAACAGTTTATCACAAACATCACATTTAAATGGTTTTTCTCCAGTATGAACCAACGTATGCCTACGTAGAGTATCATTCCGATTAAACAATTTATCACATACATCACATTTGAATGGTTTTTCTCCACTATGAACCAACGTGTGCCTACGTAGAGTATCATTCCGATTAAACAATTTATCACATACATCACATTTGAATGTTTTTTCTCCAGTATGCACTCTCATATGGGTCTTCAAATTACTACTCCGACTAAACATTTTATTGCAAACTTCACATTTGAATGTTTTTTATATAGTATGCAGAATCACATTATGAACCCTCGTGTGCTTCCGTAGAGAAGAACTCAAATTAAACATTTTATCACAAACGTTACATTTGTAAAGCTTTTCTCCAGTGTGTATCCTCATGTGCCTTTCCAAACCATCGCTACCTCTGAACATTTTATCACAAACTTCGCATTTGAATGTTTTTTCTCCCGTAGACTCCGTGTTAATCTCGACATTAACACAATGACTAAACATTTTATAACGGAAGTGTCTATTCGCACGACGGTCGTGTGTTAACCTCGGGGAAAACTCTTCGCCGTGCAACCAAACAACTCGTTACGACGAGTAAAAATATTGCATATTATTGTTAACTCAGCTAAACTTAATTTGATAACCATCAAAACCTTACATGCTTGGTTACCTATTTATTTTTGTCTACCAACATAAAAAGGAAATTGTTTAATAGTATATATTGCGTTTTGCGGCCGCGTGCTAACTTTCGCACACCTGCCGGCCACTATAAGTTATAGTAGAACAAAATTCGCTCGGCGATCAGTGTCTGTCTTAGAATGGATTAGAATAGAGATGTTGTTCTCCAATATAGTACTTACTCTGGTCTCTGCAAATACGTTTACCTGCCACACCCATGATCGAAATTACTGAAACCACGAGAAAAATAAATAACGAATTATTTATATTCCCTAGCCCAAGAACATACCGAATATAGGTTATGAGACAGGAACGATGTAATATCGCGGTACTTGGTGTTATTATCAATTAATAATTAAACGGTTTTGTGTTTTATTGTACGTATTCAATTTGTGAAGTTTCTATGATTTTGAATTACTCGTACTTAAAGAACACCGGATATAGCTATACTCCAACAGTTTTCTTTTTACATCATATTTGCATCTTGATTATAAGTAGTCATACTCGCACGAAAATATTTTTTAAAATAATATGAAGTGTAGAGAAGAATTAATAATTTAATTAATTGAACTAAAGTATTAAACGCTGTTACTTCCCCTTAGCTACAATTGCTCACCAAGAGAAGACGCCAAATGGAAATGATATACATGTATCACCACATAACATAGTATGTTTCTTGTCATTGAAAAATAAAACACCATAACTATAGAGAACTTGACTATTGTATGGATAGAGAACGTTTGGATTAAACTCTTGAAAACTAATTTCCTGTTCAACTGCATAGCGATATGTGTGCACGACGCACTATATTGTGCCACTTTCGAAACTGTTCCATTGTTTCAAATTATTTTCAAAACTTCCTTTAAGCCTAATACAGGTTATATTGAATCAATGCTGGCTTCCCTATGTCGGCCGACTTTGTAAAAAATAAAAATAAAAAAAATCGGCACACTTAAAAGAATCCAAATGAATCAAAGTTGGCTTCCAGATGAGGTCACTAGTAGACGATATAATACCCATTTTACCTAGACGATGGGCAACCGGTCCTTTTTCCTATACGAAATCACGAAAACTGAGTATTTCGAACAAGTCATACTCAAGCAAAACCAACTTATAAATTACAAACATAGATAAACACAAAAAGCCTGATTTGTGTTCTGTATATGAATCCATTCTTGTAACACAATCTTGATATTCAACAAATTTATGTCAACTTCCAAACACCACACAAACCTTAACGGAAAATCTACCAGCATACCACCATTATGGCTGTTGATGACGTCATTTGAGAACTATCTATAACACACGCGAGATCATAACAATGGGCATATAGGGCAACTTTATGTCCATTACTGAATGGTTTATTATCATAAATTCATATCATGTGAGGAAGACGATTTACTAAATACCTCCTCTTCTGTAATAATAATGATGACATTTGACGAATATGATGAGCAAATTATCAGTTTTTTATCGATTAAACTGGGTTTCTACGAGTTCTTCCTCCACCAGTTATACTAGTTGATATGTCAAGACTATATTTCACTTTGAAATGGCTTCAAGTATATGCCCGTCTGCTCACGACGTCAGTGACACGTGTAACAAATTATTATTCCAATACAACAAGCGGTTATTAGTTATAGCCCTAACACAGTTTGACCTTTGATCCTCACTATGACAATAACCTTGCTATTGCACGCGCTGAAATATGCGACTTACACGTCATCTCGATGTATGTTACATTTCTACCAATTATTATTCGATTATACCAACTAGTTCAAGAAATACAACCATGATACGAATTTGAGAAGCACGAGCGGACAGATGCCACGAGGCATCGCATAAACCAACCCGTCGAACGAGGGGCATATAATCAATACATTTATGCTCTCAAAGCTCTGTAATGTTGTCTCCTAGGGTATTATTGGTAATTTGGAAGGAGGACGTACAATTTTAAAAAACTGCAAATATGAATATATTGTTCCGAGCCCCTAGTCAGAGATGCCGAAGGTCAAAGTGGATAACATACAAAAATAAAATGTGAGAAATAACAATTTAATAACAGATTTAAATACTCAAACAACTCAAGTAAACTTTCACAATTTCTCCACACAGTCGACCTATTTAATCTGCCATTTTCATCATCTGATGTGCAACGTGATAGTATTTCCATCTGTCTCTGCTACTTTATTCATCTGTATAATTCTTTTGAATCGACTGGTACTCCAGTACCCCTTCCTTCCATCGATTACGTCCGTCACTCTTCCACTTGCGTTCTTATGTCTGCATTCAAATTTCTGCATCCGTTATTCTATTCCGTCCAGTGACCTCTATAGCAACTTTCCCCTACTTCGTCACCTTTGGGTGGAACTAGAACAACCCAAATAACTCCAATCTGCAACGAAAGCTTCTGTTTAAGAAGCATTTCAAGTCTGAATTCCAGCTCTTCCTTTCACGGATGACGTGCATTCGAAGTACGCATATTAGTAATTACTCCCTAACTTGCCAGACCTCTGCGTTGGTCAAGATCCTGACGAGTACTGAAGTGATAGTAAAATGAACTGTAGAATAAGGGTCTGCTTTGGACAGATGTCCCGCCCATATTTTCCTAACTCAGCCGTGATTTGATACTGGATTCTCCTTGTACTCTAGTTTGCCGAGTTTCGCACGCGCACGTCAAATTTATTTCTCGGACAGCAAGGTCGTGGCATGAGTGTTAATAAACAATCTCTTCCGGTTTTACCAGTAAACTTCGTCCATTTGAAGATAGCCGCCCCTTTGTTCCCTCAAGTGTCGATTGAAACCGCAATCTTGAGGAACAAAGTTCAGTCGCCAATTCCATGGTGACATTCTCTACCATAGGTAAGTTGTGTACATTAGAGCTGTCTTCATAACGTGACAAGCTACATTACAAATTTATCCAGGTAAACATAATAGGTACCATGTATTATTATATAAATGTTGAAAGCAAGAAAAATCCATCACTATATAAAAAGGCGGCGCTCTTTGCTATTTCATTATCTCAGTCGAACAACTGCTCAACTTGTCAGTCGATTTGATTAGAATGGTATGTTGTCCATCCATCAGTCCGTTTAATTTGTTTTCACATTAGACGTTTCATTATAATACAATTTTAATAAAACTCGATAAAACAAACTCGACAACACTTTGCATCTTAACCATACCTCGGTTCCTGTCGTTAACGAGCAAAACCAGTTTTTATTAACCAGATTTATTAAACTTTATGTGAAAGTATATTAGTTTACCTTATGTTTAATTATCGACTGATTTTAACCAAGCTTGTCAGCAACTAAGTTATTTCCATAACACCTGGCCTTCTTTCTTGAAATTAGTAAAATTGCTCATCTTGCAAGAGTTGTGCGCCATTTTGCAACATTTGGCCTTTTGCGTCCCATAGAGTTCTGATGTGTAAGCTAATCTGTATCAGATCTGAATATAACTTAAAATAACAATTTTTTTTATTGATTGATTCCACTAATTACATACTCAAGCGTTTTGACATTGTATTTGCTGTTTTTATTTCTATATGCTCATTCAGTCTTTACCATATTATTAACAAATTACAATATGTAATGAAAAAAAATTTCCTTATAAAAAATTATCTTAATGGTCTCAGTATATATAATATGCTTGTTCAGTACTTAAACCTGCCATATCCGTTTATATATACCAGAGTTATGCCCCTTTTTTATTTGAGAGTCTCGATTGTAGCATGGCATGGACCATTTTATTTTCAAGTTTGGCACTGAGTAACATTGTTGTGGCTTGATTATTTCTCTTCATATAACCTATTATACCATTTTCACTTAACGCTGGATAGGTGAACTGAAAATTAAGCGTTGTTCATTTTGAAGACAATGTGAATTCGTTTTTGTCTATAGGCATAAAACTCTTGGTAAGGTCAAAAGCTAAAAAGGAATGAGTATCGAACGAGAGGACGCACAGCATATTCGGGCAGCATAAAAAATCATTGTAAACAAGTTATCAAATTTACTTATTCAAATCTGTCCAAATCATGTGGTAGCAACAGAGTTTGGTGAGCGACCCAGGTCCTTCTTTTCATCGTAATGAATATACATGTTCGTTTTTAAGACATCATTGGACCACGCATTACGCTCCACAATGCATATTTTTCATTTTGTTTAAATATCTTCATTGGTTTTGGAGATAATGATGATGGAGCCCGGCATATGTAATGCATATAGACCGACCAAAATTAAATTTCTGGTTTCGGCCGAAAATGAAACCAAGCCGAAAGTTATGAATTGACTTTCGGCTGAAACCGAAGCCGAAACCGGATGTTTAACTACACCTTAGGCCGAAACCGAAACCGAAAGATCAACCGAAGTTGCCGAACACAAGATTTATTAAATAGGCCTGGGCCACGATGCAATGCTACACTAATTAAAAACGAATCTATAAGTAATCATTCAGAGCCTGCAGTGAGAGGACTTCGCTAAATGTTAAATTGCCTAGAGCCGACTGACCGGCCAATATAGTGATAGACGCAGCACTAAAGTTGCATTCTGAAAATTCAAATAGATCTTCGGCTGATGACCGAAAGTCAATATCAGTTTCGGCAAAAACCAAAAGCAAACCGAAAGCTAACTTTCTGACTTCGGCCGAAACAGAAACTATACTGAAATAAGCCACTTGCCAACATTCGGCGCCAAAACCGAAACCGAAACCGAATTTCAGTCGGCCTGTAGTAATGCATTTAAAAAACAAATTTTGAAAATAGTTCTGACTTGATTTTTCAGAAAAAGATTCACTTCCTAAGCCATGTCTTTCCAGAATATACAGATATAAACTGAGGTACCAGTCACCGTAAGCAATATCAAACAGGAAATGACGCTGCCAGCTGCAACACCGCACAGACTCTGCTATATCGTAGAAGATGAGTTGTATGAGAGTTTGATTTATCCCTTTTAATCCTCTTTGGATTCGTGAAACCCGTTTGAGCCTCTAACCCCATGACTTAGTCTAAGCAACCTCTACTTATTAATCAGATATGCACACGCGTGACCCAGCCATGGGATGGAGACTATAACGAATGTCAGTGTCACAAAGGGTTTCCAAAAAAGGGCAAAACAAATCTGTTTGATTCTACTTTAAATATGTGGTTGAATACGTTACTACTACTTGTATTCAAATTGTTCAGTGCAGCTGCCAACAATTCGAAATTAATTAGCTAGCTTCGTGGAGGACACCGATTACTATTGATATAGCTTCAAAAATAATTACAATTGCTGTACCTACAACGATTGTTATGGCCGTGATTCCATACATACCATGACCAACAATCGTTGACACAGAAAGACCGCAAATCGTGTCTACCACAAAACACGCACATTTTTATTTCATGATCAGCAAGTTTCTCTTGGTAATTGCATCTCACAGTTGTTGTCCACCTAGATTTTATTTTGAACGTGGTAAGATTGAGGGTACATCATAATTCTTCTATTTAATATGAGGTATTAGTATTCTGTTTCTCTATCCTAATCAGGGTAATAAATGATAATAAATAATTGTCGAACAGGAACACGATCACAATACTTTCTGGGTTTTTGTTAGAAAGCTATGAAACTTAAACCATACAAACTTGTACAACGCTCTGAATTAGAAACCGTGACTTCAAGAAAGTCGCTGAGTAAAAAGGCTCTTCTAATGACAGAATGTTGAGAAACTGCAAAACGGTATCTGTTAAGGCATTAGGATATACTCTTGGTATCATGCCGAGTGAGTATCACGAGATGGTAAGATTTAAACTGGTCCTTGCACATGGCTGCAAAAAGCTGGATTCGACGTACTGGAAGTCTGGACTGTTATTGTTTCAGCCCGTAATGTTCATATTTGGTCCTTCCTGGAAATAACGGAAATAGGCCATCAGAGTGAGGACGATATCATTAGAATCATCAGTTGGGTCGCGTTATGATATGAATAATCTATGTAACCTGTCCGTATTGCCTCTGAATGAGAGAGAACTTGGTTGTCGGTTAGCTCCGTCCCTTTCTATAGGATGAAATAATTCGGACCGCGAGGTGGAAAGGTATGGTGAGGTTAAAAATTTTGACGAGTCCTGTGGTGTTGACCTGGGTACCGAAGCAGTTTCCGACCGTGTCGATGTTCGGCGCATCGTGAATAAACGGTAAGTTGAATTATCTCCATTGTTATCATAAGGGTTCATAGTGCGGGAGAAATCTGCATGCCGAATAGTAACGCCTTTGGTCTGAATTATATGTTGTTTGCACTTTGCCTATAGTTCTAATCTGGAATGCATGATAAAATGGAGTAAAACGGATACATATGTAGCCATGTACATGTTCAGGTAAGCAATGTGCGTGTAGAGCTAATTCAATAAAGAGGTGACCCAAACAATAATTAGTCTAATGAGGTAAGGAATGAAATTGGTTACATATAATTACAAAACCACCTATTTACAAACATGTGCCTGCACGTGATGTTTGCATGTGTGACAATACCACCTCTTTATAAACCAGTGTGCCTGCTAGTGACGTTTGCATACCGTGTGACAATACCACCTGTTTATAAAACTGCGTGTACATGTGACGATTACATACCGTGTGATAATACCACCTGTTTATAAATATGTGTGTCTGCACATGTGACGTTTGCATACCGTCTGTGTTCAGAGCTATCGAAAATAATAGTTACCTGGAAAAAGTGATAGCCGATGATATTAATGACCATGCTTACGTGCAGCGGGGTAAAGGACGGCATGTAGAGGTAGAAACATTGCAGCGTGGTGTTTCTAAAGCTAAATATACCATGGCAAAAGAACTCACCTTCATGAACAAGAAAGAATGGAATCATACACATTTAACTGGTTCTTCGTAGCATAAAGACATACATGTATATAATATAGCCCGAACCTAACTTGTGAAGGAAAACAACATGCCCACACTGCCCGGAGAAGGAAGATCTCAACCATGTCTTCAACATATGCTACATATACAAAGGACAAAGAAAAAAACTTATACAAGAGCTAAAGCAAATCAAATCCCCAGCAACCTACCCAGAATTCCTTCAACAAAATAACCCAAATCCTAAACACAGTCTAGAAATTATCCTCAATTATCTTAGGGAAATTGACAAGACTGCTGATATCTGACACTGTATCCTACTCTGAATCTTACACACACAAAAGGAACAAAAAGACTAATTACGATTAGCTCAATCCTCCCACATGAACAAAACCCCCTCTCCGCGTCCGGATTCCGGACCAAATGATTGCGCAAATAGTTTACCAATCATTACCTGATAATTAAGCAGCACGAAACCGTGTATAAATGCGTGGGGGATGTGGCTCCATTCCGTTCCCCCGAAAAAAATAAGTAGCACCAAACGGTGCACTAAACAGTCGTGCATGCCCGAACGGGCGAAAACGACTTTAATTCAACTAACAACAACAACAACAACTTGTGAAGTTATAGGGGCTACACGCGTACGTGACTAAGTGTTCGATCAATATGATTTAAAGTTATTGAGACAAACATGACTCAAGCGTCGCCTATAGAAACAGAAATGCGCGGGAGGTGACTGCATGAATAATGTATAGATCGCTGACCTATACTTGTCTGATCAGGGCGGAAATGTGCACAAGTGTTTACATTACACCCACCCACCCACACGACTCTGTGAAAAAGATAATTACGACACAGATATAAGCAAGTACACTATAGGTGCAACAAAATCTATTATGAGGCAACGCTTGTAAGGTAAAAGGCATAGAGACCGCCCGTAAAAGTAAATACATTATAGCTAGAGCCCCGATGCTACGAAAGCCTTGGACAAAACTTGACAATATGTACCCGTTTCTAAAAGAATTACGTGTATATAGGAGTTTTATGAGCACTAAAGATTTCCACGTATAAAATAAGTATAACACGAACTGACTGAAGTCGCTTAGGCTCCACGTGCAAGTTCCTAGATGTGTGACGATGACGAAGTGTGGCAACTTATAAAGACAGCATTTGATCTTGATAGAAAGCGACAAAAAGCTGAAAATATTGATGGAGTATACTTTTTAAGAATTGAAATACTCCTCTAACATGTAATGCCATATCTTCCACATTGCTTCTGGCTTTTGCAAGGTCTCTCTTGACGAGGGCGTGCTTTTTCTCACGAGCAGAAGTAATAACTAAGATATCCTTGCACGTTGGCGCCAAGTCGTATATGTAAAGGGTTATTACACTGTTTGACTACCAATATAGGTCCCCTGAGCTAAAAGTAGTATCTGGGAGGGCTGGATTGGCGAAATAGTGATAGTTGTCTAAGGTATTATTAGTGGGTAATGTATTCGAAAAACAAATGTTATTTGGAATTTACCAGCTGATAAATACATTAATATAATTCAACAGTGGATTTGTACTGTACATGTTCTATTGATAAATTCCAATAAACTTAACAAAACGAACGCTAGTAAAGTCATACCAAAGACCTTTAACAAATGGTAGACATCACTAAAAACTGCAGTCATCATAACAATATGATTGTTTAAAAAAATTTAAAAAATACTTATAGCTGTAGTGGGTTGAAAGTACCGTGCAATGAGCAAATGAGCATCTAAAGCCATATACATTTTAATTGCGTTTTTTTATTTTTTAAATCCAATAATGTGCATTAAGATGAATATGTTACTGAGGGAAATGGGGTGACCTGTCAACCCTAAGTACACAAGGATCTGTTGGTGTTGGCTTTTATAACAAATCCAGCAGACACTGCAGAAGACATCAAGGTGGTTTTTTTTTTAACTAGTATGTATCACTCGGACTACATGACTGAGACAGCATGTATGAGATAAATAGACTAAGATAGGAAAATAAAGTTTAACAAAACAGCTAGATTTCTCTTTCACATGGGTGAGAATATATAGGTCTCTACTTGACCTCAGGTCACAATTAGCATTTTCTAATTTTTTTTTTAAAACTATTACCTAATGGAAAACTTCTATCAGGAAGGTTCAAAATGTTTACAAGACAAAATGTTAATGATAGTTTGAAGGTCTGTTACAACAAATATAACATAGATAATGGACTATGCAAGGTACACCAGGAGAATCCCAATAAAATAGATTCAGAACCAAATAAACATGTTTAATTCCATTAATAATAATCATATTATTAAATCTATACACATAAAGAATATTTTAGTTATGTATTAATGTAAGTTAACTATATATAACAATTAAATTCACCACAAACTTTACAATTAAAATGGTTTCCTCCATAATGTATTGTCATTGCTTTGTAAGTTCAGCCCTGTGACCAGACACTACACCACATTAAATCTCAAATTACCATTTTGATTAACATTTATCACAAACTTAATACTTGAACCGTTTATCTCTAGTACCAGATATGTGGCTGTTCAAGGTGAAGCAATTCATTCATTCCATATCCAAGTCATTCGTTCCATACCCATGTCATTCAATAGTATATCTTCATGTCTTCCGAAATTCACCACTTAAACTAAAGATTGAATCACAACACAAACTTTACATTTGAATGGATTTACTCCAGTATGTAGTATGTGCTTCATCAAATAATGATGACTAAATATTTTATCAGCCACATCACAATTAGAATGGTTTTTTTTGTCCAGTATGTATGGGCATGTGGTGCATAACTTAAGTTCACTCCCTCAGCCAAAGACTGTATCACAAACTTTGCATGTGTATGTTTTCTCTAGTATCTTTCGTGTGTTTTTAAAGTACCATCCTGACTGAATGTTTATCAAAACATAACATCTGAATGGCTCATCTCTAGGGCTGTCAACGGGTACCCAGGTAATCGGGTACCCCACTGTAGCGACAACCCCGAGCATTGAAAATTAATGACGAGTACCCGTTCAAAAAATAAGTTGTCAACAACACTATCTAAATATCATATATCATCCGCAGCACACTGGTCTGAGTAGTCCGAGTTTCCTCGGACCCTTGCCACCCAATTTTTGATATTTATACATTCATGTTGGGGTGTTGGGTCAGAGTACATTTCCTATCAAAAAGTTGGAATTCGCCAACACCATTTGATGTTGGCATGGGGTAGCTGCTTACATGCTTGGGCAGCAAACTTGAACGATCTCTCTACGAGATATACCTGCATGAAATCAATAGGAATATGATTTATTTTCTAAAAAATGGTGAGCATAGCATTAATCCGCTGACAGACGAGATGAAAGTACATCATAGCTGAAATTTGACCCTGATCTGGCCATTTGCATTCTTAGTCACGTGACTACACAAATCTCGCAACCTACTTGTTTATGACATCTGAGGTCATACAGTCATGTGATATCGACAATAAACAAATTTCCAAAGTTGTTGTACATATAATTTGGACATATTATATAGTAGCCACATAAATAAATACAGTCTGTTCTCTCCTCATTAGGCCATACAGATGTTATAAATAGAATTCGAGGGAAAGTAGAACAAGGTTTGCTATAAATAGAACATGATACTGTAAGGAAAGTACAAGTCCAAGGACAAGTGTATATTGTAGTTACGTAAAGCAGTCTTTTCTAAAATACGGTCTGTGGGATTAATGGAATGTTAATAGAAACAAGATTTTTGGAAGGTGGATATACCGAAAAAGCATAATCCATATACGTTTACACGTAAATCATAATTTAGTGGAAAAATTTTTTGTCGGTCAAGGGTTGTATATGTCTTACATGTTCCAACGAGTATCCGGGTACCAGTTAAAAGGCGCAACCGCTACCAGGGTCGGTTTTCTGTGGTTTTTGACAGCCCTACTCTTCTCTTGTATGTACTGTCATATGGTTAGCTACACAAGGCACCACCCAAGCAAACCATTTAATTCTCTACTTCACATTTTAATGGCTTTATTCCAATGTGTATCTTCTTGTGCCTTTTCAAACTGCCATCACGACAAAATATTTAATTACAATACAGTGGGACCCCGGTATAACACGCTCCGTTATAACACGAATTCAGATATAACACGGTCGTGGCATGGCTCCCGAAATTTCAGGTAATTTATTACAGGTATTTTTCTCAACCCCCCCCCCCCAAATCTTTTAAGTATGAAAATTAAAATATGTCAAGAGTTTAATTATCATTCTCATACTCGTCTAAAAAGTGCGAAAAAAAACTTGTAGAAAATGTATTATCATTTTGGGAAGGAAATCACACACAAAATCGAATATAAAATAATCATTGTATGGCTCCTAAAATTTCAAAAATTAACAAATTTCTTCTACTTTTGTGCCAGAATAAACATCGGTTATACGAACCAATTGCTGGTCCTACTTAGAACTTTGATCTTTGTTTATTGTTGAAAAATGACAGCTCATAAGTGTCAATATTATTATTACTGATCCCTGAGCAATGAAGCCATCGTGTCTACTTTGTGTGTCTTGAATGCATTCCGAATACAATCGTTGCTCTAATAATCTCCGATATATGTTCTCTTAATTTCATACACAACTAAGCAGCAGCCAATGCGGGGCTTGATAAAAGAATCTCACCAGAATGTATAAATCAATTAATTTAAGTACATTGTTTATCATCAAAGTGAACTGCTGAGCTAAACTTGTTCAAATCAGGGGGAAACGATTTATACAACATCAAAGAAACGAAAGCCGCCAACATGAGTACGTGGCTTGGCAGTGTTGTTTTATGCAATCTGTTGACTAGTAAATTCGAATTCTGCAACTGAGAACTATAATTGACTTTGCCAAGAGCAAACGTGACATAAGCAGAAAGCAGCTAAAAATCAGAGTTTTTCAAAAAATAATAACTATCGACAGATGAGAAATGTACTGGTATAAAATATATACGGCACAGAGGTCTCGGAAACGCTTAATTACGCATATTTGAATGCAAATATTTGATCTGGGACACATAAATCACTCCATGCAGGAGTCCTCCGTACGCAAATACCTGGGAGACAAAGTTAGTGTTGATTACTTTATCATTTTAGCTTTGATGTTCTTTACAGTGACATAATTCAGCGGTTAAAATACAGCCAGTTCTGCCTGCTGTATTTATTAGAGTACATCAAAAGAACATGATGCAATAGCTGGGCGGCAAGTTCAAAGGACTTTGACTAGCAGCTTGGGTGGGAAAATGTGCTGAAATTTACAATGACTGAATTCAGAGAAAGAAAGATGTACATGTAGTTATTATAAGAATACACTTTAGCTTCCATTATTTAATCTACGGACCTATACTATTTCATCATTCATTATCTACGGACCTGTACTATTTCATCATTCATTATGTACACCCATTATGTAATTTTTGTTATTTTCTTTCCATTGAATTCAGTCACATAGTGATCTGTGACAAAATTATTGAATATTTTACATCCGTGTGTGGATATTTTCGATGGAAATATTTGTATTATGGATTCAATGTATGTTACAAGATTCGCTGGTGAGTACACGGTGTTGATACTCTTTTCATGCAATAGATTATACATGTATATATAAATTAGATACGTGTATGTACCAATGCATGGTTCTCTGAATAAAGTAATATATTATATCTGCAATTTCTGTTACCACAGCAAATGGTTTTCTCATTTAATATATATTGAACAAATATGGTAATTGTGTCATGCATTTTCGCACCACTTTTTATTTACCCCACCCCCCCCTCCAATTAAATCCAAAAATGTGTTGGTATTGTACATGGTTGCTTATAACACGGTTCGGTTCATAACACGGTTGGATTCTATGGCTCCCAACTACCGTGTTATAGCGGGGTCCCACTGTACTAAAAATTTTAATATTTATTTTTTAATCCAGCATGCTTACTCATGTGGGTTTTCAAGTCATTAGTCTGGCTGAACAGTTGACCACAAACATCACATTTGAATGGTTTTCTTATATGTATCCTCAAGTGCTTCCTAAGAACAACACTACTACTAAACATTTTATCACAAACTTCACATGTGACTGGCTTTTCTCCCATGTGATATTTGGTGTGGTTATCTAAAGAAGATTTGTAACTGAACATTTTATCACAAACTATACACTTGTATGGTTTTTCTATAGCATGTACTCTAATGTGCATCCTTAAATCAACAGCGTACATGTACATTTTATTACAAAGATCACATTTGAATGGTTTTTCTCCAGTATGTATGATCATGTGCCTTTTCAAATTACTGCTGGTAGGGAACATTTTATTACAAATTACACATTTGAATGGTTTTTCTCCCGTGTGCACTCTCATGTGACTTTCTAAATGACATCTACGACTACACAGTTTATTACAAACTTGGCATTTAAATGGTTTCTCGCCAGTATGAATTCTCATGTGGATTTTCAAAGTACCACTCAAACTGAACATTTTATGACAAACTTCACATTTGAATGGCTTTGCTCCAGTATGTATTATCATGTGCCTCTGTAGAACACTATACTCACTAAACATTTTATCACAGACATCACATTTGAATAATTTTCCTCCAGTGTGATTTTTAATATGCCTTTTCAAAGTACTACTAGTACTTAATATTTTATGACAAATTTCACATTTGAAAGAACTGTTTCCAGTATGCATTTTCATGTGATTATGTAATTGATAACTCCCACTAAACAGTTTATGGCAAACTTCACACGGGAATGGTTTTATAACAGTATGAATTCTCATGTGGTTCTTCAAACTACCACTCCATCTGAACATTTTATGACAAACTTCGCATTTGAATGGCTTTTCTCCAGTGTGTATCCTGGTATGCTTTTTCAAATCACCCTTGGCAATGAACATTTTATCACAAATTGCACATTTGACTGCGTTTTCTTCAGTGTGTATCCTGGTGTGCTTTCTCAAATTACCAACATTGCTGAAAACTTTCTCACAAATTACACATCGGACTACTTCTTCTCCAGTATGTATACTCATGTGATTCTTTTTAGAATCACTCTGAGTAAACAGTTTATTGCAAACTTCACATTTGAATGGTTTTTCTCCAGTGTGTATCATCGTATGCCTCCGTAGAGCACAACTCTGATTAAACATTTTATCACAAACGTTACATTTGAACGGTTTTTCTCCAGTGTGTATCCTCGTATGCATTTTCAAAACACCACTACCACTGAACATTCTACCACAAAAGTTACATTTGAAAGGTTTTTCTCCAGTGTGTATCCTCGTATGCATTTTCAAAACACCACTACCACAGAACATTCTATCACAAACTTCACATTTGAATGGTTTTTCACCCGAAGACTCCATGTTGATCGTATAATAGCAACTCAATTCTGGCGATCAGCCTTAGCTAGATTTGTCTCGCGAGTTCTCGTATAGGCTGAGGGACCGATCTTTGTAGCTTCGTAATCTGTGTGTCAATGCGCAAGATGCAGACTCCCCTCCCTCTGTCACCATTGATGGATACAATTTGGAAGTTGTCGAGAACTTCACATACCTTGGGTCCCACATCTCCAGCTCACTCTCAATTGATTACGAGGTGAATAGTAGGATTGCCAAGGCAGCTGCAGTGAAGGCCAGACTTAACCAGAGGGTATGCAACAACCCCAACCTCACCGAGAAGACCAAACTGCGTGTCTACCAAGCCTGAGTGCTCAGCTCACTCATCTACAGCAGCGAAACATGGACCACTTATGCAAGTCACGAGAGAAAACTCAACAGCTTCCACCTGAGATGTCTGCGGCGCGTTATGCACATCAAGTGGCAGGACAAAGTACCGAACACAGAGGTTCTAAAACGCGCCAACATCAACAGCATGTTCGCCATTCTCAGTGAGAGGCGCCTTCGCTGGCTCGGCCATGTCAAAAGAATGGATCCGGGCCGCATCCCTAAGGACATATTATATGGGGAACTAGCAGAAGGTACACGACCAACTGGACGTCCACGCCTGCGCTACAAAGACGTTTGCAAGAGAGACATAAAGACGGCCAACATAGGTGTCAACAAATGAGAGAGCTTTGCTAATGTCCGTCCCATCTGGCGCCTAGCTGTCGAGCAGGGAGTTAGCAAAGCTGAGGATGATAGAAATAGGAAGCATGCTCAAAAGAGAGCCAGAAAGAAGGAACAGCTGACTTTGGCGCTACGCCATCGTCTCACGTAGACGGACGGATGCCACGGAGAATCTGTGTAGATAAGAAGCTTCTTTTGAGGTAACTAATATGCGATGTGCGTCGACGAATGTCCTATTGAAAAGGATTGATGTGTTTGTTTAAAAGTTACATGGACATAGACCACAATTAATTTTACTATATGTTCTCAACATATATTTCTCAGTACTGACCTTTCCACAGTGTGACAATCAATACAAATCATATGTTAATCTAAAATACCTCCAAAGTTGACTTCACGGTGAAATTCTTGTCAAGGGTTCACCGGCATTTTTTTGAGTGGCTGCACTGTAAACAGAGCAGTATGTACACAGAACACTGATTTCACTTCCGGATCATCACTAAAGCCTAATTACACAGTGTGCACTGTCACCAATATACATACAGACAACCACTCTCAGAGCTCCTATTCTCAAGAATAAACAATTAACTTTAAATCCATGCTAAAGATGCATCAATATAACTCTTCTATCACCACCAAAAGGAGAGAGGAAAAAATGTTCTAAAAATAGACTAGAACTACGGTGAACTGGAAGTATTAATTGTGAGGCGAGTCCACCTGTACTGATGCAATGGATAGATCCGAAATGACTAGTTAAGCACCGCCCCCTTAGAGACAGTTACTACGAGCCCCAAGCTTCCCATTAAAATGGCCGACTCATCACAGAATACAGGCAGCATGTCAGATTCTCTCTCGCATATTCCCGATAACATTTCACTTAAATACCTTTCTGATCAGAGAAACTTAACAGTAAAGTGTTGCAGAAGACTTTCATCTACTTTACCCAAGGATATGTACAGGATATCAAAGGTTTGGAGTTTGAAAATAAGATTCGCGTAGAGCGAGACGCTGTCCATCTCTGAAGAGAAACAGTGAAGATGCATACTGTTGATGTAAAGCGATGTAAATTTAATGTTTTGTATTTTTTATTAAGTATTTTTAATGTTTGAACTGTTCAATACTATGAAGTAATGGC
Organism: Unio pictorum; assembly: GCA_030141615.1. Taxonomy (NCBI): domain Eukaryota; kingdom Metazoa; phylum Mollusca; class Bivalvia; order Unionida; family Unionidae; genus Unio; species Unio pictorum. The sequence continues at coordinate 1,747,119 of JARLTB010000025.1, forward strand.
AACTGTTATATTACAAGAAATGCAGGTCATGTAGCCGATCGTTACAGACTATTTAAGTAATGCTTATTTTATTACAATTTGATTTTACATAGATTAAATGGAGAGCATTCACTTTATCTGGATCCTCATACATCCATATTCCATTAGAAATTCATTATATACACACTGTTCAAGAAGTACACTCGACAAAAACAAATGTTAAATTACGTAAATGGATTTATTTGGATGAGGTAAGCTCACATAAGCTGGAATCTCAGACAGCCGCATTAAAAGACAAACAAAACAAAAACAGTATCTGACATTTTTTTTTTGTATTTATGTAGGAGGATTTACTGATTGCAGTTATCAAAATTGTAACTTTATCACATGTTGTTTGGAAACCTAAAAAATAATATATAAACACTTCATCTGGCATTTCACTGAGCGGTGTATACAGTATGTTTCAGATATATGCACCAATAGCATTTCTTTTACTAATGAATGTGTATGATATTAAAAAAATAAATGTATATTTTTGCAGTGTCACTGGACATTACTCCCATGTAGTATGGCTAATTAAGTCTCTACAGGGTTTCAAACTACATAACTTCACCACTGTTCCTGTATAAAACGACTATATCCAACCTTTCCGGATATCTCTCATCTGCATTGCATGATCCCCATGCACATAGAAAAACAATTTTGTAAATATATACAAAAAAATCATGAAAGTATGTAATGCAGCTGTATTCTCACCACACGTTTGTTTGTGGGTAAAACATGGTGGATGTCATAGATGTTATACGCTATTATAGTTATCTCCCTTGCTAATTAGTATATGTAGCCAAGTCAAGATACTTGTTAAATTCAGCGATTGGAACATTTTACGATGAATACAAAAGGTATAGCTTGTTTTCATGTCTGTAAAAGACACTAATCTTTTGACATGTTGTGTCTGCGCCTGACATTGAGATAGAAGAAATACATATTGGCCTTTATAAATACCGCTTTTCATAAAGACAACCATTTACATAGTTTTTTTTTTTGCTGCGTGATGTACGTTTAATATTTCAATACCAGTGAAAAACAAAAAGGAAACCAGTGTTCTGATAACTCTTTCTTTACAAATAAAGGAGGTCATTTTTATTAAGTCAATATTTTTTATGAAAATAAAATAGCGGGTTTATAAATGGTCTGCAAATGTGGGAATATAATATATTTCTATATCTGTTTTTTGTGGTCACACTATTAAACAACAGGTGGTGCTCTGCATGAATATATCAGCATTATGACAGATTGAAGAGTAATGATTGGAAAGGTAGAAATAAGTGAAATAGCAGTGGTATATGTTTTCGTTCCTTTATAATCAGATGAACTACTTTGATTGTGAGGCATACAATGTTCGATTCCTTATATGTGACAGTTGCATCATAGACACTTGATTCCATAAGTCCTACCTAAGAAGAAAACTTATGATAACACCATAACATACTCCCAAACAGAACAGAAGTGGTGTCGTCTAAAGAAGTGTTAAAGTAGGCAGGACATGGAGAAACTGAAGTAATTTGCAATTAAAATATTGTCAGTTACTTAAAATGTCAATTGTGGAAAGGTTTTAGGTATGTGCAACAGAATTGTTACCGAGTGGTTGGTGGATTAAATGAACAACACAAACACAATATGTGAAAGATGATGTAAATTTATGAAATAAATTATTAATGAAAAATAATGATGTATCAACACAATAACTCATGCGTTCAACCCACAATCATACTTCACAACATTCACAATTTAAAAATAAATTAAATAATACAAAATAAACACAGATCCAAGGAACCTTCTGGACTGCACAAATGTTTCAAATACAATTGCGATAACAAATACAATCAAATTACATTATCGCACGTCAGAGGCGTAGCGAGGAGGGGGGGGCGGGGGGTACATATGTCCCCGGGCGCCAAGGTACAGGGGCGCCAAAATGAGGCTTGCAACGTTACATTATAATAAGAAAACAAGGGTAATAAATCTGTCACAAGATCGCTGGGGCGCCAATTTTATAGTCTGTCCCCGGGCGCAAAATATCATCGCTACGCCTCTGTCGCACGTATGGATTGCGACAAGTACTAACATCTACACGTATTAAATCAAGTTACTAACAGTTATTGAGATTCATGTAATCCCTTGGAATCCTACAGATTCAAACTAACCACGTGTAAATATAACAATGTATTCAATTGTAACAACAATTGAAATACACACATGCGTCTCGACCCTGTACAACCGTACGATTCACCAACTGTTGAATCGCCGCAAAGCTTCTCCGAATACCTAGGGTTGGCCCAATACTTTTATCGGCCGCTTGCCCTTCACGGATCCACTACAGTTATACGTACAGACAGCATACAGCATCTACTAGAACCACCGGTCCCAAACACTTAGATACTACCCCGGACGTTTACACCTCTAGACAGCTCCGACACTCGGACATTTAGACTTCTAGATTTCCGGATATTTACACATCTCGACAGACGTAGACGGACAGACAATCCGACAGACAGACAGTCAGATACCTCAATTTGATCTCACAATTAAATGGCACAATTAAACAGCATAATCACGGCACAATCGATCACATTCAGCCCTTTTGCTGGAGCAATCAACCACATTCAGCTACAATTCAGTCATATTCAGCTACAATTCAGCTACATTCAGCTACAATAAAGAAACCAAACTAATAATAGTTGTTTCTAAAACAATCTAAAACTTAGATTACGCTATTGCATTTAAAATCTAATAGTGACTAGTAATTTCAAATATTCAACGGTTTAAATCAGCATTGTAATAAAGGCATCAATACATGAAATGATAAACTGAATAAAATTCACAATAAAACGAAATATAAATTTAACACTCACCCCTTTGGCTGGAGAAAGAATGACGAGCTATCTCTCCTTTGACAAGATACTTTTGACTCGTAATATGTTTAGAAATATTCTGCCTTATATGTCCCCAAATAGGTGAGCAGAATTCACGGCAAAATTCCCGTGCATCCCGTGATTATAATGTTCCTGACTTCAAGTGATTTGTAGTCAGGCACATGCAAATCGCTACAAGTCGCTTACCTTGAAAATCACTTATTCACCCCAGGTAACACGAAACAAAAAAAAATGGTGAAATTAGTTTGCATTCAAGAAGAAATTATTTAATTTTCGCCTAATTCTCTGACAATACCTCCCCCCTAAGAATAAAAATGTACACATTTTTAAAACTTACACAGAAGAGAAGAAAAATAACTACTGATGATATCTTACAACATTTATATTGGTTATACTACAATCTGGATTTTAATACTGGGTAAATTTACACAAATTTCCAATCATGTCCTACTCAAGTAGTCTGCCCCTATATTTTCCACTCCCCTTATTGCTTCTACACGGAAGCGATAATGTTGTAGTGTCAGCGCCCAACGCATCAACCGAGCATTAGCGACCTTGGCCTTGTTCAAATAAGGTATGGGTTGGTGATCAGTCTCGAGAACGAAATCTCTCCCAAATAGATACGCGTGATACTTCCCAATTCCCCATACTACGGCCAAACATTCCTTTTCTATAACGGAATAATTTTTCTCCCTGGGTAGCAATTTCCTACTTGAGTAAGCTACGGGTAACTTACTGTCGTCTTGCTCTTGCAGTAAAACTGCCCCCAACCCAGTTACAGAAGCATCTGTTCTTAAAATAAAGGGTTTGCTAACATCTGGCAATTTTAATATAGGTGCACTAAATGCTTTATTTTGTGGCGGTCCCCATTCAACTTTGTTTAGTTGCCCCTTCTTGGTCAAAACAGACAGTGGGCTAGCAATGACAGCCGTACAAACAACATTTAAGACCCCTTTTTCAACATTGTCGCTCTGTCTCTTGATGTACAACTTAAGCATGTTAGCATGGAATGTCAATTTTATAGTCCATGTCACCTTTGACCTCTTTAACTTCATAGGGACTTTTCCACTGGACTAATAACTTATTTGAGCTAGTTGGAAGAAGCAATAGAACCTGATCTCCTACAAGAAATTTCCTATTTCGCGCTTTGCGGTTATAATATTTGGCATATCTGCGCCCCGATTTCATTAATTCGTCACGTGCCATCTGGCATTTACTCTCTAGTTTGTCTCGCAGATCCAACACGTACTGGTAAGTAGTTTTTATTTCCTCGTTCGCGACATCACCCGTCCATAGTTCGCGTAGTATCCGCATCGGGCCTCGAACTGTTTGTTATACCGTACTTCAGTTCGAAGGGTGAAAACCCTAAACTTTCCTGCGGTACTTCACGGTACGCGAATAGAACAGCGTTCAAATAACGGTCCCAGTCTTGTGGACGTTCCGCGCATATCTTTTGTAGCATGATTTTCAGAGTACCATTAAACTTCTCTACCAGTCCATTGCACATCGGATGGTATGGGGTAGTGTTTAGCTGTTTGATGGATAACAGCCTACTTATTTCACCCATGAGGTCAGAGGTGAATTGGGCACCACAATATGTGAGGATTTCTTCTGGCACCCCTACCCTACTGAAGATATCTACTAATGCTTCAGCTACTCTTTCCGTTTCAATAGTTGGTAACGCTACGGCTTCGGGGTATCTGGTCGCGTAATCAACAAGAGTAAGAATATACCGATTATTTCTTTCGGTAACTGATTGTATTGGTCCTACAATATATACTACCACTCTCTTAAACGATGTATCTATTAATGGCATCTGTCCTAAGGGCACCCTTGTGACCCTTCCCTTACATACGGTTTTCTGACATACGTCGCACGACCTACAGAACCGTGTGACATCGCCATTAACACCGGGCCAGTAGAATTCAGCGACTACTCTGCTGGTGGTCTTAGCCTTACCGAGGTGTCCTGCCATGCTCGACTCATGCGCCACCCTAAGTACTTGAGATCTATATCTCTGGGGTACGACCACTTGCCAATACTTCTTACCCTCCGGAGCGCTAAACTCCCTATGAATTAATTAGTTCTTACGTACGAATCTCGAGCTACCCCCACCCTTGCAGTGTTTAATCGCGCCGGACGCGATTTTCTCAACAATTGTTTTGATTGATTCATCATGTTCTTGCTCTCGTTTGAACTCATCACGCGAAATTCCTGAGATCGATTCAGGGACTATTAATTTATGAAACGCGGTTTTCTCTCGTTGTGTTTGCGCTCGCGTTTCGATTGCCTGGGCCAAAGGCATCTTAAAATCTGCCATGGTTGGAAGATGGAAGACGGGAACCTTCAACATTACCGATCGTCAGATCGTAAATAGGGTTTTCCATACAAAGGGCATCAACAGTTCCAGTTAGGAAAGGTATTTTTACAGTGATCCTTGCTACGGGAATGCGACCGATCGTCTGATCAAGTAGCATACATGAGGACTCCCACCCGAGCATTTGGTTATCCTGCACGAGACTACGTTTGATCACTACGCCCGTGCAACCAGTGTCACGTAATACTACGACTAACCCTCCCACGGTCGGTACTTGCGCTTCGGGAAACAGACACGTGCCAAGCGAATGAATACATGGTTCTACCTGTACGATATTATCAGATATACCTCTACTTTGTATAGCCACTGCTACCTTATGTAAAAGTCCCTTTCTTTTAGGACAGTCTTTTTGAACATGACCCCATACATTACACAAGTAGCGTTGCACACGCTGACTACCTGGATTCCTAACTGACCTATTTGCCTTAGCTGATTTCACAAGCTCCCTATTCATCGTTATCGTCGACTGGTTTCCAGACTTAAAATCTTTTGAAATCACGTTCTGGGTTCCCCCATGAGCTTCGGCGAAGAAATCGGCTTGCTTAGCCATATCTTTTACGTTTGAGAAGACTTTCTTTTTCAGAAATTGACTTAGTTCTCGCCCAACTGTGTTAAATAATTGATCTCTGAGCAAGAAATCAGTCAACCCTTCAAACGTTTTCACCGCATTGCCGCATTCAATCCACCGCTCAAAATAGTTCGCAATTTTAACGATGAACTGACCAAAGGTTTCTCCCTTATCGGGCTTGCTATACCTGAACTTTTTGCGAAAACCCTGTTCAGTGAGCTCGTACCTTTTAAGAAGTGCTTCCTTTAGGACGTCGTACTTAAACACATCGTCTCTAGGAAGTCGTGAGTATACATCCACCGCTTTACCTTTTAATAGAGCGCTAAGATGCAGAGCCCAGTCATTTCGACTCCACTTCTGGTTTTCGGCATATCGCTCGAACCGATGAAGATAGCTATCCATGTTATCTTTTTCATCGTCAAAGGGAGATAGTTTGGGGCCCCTTAATTTGCTAGAGGCAGAATCGTGTTCTCCTTTTCCAGCTGTTGATAATTCTACCTTACGCTCATGATCCCGTTGCTTTGCTCTTTCTTCGAACTCTAACATTTCTACTTTTGCTCGTTTATCTAACTCTAACATTTCTACTTTTGCTCGTTTATCTAACTCTATTCGCCTTTCCTCCGATTCCCTTTCCCATCCTATCCTGTCCTTTTCGGCCTGCTTCTCTAATTCTATCTTCCCTTTCTCTAATTCTATCTTTTCCTTCTCAAAGGCCCGTTTCCTTTCATCTGCTTCCCTTTCTAATTCCCTTGCCCTCACCCTTTCTTCCCTTTCCCGGGCTTGTTCTTCCTAAATAAATTTCCTTAAACTTTCACCTTCATACCCAAATTCTTTGCCTATGGCAACCAAGTCCTTATGGGATGACATGACAATTGTAATATAAATATAAATAAATAGAACAGGCTTCCTGATGAAGGTAACCAAACCAATGCTTTAAATATGTTTATACTGGACACACGGACCTAGATAAACTAAACCAAAATAAACCCCTACTTGAGGATTATCTTGTCAAGAAGGTCACGCTCAAATATAAACATTAAATGTATACTTTCAAAAAAAAAAGATTGACAGTTCACTTAATCCAGCGATCCCACTTCTGACACCATTGTAACAGAATTGTTACCGAGTGGTTGGTGGATTAAATGAACAACACAAACACAATATGTGAAAGATGATGTAAATTTATGAAATATATTATTAATGAAAAATAATGATGTATCAACAAAATAACTCATGCGTTCAACCCACAATCATACTTCACAACCATTCACAATTTAAAAATAAATTAAATAATAATACAAAATAATAGTGAATCCACCTTAATCATTTATTTGCATGTGCTGCGGACAGACATGAAACATATATAGTTTTTTTAATGCCATTTAAGATACAATACAAATAGTACAGATTGTCATTTACTGTTTTTGTTATGTTTAATGACGTTTTTAATTGCTTTATGATCATAAATGGAGCATAAAAAATCTTAATTTGCCTGAAACTAATTTTGTTTAATGCCCTGTTATGCCCATTAATTTGGCATTTAATTCCCTTTTTGTTGTTGTTGTCATAATTCTGAACACATTTGTATTTGTCTTTTTAATTATTTTATTATGATTCATTTTCTTTTGCATTTAAATGATTTGATGCATCATCATCATCATCATCATCACCATCATCATCATCATCATCATCATCATCATCATCATCATCATCATCATCATCTTTATTTCCTTCCATGGTATTAGACTACAATGATATTAGAATAAATCATCTGAATACAATCATTAAATAAGTAAACATTCAATAAGTATTATTTTTAAAACAATTAAAAGAATTAAATAATAATAATAATAATAATAATAATAATAATAATAATAATAATAATAATAATAATTAATAATAATAATAATAATAATAATAATAATAATAATCATTTACAAATTCTTACACAATATCAGTCATATTGTTCTTCAGCTGTATAAGTTGTAAGTTTCTGTTCCTTATTTGCAGAATATAGCTGCACACTGCATGACAAAGTATGCTGTATACAAGACGAATAGCTTGGAGTTTTCTTTGTCGATTACCCCTGATGGTAACCTTTTATCTAGAAGATATTGTAACTGCAGCTCATCTTCGGCATTAAATAACGCAATGTGCAGGCTCAATGGAAACTTATCCGTAAGGAAATCCCAGAATGAGTTTCTAAAATTCGACATGTGGGAACATCTAATACAGATATCGAGCTGTGTTTGAGGAACAGCAGCCCATACATAGCAGTCTTACATCGCATTCATGTGCTTTTTCAATTTCTTCATACACATCCCCCATATATTTTTCCACAGCTAGTTTTTGAAGGTTTCTAGTCTCTCTTATCTTTATATTCTCTGTAAGAATTATATTGATTACCCCTGAGTCTTCCTTCATTTATCCAAGTATACCTAGCTTGTCTTTGAAGTTTATGTGCTTCTTTGAGTTCATTTGACCATTATGGTTTGGCATGATACTTGAATTTAGACTATGTCGCTTGACTGCTGTACTTCATTAACAATGCGCCCGTAAATTCTATCAACATTGTCCGAAATAGTATCTATATCTAAAGTTTTCAGGCGAAAGTCCAGCTCATATTCATAATTATTCAAGATATCAGCGTCTAATTTATTCCAAGCTATGTAATTTCTCTTCATAGGCTGTCTGAAGTCTCTCCCATATGTCACCGTACGAAAAGAAGTAAAGATAGGGAGGTGGTCACATATCACGTGCTCTTCGTGATCTGAAACAATGTGCACCCTCCGTAATCTACCTATGCATTGATCCGACAGTACAAAATGATCAATCGTCGTTCTTGCTGGAGTGAATGTATAATGGGAGCCAGTGCATACTTTTAAATGTCCAGCACTCACGGATCCGTTGTCGTGGTTTTGTTAGTTGTTATGGTTTTAACCGAATATTTTATCAAGTCCGATACGATATCTTGATCTAGGGTCATGCAAATTTATCGTTACAAATCCATGTGGGATTGACTGAGCGTGACTAAAGAACTTTCTAAAGAGATTATAACCCATATCTCCACTGCACCAGGTTTGGTGAATATTTCGTAGCGTATGAGTGTCAAGTCCATTAAACACAGCAAAGAATATTACAGTTATCCCTGATCACTTTCGGTACTTGAGCATACCTCTGAGTAACATCAGTATTTTTATGCCTACCTCTGGAAAATATCCTAGCGGGATTTTTTTGATTGTCTAGCATCACATCATCGTATACAACTAGATTGTTAATACTTCCATCAATACAATCAATACTCGGAGATTCTTCGATATCGGTTATAAATTCAATCATATCCTCATCGATTTCTGATTTTGCTTTCTCGTTCAAATCATTTAACACTTCGTAACATCGCTGATTGTGCATGCTTGGGGCTACCAATTATAGTTTATCCCATTTCATCCATCTCATTATCAAATTAAGTAACTACTGCGTCTTGCCACTTCCAGATGGTCCAATAATACTCATGCAAATAGAACTTGGTAGCGCTGCATGATGCTTAACTGGTTCTCGTGTTTTTGTAGCTGAATAATCAATTACATTCATGTTATTATAAATAAATTATGGATCTATATTGTGTGAAATGTAAGAAGCGTACTAGCACTAATGACTTGACGACGATTACAACTAAACATAACAGATCAGCACTTGCTGGTAAGTGTGTACAATGTGGTACAAAAAAATTTAGATTTGTTTCTATGGATTTAAAAAAATAAACGAGGAGGTGATATTGCAGCAAAATTGACAAAACTTCCCGGGACTCCATGGGCAAAATATCCAGGAGTAAAACACCTTCCAGGGTATAGTTATTGAGGCACTGGAACCAGACATGACATCAGACTTGATTGCCAAGACCAACCCCGACCTGGCGAATATCCAATAAATGCTATTGATAAGGCGTGTCATGCTCATGATGTTGCTTAAAAAAGCAGCAATCTGCAACACAGACATATCGCAGATGTGAAATTGATTCATGCGTTAAATTCTATCACTGATCAATCCTTCAAAAAAAAATTAGCTTTGTGGTTGATAAAATCGGTGATGAAAAGTAAATTAATGCTGGGTGCTAGTAATTAATAACAGCATGGAATCTATTTATTATTCCCCAAGAGGATACTGGTGAGGTAAATCAGCAATCGATAAACTCGCTAACACCACAAAAGTAAAAAATGCTACAGCGGCGGATAGGTTATCCAAACAGGCAATATGGCAGATATATCTACCACCGCCTAAACAAATTATCTTCGCACATTTTGATGTCAGCGTCCATAATGAAGTTCATCAGGCTGACATATTAATCTGCCGCATGATGCTGTTAATAAACAAACATACAAGTATGCGTTAACCGCAGTTGATGTTGCGAGTAGATACAACAAGCTGAACCATTAAAGACAAAGTCATCAACTGAAGTAGCTTCTGCGTTTGAAATGATTTATCAACGAGGTCCTCTGCAGTGGCCAAATCTATTGCAGGTTGATCCTGGCAAGGAATTTCAGGGTGTAGTGTTATCAACAAGGAAGCATAATAATATCATGATACGACGAGGACATACTGCACTACATCGCGATCAGGCAATTGTTGAACGATTTAATCGGACACTTGCTGAGCGATTATTTGCATATCAATACGCGAACGAATTTATCCAGGATACACGATCTCGTGAATGGGTCAAGAGATTACCAGGTGCGGTAGCTAAACTAAATAATGAAATTACTCGAACATTTATTATAAAACCTATTAATGTTATAAAAAAGTATATACGTGTACAAAAACCACAAAATGAATTTTCAAAACAATGAATACTTGGCAATGTCACTGTGAGATATTTATATGAACTAGGAGAGCTTGAAGGCGGTAAGAAAAAGAGCTACTGGTCCTTTTTGGAGTGTCACAACACATAAAATATCTAGCATAACAAGATCCACGGGTAGACCAGCAATCTATAGATTAGATTCAACTGCTCCTCAGCGCGGATTTACATGTGAACAATTACAAGTGATACCCGAGGATACTCAATTACCACCGCGTGATCTTAACTAGCACCTCTGCGTCTGTTACACTCAAGACAAGTCAACATCACATTCTCACTGGTATGACCAAGACTATTATCCTTTCTCTCTGCGGTAAATTGGCGAGGATCTTCATCCGACCATGACCAACGCATTATACAATTACAACTCGCGCAGTGAATATTATGTTGTTGTTTCAGCGTAAAATTCAGCATCAATATCAAATTCTCTTTTTTTATCCTGTTGTTTATAACCAGCGAGTTTTTTTCTGATTATATCATCGACAATTTCATTGTTGCTGGTGTCATTAGCATCTAGAACAACTCTTCGAAGTTGATTTATTTTTCGTACTCTGGATACTGCAAAATAAACTAAATTCGACCACTCGATGCGATCATCTACGATTCAAACAATCGTATCAGATATAGTCAATCCCTGCGAAGAATGTATCGTCATTGCATATCCTAGCACCCATGGAGATTTATCAGCGCGTAATGCATCTTCGACAACACTGATATCAGCCGACACAATATCATTTAACACGAGAATCTGCTTCACTTTCAGGCCTGGAATATCAACTTCGATATTCTGTATTCGTGTGTCCGTAGGCCTTTAACACAATGGCACTGGAAGTGCTGCAAATTATTTTTCTTTGTGCGTTTTAAATAACTTCATCTGAAGTGTGTCTCTGATTATCTTTCTACTTGCCACTATCAAATCGTTTGGTCTCCACGCTTCCCAAAAATTATTTAATGGGGTTTCTGAAATTATTTCACGCGCTATTTCACACTGGATTTTATCCGGTTGTAATCTAATTAATTTATTGAACTCCCTTAATTCTTTATCAAGAGATCTATAATCAGTATTAATTTCTTCATAATAATCTACAAGATTCTTCAGCCAATCATGTGGAGCTAAACCGACAAATGGTGGTGGTTGACCACGATCACCACATGTTATCACAGCTGTATTTTTCGGTAACAACCACCCAAGAAACATTTTTAATATCTCTACTGACACTGTGCATATCTCATCCCAAATAATAATTTCAGGAATATATTTGTCGCCCATTCGATCAGGAGTCCATGCGTCACCTTTCCATCGAAAGAAACTGTGATAAGTGCAAGCGTTAACTCCTAGCTGTTTCATCTCTCTTGCAAGTCTGTATGCTGGTGTCAGCACAATCATGTTTGATTTTCCTCGAAATAATTCAAGCACACGAGTCGTCTTCCCCGACCCACCACAACCGTTTAAGTAACTGGTTTTATAACGAAAGGGCTTTCGATAGTTCTGATATCTGATAATTTTTTATGTAATTGTTTTTAATTGTAACATCGTTTAATTTAGAATAATCACGCAATATTTCCTTTTCTATTCTCCATGAGCCCCAACACTTCTGAATTTGTAAATTCAGCCACTGTTTCTTTATGTTTTACATCTATATAAAATGAATCAATGGTGATTCTAACTGCGGTGTCAGGAAATCTATTTATCATCGATAGCAAATTGATAGAAGCATAAGCCAACATAGACACCCTTAAATGTGCGTATTGGGGATTATCTCCATCTACGTAAGTAACAATTGTACCGAATTTTGTTCCATTGGACAAGAAAGCATCTTTATAATTGACATATATACCTCTAGATGTTGCATCTGCGATTATAAAATCGCATTCAGCATCATCTAAAATTAATCATGAATAATGTCGCTTTTGATCATATTTTTTCCACCCTGGGTGAATTTACCAATTATTATTCTACCGAGCTTCTTTGCGTGATTATTTCTGACTTCAAAGAACTCCTCGATCTCGAATGATACCACACGAGCGAATCCGGTTAGATCAAACTCTGGAAGTGACCCATTAATTGCAACACGAGATTGTAAAACAGTTTGTTATTAATTCCTCGTCGTTATCCGTTGAAAAATCACGAGCTAGTTTCTCATCTCGTCGTGAAAAGATTCAGTACTGTATATTTGGCAGTTAGGTTTTACAAATTGATCGAATTTACACTCTTCGTCTTCAAAACTCTGAAATAACCACACTGATACAGGATTATTTTTACTTTCCGTGTGAATAAAATCAAACAAATTCAACTCCCGGGAGAACTCCACTGGTAGATATTCTATGGTTCTCACCCGTGGAAATATTGTTATTGTGGAGGTCCACGCGTGTGCATTATGCTCAATACGTTTGATTGGAGATCCCCTTGATTTATATTTCGATTCGTATAATACTTCATCTGTTATCATCGCTATCATCTTTTCTAGCTCAGCTGCATTTTTAATTGTTTCCACAGCATCCCTGACTGCTAACGCCCATTCATTTATTTGTTTGCGTCTTAGATCCGTCAACTTGTTTCCACGCAACGCATTTATAAAATGCTCTATTATTCGTTCGGCTACACAATAGCCTATATTGTGCTGAAAAATGTCGTTAAAACATAAAAAAAAACACACAATTTATTCCTGACAATATCATGGGTTTTAATTTCTCAATACTCGGTTTGTCATTTATCGGATAAATCCCATAAACAATTGCAGTTACAGGATAAGCTCTCTCTTAATATGGTTCGTCAATTCCAGTCAGCGTTCCTGGTTTGGAATCCTGACTCGCAGTGGCAGTTCTTTTTTTTTCTCAATATGTGTTCAAATTTGTCGCGTATAATCCAATTTCCTGTTTCTGAAAGGATAATGAATTTCATTCTTAAAAACTACGTTCTATGGTCAAGATGTTATATTATCGCTGCTGCTTTTTGGTCGTTTATGGTAGCATCAACACTACCATCGATTCAAAATGTTGACCAACAGTGAGATGCACCATCGCGCTTAAATTCGTTAAATCCCTCATGGATTTTACCTAACATGCTTCTATCAGTTATTAGACCCTTATTTGGTACATCTACAGAGACTATATCGAGATTGAATTTAATATTTTTCCAGGTTTTTTGTGTGGATAATCTCTCAAACTAATCCATATTATAATTAAAACAAGTATTTAAATAAAGAATTTATATATAATGAATCACTGTAAGTGGCTTATGATAGGATCAGTAACCGTCTGTAACAAATCATGCAGAAATGAATTCTGTAGATATCATTCACAGAGTGTGCGATGAGGAAGCTTAGTATTGTTACCCTGCATACGATGTGGGGTTGGGGTGCGAGGAAAGTCGCAGCTGTGTCTCAATTGTGGTGGTAAGGGATACAGGGAACTTAAGCGCTATTATGACAAACGAATCGAAACTCCAACAATGACTCTGACTCCATTAGGAACAAAATCATAAGAAAACCTCAGGATTACATTGATAGATTCTCAATAAAAAAAAATCAAACCAAATAATTAATTAGATAAATAATATATATGTATATAAATGAGCCAAGAATTTTAACCACATCCCGTAATCATCAACTATGAAGCATCTCTTGATGGTGTTGTCAGACACCGCAGATTGAAAAAACCAGTAGGGGTTGTCAACAATCAGGGATATCTTAGATTAACTGCTGGGGGAAAAAGATAGTGTTTGTCTAGATTCACATATGAGTGTTTCAACGGATTGATCAGAGGTAGGTTTGTGACTGACCATATTGATTCAAATCCTAGGAATAATTCTTTAAAGAATTTACGAGCTATCACTCAGTGTCAAATTACTGCATTTGGGAAACCCGGTACTTCTAAAACAGTTGGAAAGAGTCCTGTCAAATCTCTCAACGTAGAAACTAACAAAGAAAGAATATTTCAATCAATGAATAGCGCCGGCAAGTATTTTGATATTTGCTAGCCTTCGGTCCGACGTGTTGCAGAGGGTATACAAAATTCAGCGTTTTCAAGCGTTTTAAAAAACAAAATTCGGTTTGAATATCATATAGAATGAAGGGAAATAACTCGTGTAGTTATGTGTATATATTCCTGTAACATAGATAACTCTTTTGTTGTTGTTACGGAAATACCCTCTATGATCTCTTAAGAATAATCACGTATTCGTTCTCTGATCTATTTTGTTAAAAAACGAATCAAATAAATAAATATTTACAAATATGGTATTCTATTTTTGGACACCTTTGTCAGGTATCTTGATTTGTTTAGATGTTGTCAATAATCACAATTAAGTTACACGAGAGTAAAAATCACACACCGCTGTTACTGATTTTCGTGTATTGGTCAGCTTATATAACACGCAGACGGTTTTGTTATTGGGGCTCCAAGCCTTGATCGAAGTTCAACTGAAAACCACTCTACGTCACGCGGTGTGAATGTGTTTTTGCATTCTCTCTGGGTTGATTTTGTGTGTGGGAGTGGTTTCAGTTGAATGTAGAGGAGGGCCCCTGTGTATGTGTTGTATTGTATTGTAGTGTCCTATATAATCCTTTGTCAATAGCTGTAAATATGTAAATAAACCATAATTCTTTGTAAATAGTGTTTTGAGTATTATCAAACCACGCCTTATTAGAATTGCTAGACTGTTGTTGACAGGCTAGGTATTAAGACATGTCATCATATATATATATATAAGATTATATGTACCTTGAACTTGCTAGAACACTCGAACCTAGAGGGTACAGGTTGTGCCGTCCTTAATTAAGATTATATGAGCTTGAACTTGCTAGAACACTCCAACCTAGAGGTTAAAGGTTGCGCCGTCCTTAATTAAGATTATATGTACCTTGAACTTGCTAAAACACTCGAACCAACAGGTTAAAGGTTGTATCGTCCTTACTTAAGGTTATATGTTGTGTCGTCTCTATATACCTTAATTAAGATTGCAAATATGTATATATGTATATAATAAATCATGTATATAATTGTACATAGCTGTAAATAAACTCTTGAAAAAAACGGGTCAAAATTGACCCCCATTTTTAGTATATTTATATAATATATGATAATATATTTGATATTTTATATATTAGATATATAAATTTGATATATATACATATATTATATAATGAATTTCGAAAATATAAATGATATAAACGCAATTTCAGATTTTAAAAAAATACAATTATCAGATAAATTAGATTGTAATCAGATTCTCTCTGATTTTCAAGATCTTGATGACAACGCTAAAAAATATAAATATGTCCTCCCATGCCAATATGCCTTTATTAAACGGATAAAACAAGCCGTTAACGAATCATTGGCATACAACAGCGACGTAAATAAATTCATTACGCTATTTACCGCAGTCGAAAAGGTTAGAGGTGAACTAAACGTACTATAAATTCAAGAATACAAATAATTAAGGAACTCATTAAGCAGAACAATACACTGCCTTGAAAACATATAAATGTTTTTAAAAATACGTAAAATGTTTTTGAAACAGGAGATATGTGATTTGTAATTTCTAAATTTAGTTTCAATACAGGTAACGCCCATTGTCGCTGATTACTCACATGGAACGAAGTCCTTTTGATAATTTGTATTGGTTTGAAATTCTATAGTTAAATACCTTTCCATGTATGTTATTTTTTGCACCGCGGCGATTTGATCACTGTACACGGAAATAATATCGTGTGTGTTTATAAATACAGAAATTGCCTTGTATATGCATGAAGGGGGGGGGTAGCTGCTTACAATTAAATCATATCATATATATTTAACAAACATGGTAGAAGAATCATTAACAACCAGACTAGCTCGCGAGCGTTTAGAAACAATAAAGAGATTTATACCCGTAAGAGATTCTGTCAGACAAAAATTGCAAGCACGATAACAATTTCAAACGGATTTGCAATAGGCGCTGAACAATTATTCAAACCTGTTACTACAACCACTAAGGAGGTTATATACGGAAAAGAAGGAGAAGAAATAAAGAGAGGTGTTCTTCCTAAACTTGAAAGAATAGCAAAAGAAACTAAACAAACATCAGAACTGCTACAAAATCTTCCTCCTGCAAGACTTCAATCCGGTCCGAAAAAAAAACCGATGAAGAAACAATCCAAGAATTATGAAATAAATTTACCGAGGAAACTTTAGCATTTAGCGATAAAAGTGATCCGGAAGATTTTCTCGAACTTGTTGCTACGCGTTATGAAGATAAAAGGAAAACGTTGAAACCGGGGCATAAAACATATGTTAGAGATATACAACACTGGAAGGATGTACTTTATAAATTAAACTAACACAGGCCGAATTGATACAAAAAGTGCATCGTATATAGAATACCTCGGTGAAGTAAATAAAGTATTTGATCAGTATAAAACATTTAGTGGGGAGGAACTACGACGACAAAAAAAATAGAAGAACAAAAACAAGAAGAAGAATTAAAACAACGAGAAGAAGATTTAAAACAGCGAAAATCGCAAAGAAAAATACAGAAATCTTTAAAGCAAAAGTCTTTCTCATCTCAACAAGAAGAAATATCAGATGTTTTTGAAGTGATTAATAGATCACTGGATGAACTATGTCGCGATGAGCAAGGTGCAACTGGTACTACCGGTGATGGATTTTCTCAAAATGTAACTCCAAGTGGTGCTTGGGGTAGTGGTCTTGTTCCCTGTCCTAATAATGTTCTCGGAGACTTAGCACGATTAGAAATTCTCATCGGGGGGGGGGGGAAACGAGCCGGAAATAACTCGCCATAAATAATTAATGAAGACGCTGATATCTGGAGACGACTATTTGAAGGTGGTATCATGGATATTGGTGTATATTGAGAATTTATTGATGAATTATTTGATGATTACAATAGTGACTAATGTCATCACATTAGATAAATAGCATTTAAACAAGATGATCATACACTACAACCACAATAAACCAACCATGACCTACGTAGTAAATTCACGATTGCCTGTTTATAAGATGTATTATGGAGATGGTCTCGGTAATGTTATTCAAGGGTTATTTGCAAGGATGGCTCCAAAAGTAGCACCAATCGCAAAACAATTATCGAAGAAAGCTATTTATGTTATTCGTGATAAGTGTATTAGCGCTGTTGGTGATGTTGCCGGTAAAGCATTTACCGCGGCCAAAGAAAAACTAATCACACTGATTCGACGACGAAAAAAACCACCACCGCTGATAAAATCACTAGGACAACTACCAAATACGGAGATTATGACAGCGAGTATTAGCAAAATAATAAACAACGCGGTGGATAAAAAAGAGAGCATCGCGGATAAATGAAGGATTTGATGCTCAGGGAAATATTAATGCAAATATGATAGCAAGAAGTGGCCTGAGATCGCGATTTAGATCGAGAAATATATAATAAAATGTTCAAATCTTCAACCAACATAGCATTGGATATGGATGCCCCAGCGCTCAAAAATGATTCTCTAGATAATTATCAGTTTTATCCTTACAACGCAATACAACCAAATGAACGAGGGAGAATCGAACTTCAGGTTCATGATACGAGTAAATATTTTCTACCCCCTGATGCATTTATTGAAGTAGAAGGACAACTTGTAACAAATGTTGCACTGCATACGCCATATTACGCAAATGTCCGAATTGGTTTCGTCAATAATGGTATTATGGCATTATTAAGTAGCGCTACATATATGATTGATAATAAAGAGATTGAATGTATTCAGAATAATGTTGATATCGCTTCAACAATAGTGGGGCTAGCGAGATATTCAGATGATTATACGAGATCGACTGGACCATCTATGATGTTCGCTAAGGATATTAATGATAATGCTGATCATAATAAATATATTAAATTACGGACACCAGTAGATACTGCATCTGATCCACAACCAGTCGATGTTGAACATGAAGCTAGACCAGCTGCTGCCTTTGATGTTATAAAAGGTGTCAATCCTAATTACAACCTAGGATTTGCAACCCGTGTAACAATCCTGCAAGGACAGAGTAGATTATTTTCATGCGCGATTCCACTGTCTCATATATTTGGATTTTGTATAAACGTTAGAAAAGTTATCTATGGTACTAAACACACAGTTGTCCTGGTGCGAAATGGTGATGATAATGATACAATCTGGGGAGAAGCAGACCCTGCTGCAGCTCCAGTCGCTGCTGGTAAAGAAAATATAACAAAATTTACATTATGGATGCTATCGATGACCCCATCAATCGTCGCAAATTAACAACTACTATCATTTATGAGTGCGGACGGTAAATTATTACTGTCATGGCTAACAACAACAGCTAGTCTGCAAAGTGACATTAATGGAGATTTTTCATGGCATGTTGCATCAAACGGGGGGGGGGGGGGAGGGGTTCTGCGCCTCGACACATATTTATTACATTTAACGATGTTGCGAGATTAAATTCTCAAACGCGCAGCCATATGATATTTGATCAATTCGGTGTTAACCAAGTCTCGCTAAGAATAAACGGTGAACAGGAACCATCTGTGAATATTTTACTTAATTACGGACAAAATCAAATAGCACGCGCAAATAATCGTTTGCTGACATTATGGCACGTGATCAAAATGTAGATACCGGTCTACAAATATCACAATTAGATTTTAGAAACCTATATCCGATTTATTACTTTTCACTGGAACATCTTGACTTAACTAGACAATCCGTCGTTGACGTATATTTCGACGCTCGTGTAACCAATCCTCCTGCTGGTGGTGATTACAGAGCAATTGCTGTCATTCTCAGTGATAAATCAATGCTACTCAAATGTGTTGTGGACGAATGAGTGTGGTTGATGCGCCAATAGCAAACATGTAAATATGTAGACAATTAGATCAATCTCATATTAAATAAAATGATATATAGTCATATTAATGTTACTCTGACTCCTGGTCAAATTAAAAAATTGCAATCGGATTCAGCTAAAAAATGTGAAACTACGATATCGTTAAAACACAATCATATTTCTGGTGGTAAAAAAAACAACTGTTATTGACAACTCGTCAAATTAAGCATTTCAATGATGCCATCAAAGATAGAAAAGGTGTTCAGGTCACTCTCTCTGCGTCCGCGATCAAAGACATGATAAAGTCAGGTGGTATGTTTCCACTTCTCGCTGCGATTCCAGAGCTAATTGCAGCCGCCGCCCTCGCGGTTGCGAAAGCTGCCGCTCTCGGAGCTGTTGATACAGCCGCTGGGATGGCACTAAAGAAAGCTACCAGACAGGGATACAAAAAAAGAGACGATCAGTAGCAGGAAAGGGTCTAAGACTACCAGGAATTCCATATTCATGGTACAGCGGAAACGGCCTGTGACTCCCTGTGACTACCAGGGACGGTTTACTAACTCCGCTGTCAAATTTTGATTTACTCTATGCTGCTAAAAAATTAGCGATAAAAAACTTTAGATGTGTTTTTATGCAAGATCAATTACCACAACAACCAAACAGCACTGAAACCGGTATCATTAATCTCGATAACAGCACCGGACCTAATTGTTTATTTTGATTAATATGGGTTAGCGCCACCTAAAAAAGTTATGCTTTATATACATCACTTAAAAATTCCTCTCTTGTACTCCACGCTACCAACACAAAAAATGACCGACCCACCAATATACGGTCTAGAGGTATTAAATGTACTTAGCGCTATAGCATCATCAACTAAACCACCCCAAATAACCGTACACGAATATACGAGTGATCGCTTTTTAGAGAGATCTTAAAGTATAATGATTGATATTTGGGGAAGATCTCTCACAAGCCTGAAAAAACCCACCGCGGAAATATCTGCAACCAAGGATGTAAAAAAAGAAACGAAGATGAAATATCCGAGATATTAAACCTTGCAAGTGTGGATCCAAATGAAATAGTCGTATTTCAAGACAAACAAGGGAAATTGAAAAATGGTGATGTTTCCGTGAATGATATTCTTGTTAAAATCGACAACGCAGAGAAAAATTCTATCGCGGTATTTGATTCAACGGGTAAAATACGACCTGGAGTTTTATATTCAACCATCGATAGCAAACTAACATTATTGAACGATAATTATATATCATCAACGAACACATTAGCAGCGCTACGATCTGAATACGACGCTCATATAAATCAATTTACTGGATTACAAAAATAATTTGAAGATGTTCAATTTTCGTTTTATAATTTCTTTGGGATTCCACCACTGATTCCACTAAAATTATCTGATATAAAAATACACAGATGATAAATTGTCAACGTTGCGAGCCGAGTATGATGTTTATGTAGACGCGTTTGGAAAACTCCGTAACAATTTTAGAAAATCGGATGAAATCATGGATAATTTCTTTGGTACTCCGATGACCGTCCCAATGAAACTTTCTGATATTAAAACAACTATTGATACAATTAAACAAACACAGGACAATCTCGTTAGTGATTTTCATGCTATCGCGACCCTACTTGATAAAATTAAAATACCGCATAAACAAAATATTAATACAGTGTACTCGACATATCAAGGATCTTTTAACTGGACACATCAGAATAATATTATTAATATAGATTGGCCCTGCTTTCAGGAGTACAGTTTGAAGAATCATCGGATACATCTATAGGAATTAATACTGCAAGTGTAATAATAGATAAGGGCGCCATGGGAACATTTACAATAACCTCTGTCAGTGGTACTTTAGCTCGGGCATCAATGCCATACTACGTATAACTTGTAATTCATTTAAGTAAATAGTGTAATGAATGTCCAGCAATATCGATATGATCAAGTCCGTGAGTTTCAAACTAAACTAAAATCTCTTATTGACGAGTATACCGCGAAGATAAAAAAAATACTGCAAGCGAATTACCAATTGCAATTGTTGGAACGTTTACATTATTATCAGCGATAACATCACTGGCACCTATAGTTATTATAATTTGTGTGTCATCGGCGACAATAATTACAGGGATTCTTAGCATCATTCAAAAAAAATTATCCACATGCAGTCAGCATAAACTACACGGGTATATAATTAAGTTACATATTGCATCAACCGCGTATTCCCAATTGTCGTCGCTGATATCATCTAGTCTCGATGACACAACAATATCAGATAACGAATTCTCCGCGATGATGAACATCTACCACAGCGCAAAATCAAAATTAGAAAAACAGCACAATAATAATAATGTCAATGTCGACATCAACAACGGAATTACTTCAACAAATAGGGACAAAGACAACGCCGCAAAAGACAACCATGATCTCAATAATCTCAACCTACCCTGAATTCAGTGTGAATTTCCCCACTGCGATTCCGGTAAAGGAGATAGCGCTGGCAAAATTACGAGTATATCACAGTTGGCCAAATATTAGATCAAAACCATTTGGTGTTCAGCAACCGAATAATTCCTTGGTGTTTGCAAGTAAAAATAAACAAGACGGAACTCCAGACTGGAATATAGTTTCCTTACCAACTGGGTCTAACCAAATCGAACAGATCAATAATGAATTACAGCGTAGAATAAAATCCATTACGGGAAAAGAATCAAAAATCGCTATAACCGTTCATGAACCAATACTATCATCCGCGATTGAGGTAAACTCACCCGGGTATGCTGTAGATATCTATCAGTTATATAAGAGCCGTGCTAGGATGGCCTGAAATCCCACAACCTAAATATCAAGTACCACCAGAGCCACGACTAAATGATTTTATCACTTATTTCAAACCTACCAAATTTAGGAGATTTTGGTGACATAAGGGATTAGGATATAGCTATGCTCCGTACAATCCGGATACAGATTGTCGATTTATGTCTAATCTTTCAACAACATCATCATTAACTGATGTTGATCCAAAAACTCAGATACCTTATGTTTGTGAAAACAATTTAACATATTATGCTAATGAAATTAAAACTATCAATCCACCTATGATAATTTAATACGATTAATTGATAGTTATCTTCTGAATTATCCTGATGATAATCTGAAAATGCAAATTATTAAAACAATCCAAGATATAAACTATATTATATCATGTTTAGAATATGCTAATCGAGATCTCATTGAAATAATAATTAACAGTAAATTTGAAATAGGTAAGGATAAAAACTGTTAAACAAATATATCTTGATCATTATAAAATATCAGAACAACAATTATCAACATTTACATTACCAGCATTTACAAGAGACCAACTAAAGAAAACACTCAGTGATCTTATCAATGCAAATTTTTCTCTGATACTCGCCGCATGAAAAAAAAGTATCACAACCACAAACAACCATCCTCAAACATAATAATGACCCAGACAATGATGGACGGCATATTGCTCCTGCTAATGTTAATATATCCTCGGTGATTGCGTAAAAACTAGTATGTGATGCTATTGACGGAAGATACTACATAAATCTAGAAAAATCAAATCAAGCCCAGCAGGGATATATTTTATATTCGTTTGCACCAACGGCTCCACCCGGATTTTTAATAATTGAAGAGCCAACAAATCAAGTGTATATGCGATATCATAGTGATTCATTAACGAGAATTAATTTAAAACTCACTGACCAGTCCAATAATTTGATTGACTTAGGGAATGAGACTTTACAAATTAGTCTGTATGTGAAATCATAAAGGATTTTCGTCTTAAGACTGTTACCTAAAAGAAACTTCGGCTGAAACCAAAACTGTCATTTTTTTAGTTTGTCTGAAATAGTTTCGGTCTCCGAAGAGGCCTTATTTTTGTTTGAAAACATGGTCTGTTCACCCTTCTTGCTGCTTCTTGTTCTGAGCTCAACTGATGGAGAGCGTTGATCACCACATCCGTTGGCACTACATGTTAGGTTATTACACCTGGACTATGCGTGCGAATGACATCAGCATAAGACGTGGGTTTATCCAAAGATTTCATGAGCTTAACTTTATGTTGCTCGGTGATGGTGTGCAGAATTTCATTTTCTGTCATCAACACGCTTTGAGTAGTTTTCAGTAACTTAATCTCATTACGGAGCAGCTCAATTGTTTGAGATTGTGCATGTACCTTGTTGTTTACATCCGCACGGAATGTATTAAGGTAATTCATAGTCACCAATGTGATTTGCCTTCGGAGATATAACCTCTTTTCTGAGCGAAACAACAGTTTGTTGTGTTGTAGTTGAAAGCAATCACTCTTGATTTCAGCTCGTGAGAGTCTTGCTGAATTAAACATTTGTTTTGCTTGCCCTGAGCTGTGTTGGTCGTCATGTTCATAATGTTCATCTTGCACATTAGGGTTTGATTTTTTCTTGCTAAAAATAGAATCGATCTACACCGACACCACTTCAGAAAGAGAAGATTTGTGTTGAAAAGTTTTTTGTGCATGTTTTCAAATATTTTCATCTTATTAAAAATAAATGCTAATCCATTTCAAATGAATGTTTCACAACCATAATCTTAATTTGGATTTATTCAAAATTACAGGAGTCATTTTTCTGATAAATTTATTACTTTTTCATATGATATAAAAATGTTTAATTTTTTTGCCTGCACAATATTAATTGTTTCCAATATAATTTTTTTGCCATATGTAATTTTGCAATATTTTGAATTTCTTTTTACGTGTTTATGTCATGCTTTGATGTGGGGTAGTTTTTTAATAATCAGGCCAGAATTTTAGGAAGTCCTAGGAAGGCATTGATATTTACAATCTTTAGACATTGGAATGATTTTTTTTATAAAAATGTCAGCAAACGTTTTCCAAATATCCACTAATGCATTTGGCCATATTTCATACAGGGATACTGAATAAAATTTTCTTAAAATGACTGAAATATTCCAACCTACAATTTCCACAAGACTCATATAATTAACTGTATATCCTTTGATTTAAATCTTAACACAGACATGTCATAAATTGATACTTTTAATTAATTTAGTCTTATTTTTTACAAACATTTTTGAGGTCTTTTTTGTTCTTTTGCTGTTTCATGTGTATATCAAAGTATTTTATGGTTGTGATTTTGTATTATATTACCTGAATGACAATATTGTTCAAATATGTCTGTTTCCATTTTAAATAAATTTATTTTTATTAGTAGTAGTGTTATTAGTATTAATATGATCATTATTATTATTAATGGGCATATACCTATCTAGTTGTACAATGTATTATACTTTTGTAAAATTTGTTTACACGTTTTTTAGGGTCAGATCATTTGTGCAGGTTGATGTGTCAGGCAGTAAGCCTTAATGACATCATACCACAAGTTGGTACTCAAAAATAAAAGGTACTACAATCAAGGTCAGGTAGTGGTTAATATTCTTCATTAAAACAGGAAAAAATAAGTGATTTTATGACTGTAGGCTACCTTGTGGGGGTGATTTGATTGGCGGATCGTACCTTCTTACAAGGTGTCCACTTTATTCGGTTCTCGTTATCTAGCTAGGAGATGATGGTCACCGTCGGTGTTATTGCTCAGATCGAGTAATTATTAATACAAAGTGTGAAACGTACAGGTGGAATAAATAGATATCTGAGTAGATATATAGAACAGAATGACACGCCCCCCACCCCCACTTGAAAAAACAGCAATTTAATTAATTACATAAACAACTTTGATAATACATTACATTAGGAAGATACACTTCTTTTTTAAATAAATCTTTCACCTAAATTCAAACACAAATATATTTATATCGATCTCTTTTGTTCATCATAGATTCAAGTGAGCAATCGAAGTTATTGCCTTGTACAACTTCATAACCTGCTTATTCCAGTTCACTCCAACTTCACTGTGGCTGTTTTTCACTTTTTCCTTCTCCGACCTCCTTACAGTCTCGCCTCTTTTTGGCTTTCAAACTTTGTGTGGGTTGATGGATACTTAAGTACGAAGATATGTAGGTACATGGATATGTCAGTGTAGCCGTTTCCCCTTTCCAAATAAACAGAGAAGCAACCTAAATCTTATGTCATTTGTTCTACTGGGAATAGATCATTACTCTCCTCTTGTTATGTTAGATATGGTCCCTATCGGACTTCAAACAGATACCAAAGGCTGTCTGGTCAAGCTATACGTGCCAGACCATAAACAAACCTAGTTTCATAAGATTAATGTACTTCCTAATGGATGTTCCATCAATGATTCACATTAACATCACACGAGACATAACACTTCCGTTCTCGTCCGAATTACATGAAATGAATGAAATTTATTACATTGCTTGACTACATTATTTTCATCAAATACGCACACTCGAGTCTTTAGCATACACGAAATCATCTAAGAGCGGTGAATTCAAATGGATTCTTGTAACTCATATCAAGTAAAGTAATGCATGAAATTCTTAGATTGCTATAACAATCAAGATGACAAATTCAATCAATTCATCAAACTTATATTAAGAAGATCATTGTTGTCACGAATTCAGATAGATGAACTGAAACACAGTTATACTCATATAAAAAAAATTGATTTAAAAAAATAAATTCAAGGCAATCATTATAATGGTATTAACGAATTACATGAGATTGACTCTGATACCTTGTGCTTTCAAGCTTTGTTCATTTCTAACGCCAGAATTGTGTCCTTTGAATGAATATCAGATTTGCAAGTCTTATTCCTACAGATATATTGTTGATATTTTTCTGATGTCATTTTCGCAATCAGTGGTAAAGCCTTTACTTGCAAGAGTTCATTTTCATTTTCATAATATATTTCTATGCATTTTTTCAGCACCTAACCATATTGATCTGTGGAATCTTGACATGAAAATTGACTGGAGTCACGTTCCAATCAATACTATTACACATGCATACTCTCAGCTGAACTTCTCAAAACTTCTTGTCATATTTTGTTTCCTTTCTTCACAAAAATTCTATGTAAATAATTCTATGTAAATATGGAGAAAACATTCTAAAAGTCTATATTAATTCCCTATTAGTAATCTTATTATTATTAATCTTTTTAATTAAGAAAGAAATTGCGATTATGCTCAATTTAATGCATTAAAATTTATTTTTATATTGCATACATGTAGTCATTTTATTTCAGAATGGATTCATTTCGCGAATATGAATACCAATCTACATATATTGCATGTATTGTAAATGATTAATAATGATAGATAAATTTTGATTAATTTTATATGATTGTTTTTGTTAATTTAATCAGAATATGAATTTATCATGGTCCAGCTATTATTTATTTTGAAAAACAACATATTTATTGCGTTATGTTATAACATATTACACATTTCATGTATTCTTGATCTTATTACTATTTTTTTCAAATAGAGAGGATTAAATATAGCAAGTCCAACACGCCTTCATACTGGCCAGCGGGAATACCCTTTTCTGTTCCCAATCCAAAAGACAAGGTAAAGTTATTTTTAGTTATCAGACATGCATATGGAAGCACATCATTTATTCTCTTTTGTCTTAATTGCATCGCTGTATTGTGATTGCTACATAATGTACACAAATGGGTTAATATTGAAATCCAAGTTTTTTTGTATATTTGGTTTATTTTCTAAAAATCTTTGTAAAAATTTTATATTTATGTAGTCTTAAAATAGAAATTAATGTAATTATAACATTTATAAATTGGTTTACAAATATATTTTCATAGATAATGGAGCTGGAAGAGTGATGACTACATCTATGATGACTTCTGTTCTTCACAGCTTTAAGAAGCATTGTCTGAAGGTACAACTTACTTGTGTTAATAAATTGTATACTGTAAAGCATATTCCAAATACATCATTCATCTTCTGCAGCAACTTTTGGTATATTTGAGTTGTGTAATGGTTAAACTGTCCAGATATTGTTTTCATTGAAGATGGGTGTCCTATGTATTTTGCCATTTAATTTCTTGGCTCTGTGGCTTCTGTTTGCGTGGGTTTGAGTCTCGGGCTCAGCCTTTGTGGGTATGTGAGAAAGCTTGCTTCTCATTGGTCAAAAATTCATTTTGGGGTTTTCCTAGGTTCTTCCTCCGCCATTTATGCTGTCCACCATGTATAGCATATCTTGTGTTGAGATATGGCGTTAAGACCTACAACAACAATAACATAATACTGATGTTAATGTCATTTTCTTGCAATATTTCTCAAAATGACCTTTATCACACCAAAAGTTATAATTTCATAAAATTTAGTTCCTTGAATAGAATTAATGAATTTGAAAAAATGATTCGTGAATTCATAAAACTACACTTGCTGCATACCATATTGGCATTATGAGAAAATTTGATATGGCCGAGTGATATACCGAAGCAATATGGTCTTGTGATTTTAAAATTCCAAAACAATTTGTATATGGTTGTTACCCTGCTTTAATATTTGAAAAACACACTGTGAATGAAATTGAAATAGGATTATAAGCCAATTTTAAATGATACAGTTTTAATTAGTTCATCTAAATGCATTGATGTACATATGTCAGTTTAAACTTTAACGGGTATGCATAAGTGGGCGGAATCGGTTAAGGATAGGTGATGTTTCCGAGTTACAATGTTTTTAAAAAAAAATAGGTGATGTTTCCGAGTTACAATGTTTTAAAAAAAACTCCGATAATAGTAAACTATCACCGGAGAGATATTACACGAGTCGAAACATTACATAAAAGGGGTATATCCGATTGAATTCATCGATCATAATTCTGCGAGAATATTTCCACGAGATCGAGTAGTAAAATATTATTCTGGTGATATGTTTTGATTATATTTACCAGCGGAGTAAAACTGATCCTGTATCGGTATGGTCACTTTAAAGTTCCGAGGATAATGATTATGATCAATAATGGATAATTATACCGCACAGAAGAACTCCATACCGAGATGAATAAACTCGCGATGAGATATTCAAGTGACACAGAGGAATTATTGAGTAATTGTTTTACCGTTCCATCTGTCGCAGCTCATTACGCACAAAAAAAGAGAACTCGTGGAAACCAACCAAACTTGAATTTCTCTATGATATACGAGCGAGCTGTGTTGAATACGGTCATGTCGGATTGTGCCATACCAAATACAATTACAATAATATTATTTCGGTTAATATGATCGCGTGTTACCCAGGAATTTTTCTTGGTCGTGGTGAATGTAGGAAATATTTTGCACGGTTCGGTCATCCCACTCATGAAATGGCCAGAGCTGCTATAAACGGACTTTTACCTGATTTTGTCTTGACGAGATTCCCTCGTATGACATCGTTTAATCTCGGTGAAAATCTTCATCCGATTTGTTATGTTTGGTTTGGTAGATATCTCTCAGAAGACAAATGGGCCCCGATAGTACTACTATAATTTATGCTCGATAGTGAGATGTTGACATCGTTGACCGTGAGCGAGGCGATTATATCATATCGGAAACAAACTTCAGTTTGGTTACTAATTCCTGTAATTTGTGAAGACTGGGATACAAATTACTATGAGGAAGAAATCTCAAAAGATCTCGGTAGAAAATAATCGGTAACTTTACTCAAGGTGGATCGTGTGATCATAAAAGACGTTGTACACGATTGATTTTTGATAATCCTGAACGTGATTTTATAAGTGAGATGATAAATTTGTATCTACGAAAAACGCTTATTTGTCAACGGGGCAAAAATCGGAATTATCGTTGAATATTTTGACGGTGAATCTCCGGAGTATACTTTTCTGAGATCTTCAATGATCGCTTATGTTTCAATTAATTTATTATTAACGATAAACATAATTTCTAATATCATGGTCAGAGTTGCCACATATTCATTTTATTTTAATCGAGAACACAAGAAAAATGTCGAACCATTTACTACAATCTTGAACGAATGTGGAGCATGGAGGATAAAATGTGAAACAGTACACTGATATTGCGAATCAGCTGATGTTCCCATTGAGGATAATTACCACGGAGATACAGTATCAGAGCCATCATCATCGCCGTCCGTTTATGATCCTATATCCAGACATAAGACTATATTTGAACAGACCGGGAGAATGCGGTAAAACAACCCGAGTTATTGATTTATATGGAGCGAACTCTGACATGATAGTATTAACTTCTACACACAGTCTTGCACGGGAGATGATAAACCGAGAAGTAAACGCTTGTACATATCATAGTTTCTTTCGGTTTCATGGTGACGCTTGGATTTCTTATCGAATGGGAACAAAGTATATTCTCCAAAACATTATTTGGAATGAATATGTGCGGTGCAGTTGGATATATTACAAATAGTTTTAGATTGGCTATTAACGAAAAATATCTCTGTTGTGATGTGTGGTGATCACGGTCAACCACCACCGTTTACTGGGTCATCTCCTCATAAATGGCTTTTTAAAAATCTAGATTATTACGAGTAAATTAATACCGCTTTATAGATCACTTGATCCGGAGTTAACCAAGTTAAAAACATAAATAAGATTACAACGGTATAACATACAGGGTAAAATAACATGTATAATTATTCATGAAACTACCATCGGGGATTTATGGGAAACGTGGAAACCAACCGATTTGATAATCGCGAGTAAAAAGAAAATCAGAGACCCACTTCAAGTAAAATTATTTCAAATACATAAAGATAAATTTTCGATGGATCCAGTTCCATTGTTATAGACCTGTGGATACACGACGGCAAAACGTAGATGTTCATATCGCCGGAAAATCTGAGAGACAAAATCTTGTATTGAATGATATTGTACTAGCAGCAGCAGAGGGGGCGAATCCTACAACTTTTGCGACAAAATCGATTTAAACCGTCAAAACGGCAAATAGAGCCTTTCTACGAAATCTCATGTTTTAACCAAAAAAAAAAAAAAAGAAAGTCTCCATTTGGCAAACGGAGACTTAGCGATTTTTCAATCATCGGGGGTCACAACGATGTTGTCATCGCCCCCTCTGTTGCTATGGGTTAACAATCATTTATGATGAAAATCCTACAACTTTTTCCAGGCGTCGATTTGCCAATCTAAGGCTTCCTCGAAAATGCTTTATAAAAGCCTCCATTCGGCAAAACAGAACTAAAAAAATATCGAAGCGGATTATTGTCGCCATGTACTGCTGCATCACGCAATCGAAGATTTTCAACCATAGACGTGAATACAGGCGTCCATTCGCTAATCCGCGGCTTTCTACAAATGCTGTCCAATCGGCAAATTAACGCTTGAAAATCAAAGATTTTTCAGCAAAAAAAAAAAAAAATGACGCCATTGCGCACCCCAGCCGCTAGGTTAATAAATTATCCTTGAAATTGCTAGCAATTTACGATGAAAATCATTTACGACGAAAATCCTTTTAGGATTTCACAAACAGACTAATCGCTAACACCTCACCTCGTAAATCAATTAGATTATTGGACTGATCAGTGAGTCTGAAATTAATTCTCGTTAACGAATTATTATGACATCGCATATAGACGGGATTAGTTGGATCCTCAACTATTAAAAATCCTGGAGGAGCTGTTGGTGCAAATGAATAAAGAATATATCCTTGTTAGGCTTGATTTGATTGCTCAAGATTAATTTGATAGCTTCCTTCGATAGCATCGCATACTAAATTGAGCGCAATCACCGATGAAATATTTACATAGTGCGGGGCAATATGCCTGCCGTCTCCGTCTGGGTCATTATTATGTGTCAGGATTTTTATTTCCGGTGATGTTATTATTTTCCATGCGTCATGGATTTTTTTGAAACCTTCATCGATGGCATCATTGAGAGATTTTTGTAGTTCTAAGATATTATATCCGTGTAGTTTGAATGTGGGAATATCTTCTACACGTATATTATACTTCGTTGCAAATTCTGTTCTTGTTTTAGGATTATCGTCACCTAATACCTCTTAAATGATTTGCAAATGAAATATTTCCATGTCATTGATGATTTTGTTACATGTTTCTATGACGCTGATAAATTCATCTCGGGTAAGAGTACCGGATTTAAGAGATATTAACAACAATGAAAAATCATCACTGAACGCTGTGAAATTTTCAGTGATTTTATCCTGTCGAGTTGTGTAATATCTAATACCGCGACCTTCTATTACCCCAGTGAAAAAAATTCAATTTATTGTAACCGCTATAGCGTTTTACTGGATTATCAGATCTTATCCTGTCGGTGATATAATCAGATTTTTGTGGTTCAGGTGGTACATTAACTAGTTTCTGTCGAGGTCGTATTTCAGGCCATCCTAACACTGTTCTTATTGAGCTGTTATAAATATCTACAACATATCCCTCTGTGCTTATTTCAATCGTGGATGATAACGTCGGTTGATGAACTTTAATAGCTATTTTTGATTCTTTTCCCGTGATTGATTTTATTCTACGCGTTGCAATTCAGCATCAATTTCTTCAATTTGGTACGACCCAGTTGGTATGGAAACAACGTTCCAGTCTGGGGTGACCTCGGGTTTATTCTTATACGAGAATACCAACGAATTATTGGGTTGCTGACCGCCAAATGCAACCGATCTGATATTAGGCCAACTATGGTATACTCGTAATTTAGCTAGCGCTATCTCTTTCACAGGAACCGGAGAAGGGAAATTCACACTGAATTCAGGGTTTGTTGATGTTATCGATATCATGCTTGTTTGTACCGGAGTGGTATTTTCTGCTATTCGTTGAAGTAGTTGAAACTCTTTGAGTTTTAGTGACATTATTATTATCATTGTTTACAATTTCTAATTTTGATACTGCGGAATCATAAATACGTACCATCGCGGAGAACTCGTCTTCGGTAATTAATGAGTCATCAATCGATGATGATATCAACGAGGATAATTGCGAGTAACCGTTAGATGCTATTTGATGTTTTACTGTATACTCGTTCAGTTTCCCCTGAGAACATGATGATAATTTTTTAGTAATTCCATTTGCAACCCCAGCAATTGTTGTCACCGCGGATATACAAATTGGAACAGCAATCGGAGCTATCATTGTCACTGAAAACAGTATAATACCAGCTCCGGCCATTACACCAGATACAGAATACACTGTAACGTCAATGGCGGTAATTCTCCTGCGATATTTTTTTTATTTTCATTGCATACTCCTCAGCGAGTGTTTTGAGTTTCATTGAAAATTCTTTGACCGCATCATAGCGATATTGCGATGATGAAATCATTGGTGATGTCATCGTTATTGGAAATGTCATCGTTGAATTAATCTTCTACAGGTATATTTGTTATAAATTCTATCACATATGTTATTGGTAATCTAACTCTAACAACTCGAATAGCCGATAATATAAAAATAGTCCAAGTGGAATTTCCATCAATTCGCTGTGTTATTGTATTTACAGCGGTTTGATCATCACCGACACCACCATAATTATCTCTAATATTAAAATTATCCCCTCCAAATGTAGTTAACGTAAATCGATAGATGCCTTTTACAGTTGGAGTAAAATCTATTCGATTATTAGTGTCTTTGACCCAATCGAGAGTTCCATATCGAACCACATACACGACATTACGGATATTTTCTGCGGAGTGTGGAATTTTTATCTTGTCGAGTCGTTCGATCATTTTAGGAAAATCATCTTTGACGGCATCAACTGTTGTTTTACTATCCTCGATAGATTTTTTAATATCAGCGATTTCATTAAGTTTTTTGATTATTTCCGAATATGTAGTTGACACGTTTTTGGATGTTGTTGTTGTAAAAAAATTATCAGTGAGGTTATTAATGACCTTTTGATCATCAATAAACGAATTAATATCCGCAAGGGGTGGCGTAACTACCACTGGAGACCCAAGGAACTTATGAATGACATTTTTGCGAAATTGATTATAATTTTTCACATGATCGTCAAATTTTTTATCGTAGCTGGCAAGTGTATTTGTGATCGTAGATATAAGTGCGCCCGGTTTGAGTTTTCCATCGTTGGAATACAACGCTATTGTGTTTTCAGCAACATCGCGTTGTCGTGTTAAAATGTCATCCAATGACACATTACTGGTTTTAAATTTGCCATGGCGATCTTGAAATACAACTATTTCCCCGGGGTCAACACTTGCTAAATTCAACGTCTCAGCGATTTCATCTTCAATTATTTTTTTTACATCCTTGATAGAATCCGCAGATGTTTCCGCTGTTGGTTTCAACATTGAAATATAACGTCCCCAAATATCAATCATTATTGTTAGCGCAACTTGTGTTTTCAATTTATGGATTTTTTCACTAAAAACCTTCCACTGGTATATTCGTTTACAACCACATGTGGTGGTTTCCACGGAAATCCAAAGGATTTTAATGATATTTCCGCGAGGACATTTAATACTTCACGGCTGCATATTGGTGGATCATTTAATTTTTGTGTTGGCAGCGTGGAAAAAAATTGGAATTGAGCGATTTCATATATACCGCATAAACTCTTTTGGTGGGGCTAACCTATATGAATCGAAATAAACAATCCCACGTGGATCAATCGCGTATGCAACCCAGTAAGTTCCCTCACCGTTGGAGTTATCAAGATTGATGATACCGGTTTCAACGTTATTTGGCTTTCTCGGTAATTGATCTCTCATAAAAAAAACCTCTGAAGTTTTTATCGCTAGTTTTTTTAGCAGCATCAATTAAATCAAAATTGGACATGGGAACAATTGGGTTTTCAAATAATAAACCGTTCCTGGGATTCAGACCCTTTCCACTGTACCACGAATACGGAGTTCCTGGTAGTCTTAGACCCTTTCCCTTTTTTTATAACCCTGTCCAGTTGCCTTCTTTAGTGCCATCCCTGCCGCGGTACCAACGGCCCCCAACGCAGCCGCTTTCGCCACCGCTGGGGCAGCCGCTGCAATCAATGCTGGTATTGCAGCTAACAATGGAAATATACCACCTGATTTTATCATGTTGGCGACTGCAGCCTTTGAAAATACAATTTGAACCCCTCGCTTATTCTTTAGCGCATCATTGAAATGTTTTATTTGACGATCCGTCAATGATATTTTATGTGTACCGCCGGAAATCTGCGCTGGTTTCAACTTTATTGTGGTTCCGTATTCTTTAGCGGATTTTGATTTTAATTTCTTGACCTGACCATCAGTCAACTTGACACTAACAACACTATATGGCACTTTATTGTAAAACACATTATGCTTTCAAATTGATCTAATTGTGAAATCGTAAACGATTTTCAAGATTTCCACAAGGATTTTTCAATCAAAGATTTTCCACTGGTGCATCAATAAGTCTCATTCGTCCGCCAACTCCTTCTAACAACATTGATTTATCACTGAGAATGACAGCAACCGCTCTGTAATTTGGGATAAGGATAACATCCCCCGCCGCATTAGTTGGGCGTTTCACACGAGCTCGAAAATATATATCAACAACAGATTGTCTTGTTAAATCAAGATGTTCAAGTGAAAAGTAATAAATCGGATAGAGGCAAGTTGCGATATTTGTAAACCAGTATCAACATTTTGATCACGACCCATATATGACAGCATTCTATGATACACACGTGCTATGTGGTTGCTATTGTAATCGAGCTGTATATCCTCGGATGGTTCCTGTTGTCCGCTTATTCTCAGCGAAACCTCCTCGACCCCTAATTGATCTAATATCATATGGCTGGATAGTTGACGACCTAATTGTTCCCTATTCTGCAGCGCTATAAATATATGGCGTGGAGCTGAAACGTCTTGTTTTGATGCTAAATGCCATGTAAATGTACCATCTACATTATCCTCTTTGGCATCAGTCGTTGTTGTTAGCCAACTTAGCAATGATTTGCCACCCGCATCCATAAATGAGAGTATCCGCTCTTCTGCGGTAATTGATGGAGTTCACACTGGCATCCACAATACCAATTTAGTTAAAACAACTTTACCATCATCGACACCATTAGCACGCCAGATTGCATCATTGTCATTACCCTTTCGCACTAACGCTACTGTATGCTTCGCTCCATAGATGACTTTTCTGACGTTTCTACAGAATCCGAAAATATGATGCAACGGAATTGCACATGAAAACTGACGGCGTTGCCCTTGCAATGCCCCCTTTTTTGTTGCAAACCCTAAATTGAAACGTTCATTGACACTTTTTATAATGTCGAATTCAGCGGCTGGTCTTGCTTCGCGGTCTAGATTAGCTGCGAGTTGTTGATCGGCTTCTGCAGTAGCCTGCGCTGTTCGTACTTTAATGTACTGAAGGTAGTCAGCGTTATCAGAGGTATCCTTTGCAAACATCATAGACGGACCAGCTGACCTTGTATAATCATCAGAATATCTTGCTAGCCCGATTATTGTTGTTGCAACATCAACCTCATGGTATATTGATTCAATTTATTTTCCATCAATGAGATATCTTGCACTTTCAAATAACGCCATGATGTCGTTGTTGACGAACCCAACTCGGATATTTGCATTATCTGCATATGGTGTATCAGCTGCAACATTTGTTACAAGTTCTCCTTCTACTTCAATAAATGCTTCACACGGCAAAAAGTATTTACTGGTATCTTGGACTTGAAGTTCAATTCGCGATCGTAAGTTGGGTTGTATTGCATGATAGGAATAGTATTGATAATCGCGGACGGAATCATCTTTGCGCACTGGGGCATCCATGTCAAACGCTGGATCAGCTTGTTGTTTAAACATTTTATTATAAAAACACAAGTGTTTTCAATTGTGAAACTCTTTGTAATCATCATCGTCGTTGAAAATTCTTCGAATGTCTTTTTTGTTTCAAACCACTTCCCGCTATCGCGTTCATGATAGCGCTATTTTGTACATCAAGTGATGGTGTCACCGGTGTAGCCGCCATTGACGCTAGTTTTTCTTCCACTGCGTTATTTATTGCTTTGCTGACACTTGCAGGCAACTCTGTTGTAGATGGCAGTACAACTGGTTGATTTTTTCGTCGTCGCACCAATGATGTTATTTTATCTTTCGCTGCAGAAAATGCCTTTCCGGCAAGATTTCCAAAGCGCTAATACCCTTATCACGAATAACATCAATGGCTTTCATTCCTAATTGCTTAACTAGCGGCGCCACTTTTGGGGCCATTCTTATAAATAACCCCGCAATGGTATTGCCGAAACCATTTCCGTAATATGCTCTATAAAAAGGCAATCGTGAGTTTACCACATACACGCTTGTTGGTTTATCATGGTTGTAGTGTATGATCATCTTGTTATAAAAACACTAGTGTTTTCAATTGCTAGCAATTTCTAAATACTAGTGTGAAACTCCTTGAGCGAAAATGGAAAATTTCTTTGAAAGTTTCACCTATGGATTTGAAACTCTTCGAGTTTAATCGCTGTAAACATCATGGTGGTCAAACCCATCTACTAATTCATCAATGAGTTCTCGATATATATCAATGTCCATGATACCGCTGGCAAATAATGGTCTGCAGATATCAGCTGCTTCATTAATTATTTCAACGGAGTTGTTTCCGGCTCGTTTTCCACCCACAAGTACCTCTAACCGTGATATATCACTGAGAATATTACCAGGGCATGCCACGGTTGAGTTCAAAATCGAAGATTTTTCACTCGAAGAGTTTCCATCATTGACTTTGTCATTGCCGCTACCAGAAAAACCCTTTCCACTACTATATCCAGCTGCTTTGTCTTCTTCTAAATCATCTTCGGGCTGATCAGACTCCACTGTTTCCGAATCCGGTTGTTGTTTAGCAGGTGAAAAAGATATTTTTTTTTGCAGGTTGTTGTCGCCACCGCTGCAGTCCTTGTGATTTTTGTTTTTCATATTCATTATACACTGTACTCACCATTTTGAGATATTCAATATATGACGTATTGTCCTTGTCAACTCTACTTGTGTTAGTTTTAATTTTGTAAAATATATCAGCCCAATGTTGTATACCTCTTACATACTTGTGTTGTTCTGGTTTTAACATTTTTTTTCTGTTTTCATACGTCGTAACAACAAGTGCAGGAAACTCTGCTGGGTTAGTCTTATCAATTTTTGCTAATCCTTCTTCGTTAAATCGCGCGCGTAATTCATCTACTATTTCATCATTAGTCTTTCTCGGACCAGGTGGTTTTTTTTGTAACAGCGCTGATGTCTTTTCAGTTTCCGCTGCTATCTTTTCAAGCACACCAAGGACAGGCACTTCTCGTCGCGCTCCTTCCTCAGGGATATCTCCGTATATCGCACGTTCTGTAGATGTTTTTACATCCTTGGTCACGCTCGTTATTGGGGAAAACAGATGTTCACTTGAAACATAAAAGTCAGTTTGCAGTTCTTGTCGTCGTTGAAGTTTATCACGTAATTGGTCTCTGACTGGTAAAAACTTCTTAATGGCTGCCAGTCTTTCTCGTGCCAATTTAGTAGTTAATGCTTTTTCGGTCATTATTGTAAAAACCCACTGAATTTTCAAATGTGTGTGTTATCATTCACGATAGCGTGAGGGTCTATATGGGATTCTTCAATCAGCCGTTTAATGTTACGAACTTTAGAGGCTATCTCGGATCTAATCTGGTACTGTTGCCCTAATTTCTGTCTAATTGATTCAACGATACTGAATAACTGTATGAATACATTAACGTCGTTACGATACAACGAGGCATTAATTCATTTTTGTATTCGTTTTATCAGCGAATACATCTTGGATAAAACGTAACGACCTCGTTTTGCTAACTTGGCTGCAATATCACCTCCTCGTTATTTTTTAAATCATCAGAAATGCTAGCGTTTCCTGC
The DNA here is from genome assembly GCA_030141615.1 of Unio pictorum. Classification (NCBI taxonomy): domain Eukaryota; kingdom Metazoa; phylum Mollusca; class Bivalvia; order Unionida; family Unionidae; genus Unio; species Unio pictorum. The sequence goes on from JARLTB010000025.1 coordinate 1,785,490, forward strand.
AGATCTCATAGAAACAATTTAAATTTTTTTTATACCACATGTTGCCCACCTACCAGTAAGTGCTGATCTGTTATTTTTAGTTGTAATCGTCGTCACATCATTTGTGCTAGTACGCGTTTTACACTTTACACAATATAGATCCATAATTTATGTATAGAGATATGAATGTAATTGATTTTTCAGCGACTAAAACAAGAGAACCAGTTAAGCATCATGCAGCGCTACCAAACTCTATCCGAGCAATTATAATTGGACCATCTGGATCCGGCAAGACACAATTGTTATTCAATTTAATAATGAGATGGATGAAGTGGGATAAGTTGTATTTAGTTGCTCCTAGTGTAGATGATCAGCGATGCTACGAAGTGTTACAACGGCGTTGATACACATACGCTACGAAATATTTGGCAGACATGGTGTTCCGATATGGACTTCAATCAATTCCGAAATTTCTTTAGTCATGCTCAGTCGGTCCCACACGGATTTATAACAATAAATTTACATGACCCTCGAAAACGATGCAGCAGTACATGGCGACTATAACCCGCGTCGATATTTTTTAGTTCTGTTTTGCCGAATGGAGGCTTCTATAAAGCATTTTCGAGGAAGCCTTGTATTGGCAAATCGACGCCTGGAAAAAGTTGTAGGATTTTCATCATAAATGATTGTTAACCCATAGCAGCAGAGGGGGCGATGACAACATTGTTGCGACCCCCGATGATTGAAAAATCGCTAAGTCTCCGTTTGCCAAATGGAGACTTTTTTTTTAGGTTAAAACACGAGATTTCGTAGAAAGGCTCTATTTGCCGTTTTGACGGTTTAAATCGATTTTGTCGCAAAAGTTGTAGGATTCGCCCCCTCTGCTGCTCTAGTTGACATTAATGTTGTAGACGATGCGTTGAATGCTGAAAATCTCCATGTAGGTTAGGATACGCTATGACAATACATTCATCTCAAGGATTAACTATTTCTGATACGATTGTTTGGATCATTGATGATTTCATCCAATGGTCAAATTCAGTTCATTTAGCAGTATATCGAGTCAGAAGATTAAATCAACTTATATTAAGATCTCGCGGTGGTAACAGAGTATCATCGGGGATTACTTGTTATTGTTCACATGTAAATCCACGTAGAGTAGCGGTTGAATCTAATATATAAATTGCTGGTCTATTTTTTATGTGACAACATTGGATATATTATGACTCCATATAGCATCGGTTGATCTTTTCTACCGCCTTAAAGTTCACCAGCTTCATATAAATACCTCACGGTGACATTGTTACCTAATTGTGCTGAAAATCCACGGCGGGGTACATTTATATATTTTTTGTGATCGCGATAACAGGTTTCATATTAATCAATCGCGTAATTTCATTATTAAACGCAGTTATCACACCGGGTAATCTTACAACCCATTCACGTGATTGCTTATATTCGATGAATTCCCTCAAGTATTGATATTCAAATAACCGGTATGCAAGTGTTTGATTAAACCTCTCAACGATTGCCTGATCGTGATGAATTGCAGTATGACCTCGTCTGACAACGGTTTTATGTTGTTTCATCGTCGATGATACCTCGCCTTGAAATTCTTTACCGGGATAAACCTGCAGGACGTTTGGCCATCGTAGAGGTCGTCGTTGATAATATCTTTTAAACGCGCAGGCAACTGCAGCTTAAGTCTTAGTCGTTAACGGTTCTGCTTCTTTATATCTACTCACAATATCAACAGTTAACGCGTACTTGTATTTTTTTTTACGGTATCATGCGGAAGAAATAATATATCAGCCTGATGAACTTCATTGGGGACACTAACATCAAGGATGCATTTTGAATCTTCTTAGGAGGTGGTAAATAAATTTGCCATATCGCTTGTCGAGATAACCAATCTTTTGCAGTAGTATTTTTACTTTTGCAGCCCTGACGAGTCAACTTATTGCGGCGTTACCTTTCCAATATCCGCTTGGGGAATAATATATTGATTCTATTTATAATATTAATTACCAGCAGCTAATATCAGCTTACTTTTCATAGCAGTTTTTAGTAACCAGGAAGCTAATTTTTCTTTAACGTTTTATCAGTAATAGAATTTCACATCTGTGATGTGTCGTTGTTGAAGGTCCTTACTTTTGTATGTGACATCATGCGCGTGACAAGCTTTATCGACATCGTTTACTGGATATTCACCTGATCAAGTTTGAATTTGATTATCAAGTCTGATATCAAGTAGTGTTCCAGGACCGCAATAATTGTTTTTTCCCCTGGATATTTAGCCCATGGAGCTCCTGGAAGTTTTGTTAACCCGGTGGCAATATAACCTCCCTTTTTCAAACGAATCTAAAAAAATTATAACACATTATGTACATTTACCACTGATTGCATCTGTTTTTGTTTGTTACAACAGGGATTGGGTCAATCGTTGGCGTACGAGCTCTACATTTTACACAATATAAATCCATATTTATGCATAATTAATATGAATGTAATTGATTGTTCAGCGACCTGATGACAGGAATCTGTTAAACATCATGCGATGTTACTAAATTCAATTTGAATGAATATAATTGGTCCATCAGGGTGTGGTAAAACACAATTGTTACTTAATCTGATAATGAGATGGATGAAATGGGATAAACTATATTTGGTAGCCCTGAGCGTAGACGATCAACGTTGCTACAAGGTGTTAAAAGATTTTAACGAGAGTGCAGAATCGGTAAGCAATGACGATGTTGTTGAATTTATAACCAATATCAAAGAAGCGTCGAGGATATTGATGGGAGTATTAACAATTTAGTTGTATATGATGATGTGATGCTGGATAAACAAAAAAATATATTTTCATGTGGACGACACAAGAATGTTACCCAGCAGTATACCCAAATATCTAAACTGATCAGAGAAAATTGTAATATCCTCGCGGTATTCAACGGTGTTGACACACACGCACTTAGAAATATTCATCAAACCTGGTGCAACAGTGATATGGATTATAATAAATTTAGAAATTTCTTTAGTCGTGCTACCTCAACCCCTGCATGGATTTGTGATGGTAAATTTGCACGACCCTTGGACAAGATATCAGATCGGACTCGATAAAATATTTGAATATAATCTAGCAACCGATTAACCGCGACAACCCTCAGATGTGTCATTTTTTCACATACACGGGATACACACAGGTACATTTTTTTTTACACACACATGTATATTTTTTTTACACACACACATGTATATATTTTTTACATTTTAACAAATAAAGGCCTGTAAAAAAAATTGGTGGGCAAACCCTCCTGCGGGTTATAACCTTGCGATTTTTGTATCACACGCGTGTACAATTTTTACATGTATTATATAAACTTTTTTTAACAAATAAAGACCTGTATAAAAATGGTGGGCAAACCCTCACGCGTGTTATGCCCTAGTGATATTTTTTCACACGCGTGTACATTTTTTACATGTAAAATATAAGCTTTTTTTAACAAAGACCTGTATAAAAATGGTGGGCAAACCCTCCCTTCTTCTCGTGTACATGTAAAGGTACCACCATCATGTTTTGGTGGTACTGTGATGTACATCTAATACAGATCGTAAGACAAGGAAGCGACACTTACTTTGCTGTCTTGATCGTGATCGACTCTAACTCTGACACTAGGAAATAAACGCATTTTTCATGTTCCTTTGAAACACGTTTCAATGCCATGGTGGCTGAGGAATGCCGAAGTAAGTTTCAATAAAGCTGTTTTATTTTTACGAAACGAAATTATCAAATGGGTATTTCTATATTGCCTATTTGAATAGCAAGCAATATTTCGTTTCGTTCAAAACATATTTTCCGATTAGAACCTAACTTAAACATACTTCGGCATACCTCGACAACTGTCGCATTTCAGCAAATTCAAATGTATGTCAACTGAACAAAAAATGCGTCCGTTTGCAAGTGTCAACTATTGATTCCATTTGGATAAAAACAGCGCAGTAAGTATAATTAATTAAACATATATTAGTGGAAGAGTGTCTATATAGGTTGCCAAGTATGTTCGATATTCCTGAAACTTTGATTTATCGTTCCGATGTCGACGACATCGGAACTAACTACACTATGGCGTCATTCGGCTCGTAAGACGTAGCACTAAAATCAAGATCAACATGTGATACGTCTTACGGGTAGGACTAGCCCTTGGCCAGTTGATCAGTGTCTGACCAATGGAACGCTTTCAAATGATCCAGTTCTCTTACATCATTCAGGTACCAGTGGTAGTCTTCTACAGCTAGAGGTAGTCATTGTTTTATTAAGAACTCAGTTCAAAATGCTTCTGGGTTTATAAAATTAGTACCTACAATTTAGTTCTGCTGTAAAAAAAAGAAGTTATCTTAGTATCAGAGCTAGTAAAATGAGCTAAGTCAATGTTTCACCACCATGACCAATATTAAAATCCTTTCCACACATCCTGCAAGAAGCGTGAAAACTGCCCTAAACTGGAATGCTGTAATGTGCAATTCATGCATTCACCTCTGAATCAATTTTGTCTTTTCCTAATCCATAAGTAAAATTTTTTGAAAAACATTTTTGCTCAAACACATGCATCAACTAGAATAAATATGACATGACTTTTACCACCAGGTACCTGCAGACTGGTTCTGTCCCAGATATGCATTTGAACAACGGATCTGCAAGCAAAGCTTACAAGTTAGAAAACCAATCTGTTCTCTTCTCACTAAGCCATACAGCTGTTATAAATAGAAACCAAAAGTTTGAAAGTTGAAGCAGCATTTTTCTTAGAAATATGGCAGCTGCTATAAATAGAACATAATAATGTTAGGAAAGTGCATGCAAGTCTAGGTACAAGCATAATTTAATGTTGTATTTACATAGAAGTCGTCTTTCTTATATACGGTCTATGGGATGTTAAGATAAATTAGAAAAAAAAATATTTTTGGGAAGGGGGAATATACTGAAAATGTGTAATTCTATACATTTATGCACAATTTTGTGGAAAAAAGCAGTGATCACGCCAAAAGCATAATGGTTGGCATGTATGCAACAGTAACTAAGTGGATGGAGCTTATCGTTAGATATCGGAACTATCTATTGCTCCACATGCTGGACTTGTTCAGCTGCAACAATTACTGGTACTTCCAACTAATCATATTTCTTCGCTGGTACAATTGCCATGCAATCAAAGAACATCTGTTCTGGGGAATGTTTTTATCTCCGATGAGTGTTTTTTGTAGGTTTACTCTCACACTTTCACCTAAAACTACATGAATAACATATCTGCTGTATGTCTGCATTGGTTCACATTTTGTTCCAAAAACTGTGACAGTGACGGTGCGTCTTTGGTAAATATCAGTCAAGGTCTTTCTTTTATGGCCATTGTAAATTCAATAATACCACACGAAAACCATCCTTACAAAACTGAAATCTGTTTTATATGCGAAAATAATGATATGAATATTGAGATGTTATTAGAGGTGTAACATAAATGTTTGATACTGATGTAAAAAGAACAGGAATCATGTGACAAAAATTAGTGTTACGTCTTCACATTCTGAACATATCCTTCGATAAACTCTTTTTTGCTGCCTAGTTTAAGGTGTTATAGTCAAATTGCTTCTACAACAATGCAATGACTAACATTGTGGTGGTCAAAGATAACATGTTCAAATATACACCATAAAGTCTCTGTTGATGAAGTTTATTTTAAATATGAATTTTCAAAATCTGCCATAAAAAATTTGCTAGATTCGTATTTCTCCGCAAGACTGTATGCTAAATTTTAACAAATAACATGTGGGACTGAACTAATCAGAAATGAAAAATGTACAACTTCTTGAACCAAACATTCACAAAACTAACAATCAACACCATGCAGATGATCATACAAATTTCATAAAGAATAAGAGTTTGAAAAGAAAGAAAACAAGTAATGATTATCCATTTACAATGTTCATAAATCATTTCCTAATTTATATAACCCAATTCCTTATAAATTCATAATTTATACATAATGGGTAATTATCATTATCATTTCTTTTATATTATTTTGCACCATTTATAACAATGCAAGGTATCAAACAATTCAAATTTCAATTTTTAAATTGGTTTATATTTTTCTCTATTCAAAACTTATCTTTTTTGAGGCAATATCTCTTTAATTAAACAAAAACTCATCAGTAACACTTGAAACAAATATCAGTAACTAGATTCTCAAGTCAATATTGCATGGTGACAGCAATATGAATTCTTGCAACAACATACATAGCTTTTGACAAAATTAAAATTTTCAAATGGAACAAGATTTTAGAATTCACGAAGTTCATTAAAAGGGTAGTGCACACACATCTTTAGAATCTGTGGTGTAATTTACTTATAGCCCATCTGTGAATCATGTTATGGATTTAAATGTATGGTATAAAAGGTCCATAAAACACATAACATAAAAAAGTTACAATATGGCTGATCTGCTATAATTTTATGCTCAATAAAATTTTCATTTACATTTACATGTCAAAAAGAAATTGAGCGTTACTTATCTTCACATCCAATCAAAATAATAACAGAAATGTTCATGATATTCTATAGATCCATACATATAGACAAGAACTAAATCACAATCAACTGTAGCATTCCTAGGCCAATATGACCTATTCACCTCATTGTGCTGTTTTAAAAAAATGTGATACCATCTCATGTCCTGATAAATACCTCATTATCATAAAGAAAAAATTATTTTCACAAAGGTATTTGGGCTTAAACAGAGAATTACTTTGACCTGACCACAAAACTACTGTCTTGATTACAGTGAATCAATCAAAAACACTGAAACAAGATGTCTTGTATGCACAATAATAAAAAATATACAATTTCTAGAACCTATGTGCACAGCTTTTCATAAGTTCCATCCCTATCAATCTGCCAATAAAATTTGGTTAAAATCCAAAGACGATCATTTGATTTATTGTTCAGAAAGGAAAATGTGCGGGTCTGAGAATCGAGGACTTAAAGCAGCTAAATGAAAGTGACAAGGTATCATGAAAATTATAATGCATACCAAACGTGGCAACAAAGGTTATCCAAGGTCTTGAGCAATAACACAAATCCAATAATAATTATGGGTGTTGTACAGGAATGAAAATGGAATCAACAGGTGGTTCGAAGGACAGATGGAAAGGTATAATTTAATGCCAATCCTCACTGAAATGCAGGAAGCAGGGACAAAATAAGGAGCTTTGTACATTTTGCAATGTAAGTATATGAGTTGTGGAAGTTAAGTACATCTAACAATTGCTGAATATATGAGCCCATTTCAATGTGGTTGGCCAAGTTCCATATCACCTTCCCAGAGCAACATTGTTCTCTCTTACAGCCACCATGCATTTTTGCAAAGTTAAATAAGTGATTGTGAATGCTTCACTTACTGTCTAGTTTGAGACAAAGTGTTCTTTTCTAAAGTTTCTCAGATTTACTTGGCAGTTTTGATTGATTGCTCTTTCTGACAAAAGTAGCAATGGTAAATCTGACATTTAGCTTACTTTTCATTTCTCTAAAGTGTAAAATCGTACATTTTGCACAAAAAATTCTCTTCACACACCAGCTTTATTATAAGCACACACAAAATAAATGTGTTAAAATGACTTGTCGGGCTTAATACATTAACTTGTAAGTAAGCTTAACTATTTAACCAAAACGTGACATAAATGTCTTCTATGACCTTGATCTTTGACCTTGCATCTAATACAAAATTCTTTCTATGTAATGAAGTACCCTTTACATTCCAAATAAGAGTGGAAGTTTACTGCATACTAAAATGCACACCCACTTGATACAGACTGATGTATTGCAACAGAAAGGTGCTTAAAAATGTGCCATTCCATTTTATCAAATTGAAATAAGTGTCACAGGGCTGATCAAAGTTTACTTGTCCCACCTACATTTTCACTTGTCCTCAAATTTTAACTTCTTTCCAAGGTTCAGTGAGATGTATGGATTTTAATCCATATCAGAACAAAAAGAAACAATGTACAACACATTTATTTCCTTCATTTTCAGTTCATGTTATTGTCAAGGTGTCTTATGTTTCCTATTTATTGTCAAGGTGTTTTATCTATACTTTGTTTGATTAGGATTTTTAACGCAGCTTTAACAATTTTTCAGTCACACCGCTAACATGTCTGCAGAGAGGCAGTTTATAGTAATGTCTAGCACTGGGACATCATGCCACAGACATGTAGCATGATGTCCCACCCAGAAACATTATCCCGACACCAGGCTGACCAGTCCTAACACTAACCACTTAATGCTGAGCGCCAAGCAAGGCAGCTGTTAGTACCATTTTTGTAAGTCTATGGTATGACTCTGCTGGGGATTGAACCCATGACCTCCCACTTCAAAAACAGACACTCTAACCACTAGGCCACCGGAGCAGTGCTTATGTATACTATTTATTGTCAAAGCTTTTTTATGTAAATTATTTATTGTCAAGGTGTTTTATGTATACTATTTATTGTCAAGGTTTTTTATGTATACTATTTATTGTCAAGGTGTCTTGTGTATACTATTTACTGTCAAGGTGTTTTATGTATGCTATTTATTGTCAAGGTATCTTATGTATACTATTTATTGTCAAGGTATCTTATGTATACTATTTATTGTCAAGGTGTCTTGTGTATACTATTTATTGTCAAGGTTTTTTATGTATACTATTTATTGTCAAGGTTTTTTATGTACATTATTTATTGTCAAGGTGTTTTATGTACACTATTTATTGTCAAGGTGTCTTATGTATACTATTTATTGTCAAGGTGTCTTATGTATACTATTTATTGTCAAGGTGTCTTATGTATACTATTTATTGTCAAGGTGTCTTGTGTATACTATTTATTGTCAAGGTTTTTTATGTATACTATTTATTGTCAAGGTTTTTTATGTACATTATTTATTGTCAAGGTGTTTTATGTATACTATTTATTGTCAAGGTGTCCTATGTATACTATTTATTGTCAAGGTGTCTTATGTATACTATTTATTGTCAAGGTGTCTTATGTATACTATTTATTGTCAAGGTGTCTTATGTATACTATTTATTGTCAAGGTGTTTTATGTATGCTATTTAATGCTCTTATATGGCAATATCAGTTTTTCCAACAGCAAGAATGGAAAGAAATTTAAATGGAAATTTTCTGGAATTGAGATCGAACCCAATGTCTTCTTTCATGACATTATCAATTAACAGAACAAAAACTATTGCCACCCTTGATCCATTTTTTAAATAGCACCTAGTTTAAAATTATTCTTCTCCTAAGACTGCATACCAACATTTCCATATCAGAAAATGGTTTTCCATCATGGGATAGGGTGTAGGCTGTATTAAAATGAGACCCCATTTAGTTATTTTTTTTATTTTGTACCCATTTAGTTTTAAAATGGCTGTTACCAACTTCAGAAAATGTTTGCACATTTTGACTGTTTCATGCATGTACTTACTACTGTTATGTCTGTTCCATTAACAAGAACAATTAACAAAAACAATGGCTGAAGTTTTTAAAACATGTGCTAGTTTGGGATATTGATTGCAATAACAGCAAAACCAGTTTCCGAGCTAATGAATACTAACTATTGATAATTATTCAAAGGTGGCTGAGCATTTCTTTGCATCTTAGACTTAATTGCATCAGATCTGTGCCACAATACCTAAGACTTATGTCTCCTTCAAGCAACAGTTACCTTAAATTCAGTGGCAGCATAACATTCTATCCTTTCACTTTCATGTGAATTGATCTTTTCCAAATCTTCCTTACAAGATCACTTCATCTGACAACTACATCAGAAAAAGCGACCACAACATAAATGATGTCATTTAAATGCAAACACAGAAATATTTTATAGCAAAATGTTTCGAGTGCGATACCTCACACTGAAGTGATAATCAGCAAATAAACTGCCGTCATCTAATAAGTTCATAAGGGAAATGGTCACTTACATTGCTGACAACTCAATGGATTGAAATAAAAGTGTGACATCATACATCCACGAATATCTGCGATGAGTAAAAGACAAAAAATACAAGGACTTAGTTTAATGCACTGCGAATTAATCATACCAGAGCCAGGGTTCTGATTGGCCGCTTGGCCCAATATACACTTAAACAGTAATAGAACTAATTACATGTAATAGTTATCAATGACCGCTCCTTTTTAGTATCACATCATATCAATGAACAGGCAGATTCATGCATTTAGCATGTCTTTATGGTATGACATGAATGACCTTGAAAAAGTTAGGTAACATGGTTAAAGCAGGGCCATCCAACCATTTTTTAGCTAGTGGCTTAAACAGGAAAAAAATTAGCTTCATGTCACAGGACACACGAGCAATAGCAGTTCCTTGTCACTAATTATGCATATTAATTAAAATATATATTTTTTAATGTCTGCCTACATGGTAACAGGCAACAAAATGTAAAGTATCCTGCCAAATGTGTCCTGTGGATTGGACACACCTGGATTAAAGTAGGAATATTTGAATCAACCTGACTAGTTTTATAAAAAGGAAAAAAAAGCATTGTTCCAAATTAGCACTGTTGTAAGAATTTTTGCACAACTTCAAAAGTTTGTAGACTGGGAACTCACTGGGATTTGATCAGCCCCGTGCCACAAGCCATATTATTGAAATTAATTTAGCTTTAAAATTGCAAAAATTAATGATTTGCCCTGGTTTAAATGCTGCATGAAGATAAATTTGATACCCTGGCACTTGCAAAAATGAACAATCTTTAATCTGAATCTATATTAAGAATGTAGCACTCCTGAGATTTTCTTCTCTGTGAAAAAGCTACGCAATACTAAAACCTGTCCAATTCCAATAACTAAAACAATAAATGATTCTCCAATGGACCAATACATGACTCTCTTATTTAGATCTTCAGCAAATGCTCGTCCCTGGTTCTCACGATTTCGAAAGTACGTCTGAAGGTCAAGAATATTGTTCAATGATTCGAAGATATTCTGTGATGTCGATTCCATCTATAAAAAAAATCCAATTGAATTTAAGTTAATCAGAGATCTGATTTTATTTATCCTTTTTTTTTGAAAGTATACGACTGACAGTCACATTCATGTACATAAACAGTGATTAATGACCACCTACAGGTTAAGGAAAGATGCAATGATGCCCATATTATTAGGTCAATGGCTTTAAACCATGAAAACACGGATGATAAACTTTACATGAGAAAGCTTGCCAGTAGCTTCTCGTTGGTTGGTGGTTCTTTCCAAGGGTTTTCCCTGCTTCTTACTCCACCATTACCACTAGCCACCATGCATAGCATATCATGTGCTGTAAAATTGTGTAAAACCCTACAACAACAACAACACATCTCTTCAGGAAAATACACAAGCTCCCTGAGAAACAAATTTGCTATAGACAGATTATTCAATCAAATAATTTTGCAACCATCCACCTCTGCAAGCATAGCATTTGAGAGTCAGATTTTAGTGCAATAAATGCTATAATGAATTTATATAAATTCTGAAATGGCTGCTTAATATCGCAAGAAAACTTTAGTAGCATAAGCAAAATAGCCTCCCCCCTATTGATAGATTCAAAAAACCACCCTGATGAATGGATGGATAAAATCACCCAGTAATATACACATCTGAATAAAGATTAAGACAAAGTATGAGTAACTTGTGTGTGGTCTAAAACCCAGGCATCATTAGTTTTCTGCAACAAAATATCCAAGTATTTTAATCCACTCAAAAACATTAAATTCAGAACAATTAAAAAAGGGATCTTGATGTTGGCAAATTTTGTTCAATACCTATTTAAATACCAAATTGCAAATACAAATGTTGCTGCCAAAAATATATACAAAGTGTATATTGGACAAAGTAACTTTGGGATGTAGCAAAACATGTAGCAAGACACACACACATACACACACACACATATATATATATATATATATATATATATATATATATATATATATATATATATATATATATATATATATATATACATACACACACACACATATATGCCTGCATGGGTTTCGAGTCTAAGATTCGGCTAATGTACTTATGTGAGAAAGCTTGCCGGTAGCTTCTCATGGTTCTTTTCGGGGTTTTTCCCCGGTTCTTCCTCCACCAACAATACTGGCAACCAAGTATAGCCTATCATGTGCTGAAAATGGCATTGAACCCTACAACAACAACAATATCTACCATCTACACTCTTCACCTGTTTCTTTACTGCTACAATTTCCACACAATGTGTGTGTGTGTGTGTGTGTGTGTGTATGTGTGTGTGTGTGTGTGTGTTAAAGGTTAGACGTTTGATAAGTCTTTTGCTGTACCTTTTGTACCACAATAAAGAAATCCACATCAGAAATGTATTATTCTCATTATTAGTATTCCCACAAACATTGATGCAGTATTTTCCACTGGTACTGTGCACCTTAACCGACATGGAAAAATAACATTAAATAAAGAATACAATATTATTAACTATTAGTAATAATTCCAAAATAAGGGCCCCGAGTGGCCGCGTGGTCTAAAGCGCTATCCATTATGGATGACTGCCATCTCACCTCTGTCTGAATGGGTTCGAGTCTCAGATTCAGCTAATGTGGGTATGTGAGAAAGCTTGCCAGTAGCTTCTCGTGGGTCGTTGGTTCTTTCCATAGTTTCCCAGGTTCTTCCTCCACCATTAATACTGGCCACCATGTATAGCCTATCTTGTGCTGAAAAATGGCATTAAACCATAAAAAACAAAAACAAAGAAAATAATTCCAATAATGATAATAGTAATTACCAGCTTGATCATGAACTGTGTTTTCATTAGTGCCTTGATCTTCATCTCCTTTGGGCTGAAATTGATAAAACCTCACTTCATAGCAAGCAGAATCTTCTTCAGATTCATGAAGTTGGCCATCCTCAAGGTGTTGACCTTCCGGAAACAACAAAGATGAGCATGACAATTTTGCCTTAAATTCGCTAGTGTCATCACTATCAGCCATAATTACCACATACGCTAAACTTGAGGGACTTCCCGACTGTGCGTCAGTTCCGAAATTCCGATTTCTCGCCTGAAGTGTACAAATATTTCCAAAGCATTTTCCATAAAACATTGATTTATGCTCAAAAAATCATAATTTTGTTCTCTGTGAGTTAAAACCTATATCTGAAATGTACATTTCTGAGTTATTCAGCAAAAGAGGAACATTATGATATATAATGCGTATTTGACACTAGTAGACCTTTAAATAAACACAAAGATTAAAAATTTTATTACCCAGTATCTCAATTAAAATGGTATTTCTCCAGTATGTATTATTATCTTGTACTTAGAAAGTTAACCCCTCAGCTAAAAACTGTATTACAAACTTTACATCTCAATGGTTTTCTCCAGTGTGTACCCTTATGTGCACTTTAAAATTACCACCATGAACAACTTAACACTTGAATAGTCCACATCCAGTGTCTACTGCTATATGACTATTCAAGGCAACACTTGAGCAAAATATTTATTTACTTAAATTTTGAGTGGTTATATTACAGTATGCTTTCTATTCATGTACTGTGTCAAAAACTGCTACTGGAACCAGACATTTTATTACAATATTCACAGTTTAACTTTATGTCACCAGTATGCATTCTCATGTGGCTCAAGTCACTACTCTGGCTGAACATTCTACCACAAAATTCACATGAGAATGGCTTTTTTCTCCAGCATGTATCCTCATATGCTTCCTAACAGCAATACTAAACATTTTTATCACAAACTGCACACTTGAATGGTTTTTGTTCAAAATGCATTCTCATGTGGCTCTTTAAATTACTATGTTTTAACATTTTATTGCAAAGATCACATTTGAATGGTTTTTCTCCTGTATGTATTTTCATGTGCTTTTACAAATTAGTGCCATCTGAACATTGTATAGGGACCGTCCTAGGATTCGCCAATGTCGAAAATTGCGATTTTTTTTCCTTATTTTCCTTATTGGCAACAAAAATGTCCCATCTGGATTTTTTTTTTAAAAGCGAGACCGAAAGGAAGCCACGAACTTGACTAAGCAATGCATTGGAATCAATCTGTTACACAAATGATCCCTTGTTTGTATCGACAACCTCATCTTTACAGTGCCTTGTTACATCATAATCTGCTTATGCTGACATCTGGGTTGAGTACTGTATGCTGTGATACAGTCAATCATGCTACCGTACTATACCTACAGTACAACTGACCGACTTCTGAAGACACAAATAAAACAGATATAATTAATTAAATGGCTAATCCTCCTGTTGTTTTTTTTACATATACCAATACAATAGTTTTGCTGAACCTTCATAGAAAACTGATAACCTTTGAAGTACCGACTACTGTGTATAAATACAAAGCAAATGGAAAAAATCTCAATCACAATTATATTTGTCGCCAGTGCAACACTATCATGAGCAAATGTTAGTTAGACATTGCGTGTTCATCATCTCATCATAAGTTCACAAAATTAACAACGTTTGGATTTAGTGCGAATTCATCAGACAGTCACTGAACCTGATGATAAACCTTGAAGTCCAACATCATCTACATGTAGTGCTTCAAGTGCAACACCACATTATGATGAATGGGGCAAAAATTCACAAAAAATTTCTAGACAGTTGGAAACTTGGGCGTCCGTGGCTGAGATATGATAAAAAGTTAAAACAGATGTTCTCTGAATTATCAAGGCAAAGTTTGTCAATTCATTTACAACTTGGTGTAATATTTTGAAGAATCAGTGTCACCAAACATGAATCCAGGTGCGGTAAGTAATATTTGTGCATTTTACTCAATGATCTTTTCCTTTTACCATCAATCCCGTGTTAGGGCTACTGAGACTTAATCTCCACAACAAGAAATAGCAAAAATAACAAACAAAACAAGTTTTGCATAATTCAAAATAATTATTTATTTCTCAAAATACAGGAGTGAAAGAATCCCTAAATTGGGTGTGAATTTATGCTTATATGTATGGTCCAATATTGCCAGGTGTTGACTCGTGTAAGTTTCATTCGTGGGAATGGATCCTATTTTGCTTGTCGAGAAAATGTATACAGCATACAGTGACCATTCTTGGGATTTAGGAAGCAATTCACTACAGGCTTTGCGAAGCTAGCCAGAGGGGGGGGGGCGCCATTTAATTACGGAATGCATGCAATTAATGGTCGCATTATACATCACTTATCTTACATTGCAATGTATGATCATAGGGTTTTATTATTAAAATGTCAACTAAAGTTGATAGTGCATTTTTTTCAGGTAACAACAGTCATACACGTGCACAAACAGTGATGCGGGATGATGGCATCTGAAATAAACTCTGCATCTCATCTCTTGAGAATTTAATGAGAATGAAAAATTAGACTTTGAAACTGCATTAAACAAGTGGGCAGCCCTAAAATCATGCCGAATCTTCATGTAACATTTTGTTAATGCTTGTTGTAATTAAAGTATTAACTAACCCATCTTTTGTAATTTTCATTGCCTGTTACATTAATAGACTAAATTAACGCTTAGAAAAATGTACACTACTTGTTATGGTGACCCTATTTTGAAAATTGGTGACAAAATATTGAGGTTGGCGATTTTTTTGGCGACAGCTTTTTAAAAGCCAGGACCATCCCTGATTGTATCACATATTATATATTTGAATGGCTTTGCTCCAGTATGCGTTCTCATGTGGTTATCTAAAAAAAAACATAAAGACTAAACAGTTTTATTTCAAACTTCACATTTTAAATGGCTTTTTTCCAGTATGCACTCTCATGTGGGTCTTCCAGTTACTACTCTGACTGAACATTTTATTACAATCTTCACATTTGAATGGCTTTGATCCAGTATGAATCCTCGTGTGCTTCTGTAGATCACCACCCCGATTAAACATTTTATCACATACTTCACATTTGAAAGGTTTTTCTCCAGTATGCACTCTCAAGTGGGTCTTCAAATCATAACTCCGACTAAAGATTTTATTACAAACTTCACATTTGAATGTTTTTTCACCAGTATGCAGAATCATGTGTATCTTCATAGTAGCATTATGGCTAAACAATTTATCACAAACTTCACATTTAAATGGTTTTTCTCCAGTATGAACCAACGTATGCCTACGTAGAGCATCACTCCGATTAAACAATTTATCACAAACCTCACATTTGAATGGTTTTTCTCCAGTATGAATCCTCGTGTGATTTCGTAGATCACCACCATAATTAAACATTTTATCACATACTTCACATTTGAAAGGTTTTTCTCCAGTATGCACTCTCATGTGGGTCTTCAAATTATTACTCTGACAAAAGATTTTATTACAAACTTCACATTTGAATGTTTTTTCACCAGTATGCAGAATCATGTGTATCTTCAAAGTATCATTATGGCTAAACAGTTTATCACAAACATCACATTTAAATGGTTTTTCTCCAGTATGAACCAACGTATGCCTACGTAGAGTATCATTCCGATTAAACAATTTATCACAAACATCACATTTGAATGGTTTTTCTCCACTATGAACCAACGTGTGCCTACGTAGAGTATCATTCCGATTAAACAATTTATCACATACATCACATTTGAATGTTTTTTCTCCAGTATGCACTCTCATATGGGTCTTCAAATTACTACTCCGACTAAACATTTTATTGCAAACTTCACATTTGAATGTTTTTTATATAGTATGCAGAATCACATTATGAACCCTCGTGTGCTTCCGTAGAGAAGAACTCAAATTAAACATTTTATCACAAACGTTACATTTGTAAAGCTTTTCTCCAGTGTGTATCCTCATGTGCCTTTCCAAACCATCGCTACCTCTGAACATTTTATCACAAACTTCGCATTTGAATGTTTTTTCTCCCGTAGACTCCGTGTTAATCTTGACATTAACACAATGACTAAACATTTTATAACGGAAGTGTCTATTCGCACGACGGTCGTGTGTTAACCTCGGGAAAACTCTTCGCCGTGCAACCAAACAACTCGTTACGACGAGTAAAAATATTGCATATTATTGTTAACTCAGCTAAACTTAATTTGATAACCATCAAAACCTTACATGCTTGGTTACCTATTTATTTTTGTCTACCAACATAAAAAGGAAATTGTTTAATAGTATATATTGCGTTTTGCGGCCGCGTGCTAACTTTCGCACACCTGCCGGCCACTATAAGTTATAGTAGAACAAAATTCGCTCGGCGATCAGTGTCTGTCTTAGAATGGATTAGAATAGAGATGTTGTTCTCCAATATAGTACTTACTCTGGTCTCTGCAAATACGTTTACCTGCCACACCCATGATCGAAATTACTGAAACCACGAGAAAAATAAATAACGAATTATTTATATTCCCTAGCCCAAGAACATACCGAATATAGGTTATGAGACAGGAACGATGTAATATCGCGGTACTTGGTGTTATTATCAATTAATAATTAAACGGTTTTGTGTTTTATTGTACGTATTCAATTTGTGAAGTTTCTATGATTTTGAATTACTCGTACTTAAAGAACACCGGATATAGCTATACTCCAACAGTTTTCTTTTTACATCATATTTGCATCTTGATTATAAGTAGTCATACTCGCACGAAAATATTTTTTAAAATAATATGAAGTGTAGAGAAGAATTAATAATTTAATTAATTGAACTAAAGTATTAAACGCTGTTACTTCCCCTTAGCTACAATTGCTCACCAAGAGAAGACGCCAAATGGAAATGATATACATGTATCACCACATAACATAGTATGTTTCTTGTCATTGAAAAATAAAACACCATAACTATAGAGAACTTGACTATTGTATGGATAGAGAACGTTTGGATTAAACTCTTGAAAACTAATTTCCTGTTCAACTGCATAGCGATATGTGTGCACGACGCACTATATTGTGCCACTTTCGAAACTGTTCCATTGTTTCAAATTATTTTCAAAACTTCCTTTAAGCCTAATACAGGTTATATTGAATCAATGCTGGCTTCCCTATGTCGGCCGACTTTGTAAAAAATAAAAATAAAAAAAATCGGCACACTTAAAAGAATCCAAATGAATCAAAGTTGGCTTCCAGATGAGGTCACTAGTAGACGATATAATACCCATTTTACCTAGACGATGGGCAACCGGTCCTTTTTCCTATACGAAATCACGAAAACTGAGTATTTCGAACAAGTCATACTCAAGCAAAACCAACTTATAAATTACAAACATAGATAAACACAAAAAGCCTGATTTGTGTTCTGTATATGAATCCATTCTTGTAACACAATCTTGATATTCAACAAATTTATGTCAACTTCCAAACACCACACAAACCTTAACGGAAAATCTACCAGCATACCACCATTATGGCTGTTGATGACGTCATTTGAGAACTATCTATAACACACGCGAGATCATAACAATGGGCATATAGGGCAACTTTATGTCCATTACTGAATGGTTTATTATCATAAATTCATATCATGTGAGGAAGACGATTTACTAAATACCTCCTCTTCTGTAATAATAATGATGACATTTGACGAATATGATGAGCAAATTATCAGTTTTTTATCGATTAAACTGGGTTTCTACGAGTTCTTCCTCCACCAGTTATACTAGTTGATATGTCAAGACTATATTTCACTTTGAAATGGCTTCAAGTATATGCCCGTCTGCTCACGACGTCAGTGACACGTGTAACAAATTATTATTCCAATACAACAAGCGGTTATTAGTTATAGCCCTAACACAGTTTGACCTTTGATCCTCACTATGACAATAACCTTGCTATTGCACGCGCTGAAATATGCGACTTACACGTCATCTCGATGTATGTTACATTTCTACCAATTATTATTCGATTATACCAACTAGTTCAAGAAATACAACCATGATACGAATTTGAGAAGCACGAGCGGACAGATGCCACGAGGCATCGCATAAACCAACCTGTCGAACGAGGGGCATATAATCAATACATTTATGCTCTCAAAGCTCTGTAATGTTGTCTCCTAGGGTATTATTGGTAATTTGGAAGGAGGACGTACAATTTTAAAAAACTGCAAATATGAATATATTGTTCCGAGCCCCTAGTCAGAGATGCCGAAGGTCAAAGTGGATAATATACAAAAATAAAATGTGAGAAATAACAATTTAATAACAGATTTAAATACTCAAACAACTCAAGTAAACTTTCACAATTTCTCCACACAGTCGACCTATTTAATCTGCCATTTTCATCATCTGATGTGCAACGTGATAGTATTTCCATCTGTCTCTGCTACTTTATTCATCTGTATAATTCTTTTGAATCGACTGGTACTCCAGTACCCCTTCCTTCCATCGATTACGTCCGTCACTCTTCCACTTGCGTTCTTATGTCTGCATTCAAATTTCTGCATCCGTTATTCTATTCCGTCCAGTGACCTCTATAGCAACTTTCCCCTACTTCGTCACCTTTGGGTGGAACTAGAACAACCCAAATAACTCCAATCTGCAACGAAAGCTTCTGTTTAAGAAGCATTTCAAGTCTGAATTCCAGCTCTTCCTTTCACGGATGACGTGCATTCGAAGTACGCATATTAGTAATTACTCCCTAACTTGCCAGACCTCTGCGTTGGTCAAAATCCTGACGAGTACTGAAGTGATAGTAAAATGAACTGTAGAATAAGGGTCTGCTTTGGACAGATGTCCCGCCCATATTTTCCTAACTCAGCCGTGATTTGATACTGGATTCTCCTTGTACTCTAGTTTGCCGAGTTTCGCACGCGCACGTCAAATTTATTTCTCGGACAGCAAGGTCGTGGCATGAGTGTTAATAAACAATCTCTTCCGGTTTTACCAGTAAACTTCGTCCATTTGAAGATAGCCGCCCCTTTGTTCCCTCAAGTGTCGATTGAAACCGCAATCTTGAGGAACAAAGTTCAGTCGCCAATTCCATGGTGACATTCTCTACCATAGGTAAGTTGTGTACATTAGAGCTGTCTTCATAACGTGACAAGCTACATTACAAATTTATCCAGGTAAACATAATAGGTACCATGTATTATTATATAAATGTTGAAAGCAAGAAAAATCCATCACTATATAAAAAGGCGGCGCTCTTTGCTATTTCATTATCTCAGTCGAACAACTGCTCAACTTGTCAGTCGATTTGATTAGAATGGTATGTTGTCCATCCATCAGTCCGTTTAATTTGTTTTCACATTAGACGTTTCATTATAATACAATTTTAATAAAACTCGATAAAACAAACTCGACAACACTTTGCATCTTAACCATACCTCGGTTCCTGTCGTTAACGAGCAAAACCAGTTTTTATTAACCAGATTTATTAAACTTTATGTGAAAGTATATTAGTTTACCTTATGTTTAATTATCGACTGATTTTAACCAAGCTTGTCAGCAACTAAGTTATTTCCATAACACCTGGCCTTCTTTCTTGAAATTAGTAAAATTGCTCATCTTGCAAGAGTTGTGCGCCATTTTGCAACATTTGGCCTTTTGCGTCCCATAGAGTTCTGATGTGTAAGCTAATCTGTATCAGATCTGAATATAACTTAAAATAACAATTTTTTTTATTGATTGATTCCACTAATTACATACTCAAGCGTTTTGACATTGTATTTGCTGTTTTTATTTCTATATGCTCATTCAGTCTTTACCATATTATTAACAAATTACAATATGTAATGAAAAAAAATTTCCTTATAAAAAATTATCTTAATGGTCTCAGTATATATAATATGCTTGTTCAGTACTTAAACCTGCCATATCCGTTTATATATACCAGAGTTATGCCCCTTTTTTATTTGAGAGTCTCGATTGTAGCATGGCATGGACCATTTTATTTTCAAGTTTGGCACTGAGTAAGATTGTTGTGGCTTGATTATTTCTCTTCATATAACCTATTATACCATTTTCACTTAACGCTGGATAGGTGAACTGAAAATTAAGCGTTGTTCATTTTGAAGACAATGTGAATTCGTTTTTGTCTATAGGCATAAAACTCTTGGTAAGGTCAAAAGCTAAAAAGGAATGAGTATCGAACGAGAGGACGCACAGCATATTCGGGCAGCATAAAAAATCATTGTAAACAAGTTATCAAATTTACTTATTCAAATCTGTCCAAATCATGTGGTAGCAACAGAGTTTGGTGAGCGACCCAGGTCCTTCTTTTCATCGTAATGAATATACATGTTCGTTTTTAAGACATCATTGGACCACGCATTACGCTCCACAATGCATATTTTTCATTTTGTTTAAATATCTTCATTGGTTTTGGAGATAATGATGATGGAGCCCGGCATATGTAATGCATATAGACCGACCAAAACTAAATTTCTGGTTTCGGCCGAAAATGAAACCAAGCCGAAAGTTATGAATTGACTTTCGGCTGAAACCGAAGCCGAAACCGGATGTTTAACTACACCTTAGGCCGAAACCGAAACCGAAAGATCAACCGAAGTTGCCGAACACAAGATTTATTAAATAGGCCTGGGCCACGATGCAATGCTACACTAATTAAAAACGAATCTATAAGTAATCATTCAGAGCCTGCAGTGAGAGGACTTCGCTAAATGTTAAATTGCCTAGAGCCGACTGACCGGCCAATATAGTGATAGACGCAGCACTAAAGTTGCATTCTGAAAATTCAAATAGATCTTCGGCTGATGACCGAAAGTCAATATCAGTTTCGGCAAAAACCAAAAGCAAACCGAAAGCTAACTTTCTGACTTCGGCCGAAACAGAAACTATACTGAAATAAGCCACTTGCCAACATTCGGCGCCAAAACCGAAACCGAAACCGAATTTCAGTCGGCCTGTAGTAATGCATTTAAAAAACAAATTTTGAAAATAGTTCTGACTTGATTTTTCAGAAAAAGATTCACTTCCTAAGCCATGTCTTTCCAGAATATACAGATATAAACTGAGGTACCAGTCACCGTAAGCAATATCAAACAGGAAATGACGCTGCCAGCTGCAACACCGCACAGACTCTGCTATATCGTAGAAGATGAGTTGTATGAGAGTTTGATTTATCCCTTTTAATCCTCTTTGGATTCGTGAAACCCGTTTGAGCCTCTAACCCCATGACTTAGTCTAAGCAACCTCTACTTATTAATCAGATATGCACACGCGTGACCCAGCCATGGGATGGAGACTATAACGAATGTCAGTGTCACAAAGGGTTTCCAAAAAAGGGCAAAACAAATCTGTTTGATTCTACTTTAAATATGTGGTTGAATACGTTACTACTACTTGTATTCAAATTGTTCAGTGCAGCTGCCAACAATTCGAAATTAATTAGCTAGCTTCGTGGAGGACACCGATTACTATTGATATAGCTTCAAAAATAATTACAATTGCTGTACCTACAACGATTGTTATGGCCGTGATTCCATACATACCATGACCAACAATCGTTGACACAGAAAGACCGCAAATCGTGTCTACCACAAAACACGCACATTTTTATTTCATGATCAGCAAGTTTCTCTTGGTAATTGCATCTCACAGTTGTTGTCCACCTAGATTTTATTTTGAACGTGGTAAGATTGAGGGTACATCATAATTCTTCTATTTAATATGAGGTATTAGTATTCTGTTTCTCTATCCTAATCAGGGTAATAAATGATAATAAATAATTGTCGAACAGGAACACGATCACAATACTTTCTGGGTTTTTGTTAGAAAGCTATGAAACTTAAACCATACAAACTTGTACAACGCTCTGAATTAGAAACCGTGACTTCAAGAAAGTCGCTGAGTAAAAAGGCTCTTCTAATGACAGAATGTTGAGAAACTGCAAAACGGTATCTGTTAAGGCATTAGGATATACTCTTGGTATCATGCCGAGTGAGTATCACGAGATGGTAAGATTTAAACTGGTCCTTGCACATGGCTGCAAAAAGCTGGATTCGACGTACTGGAAGTCTGGACTGTTATTGTTTCAGCCCGTAATGTTCATATTTGGTCCTTCCTGGAAATAACGGAAATAGGCCATCAGAGTGAGGACGATATCATTAGAATCATCAGTTGGGTCGCGTTATGATATGAATAATCTATGTAACCTGTCCGTATTGCCTCTGAATGAGAGAGAACTTGGTTGTCGGTTAGCTCCGTCCCTTTCTATAGGATGAAATAATTCGGACCGCGAGGTGGAAAGGTATGGTGAGGTTAAAAATTTTGACGAGTCCTGTGGTGTTGACCTGGGTACCGAAGCAGTTTCCGACCGTGTCGATGTTCGGCGCATCGTGAATAAACGGTAAGTTGAATTATCTCCATTGTTATCATAAGGGTTCATAGTGCGGGAGAAATCTGCATGCCGAATAGTAACGCCTTTGGTCTGAATTATATGTTGTTTGCACTTTGCCTATAGTTCTAATCTGGAATGCATGATAAAATGGAGTAAAACGGATACATATGTAGCCATGTACATGTTCAGGTAAGCAATGTGCGTGTAGAGCTAATTCAATAAAGAGGTGACCCAAACAATAATTAGTCTAATGAGGTAAGGAATGAAATTGGTTACATATAATTACAAAACCACCTATTTACAAACATGTGCCTGCACGTGATGTTTGCATGTGTGACAATACCACCTCTTTATAAACCAGTGTGCCTGCTAGTGACGTTTGCATACCGTGTGACAATACCACCTGTTTATAAAACTGCGTGTACATGTGACGATTACATACCGTGTGATAATACCACCTGTTTATAAATATGTGTCTGCACATGTGACGTTTGCATACCGTCTGTGTTCAGAGCTATCGAAAATAATAGTTACCTGGAAAAAGTGATAGCCGATGATATTAATGACCATGCTTACGTGCAGCGGGGTAAAGGACGGCATGTAGAGGTAGAAACATTGCAGCGTGGTGTTTCTAAAGCTAAATATACCATGGCAAAAGAACTCACCTTCATGAACAAGAAAGAATGGAATCATACACATTTAACTGGTTCTTCGTAGCATAAAGACATACATGTATATAATATAGCCCGAACCTAACTTGTGAAGGAAAACAACATGCCCACACTGCCCGGAGAAGGAAGATCTCAACCATGTCTTCAACATATGCTACATATACAAAGGACAAAGAAAAAAACTTATACAAGAGCTAAAGCAAATCAAATCCCCAGCAACCTACCCAGAATTCCTTCAACAAAATAACCCAAATCCTAAACACAGTCTAGAAATTATCCTCAATTATCTTAGGGAAATTGACAAGACTGCTGATATCTGACACTGTATCCTACTCTGAATCTTACACACACAAAAGGAACAAAAAGACTAATTACGATTAGCTCAATCCTCCCACATGAACAAAACCCCCTCTCCGCGTCCGGATTCCGGACCAAATGATTGCGCAAATAGTTTACCAATCATTACCTGATAATTAAGCAGCACGAAACCGTGTATAAATGCGTGGGGGATGTGGCTCCATTCCGTTCCCCCGAAAAAAATAAGTAGCACCAAACGGTGCACTAAACAGTCGTGCATGCCCGAACGGGCGAAAACGACTTTAATTCAACTAACAACAACAACAACAACAACTTGTGAAGTTATAGGGGCTACACGCGTACGTGACTAAGTGTTCGATCAATATGATTTAAAGTTATTGAGACAAACATGACTCAAGCGTCGCCTATAGAAACAGAAATGCGCGGGAGGTGACTGCATGAATAATGTATAGATCGCTGACCTATACTTGTCTGATCAGGGCGGAAATGTGCACAAGTGTTTACATTACACCCACCCACCCACACGACTCTGTGAAAAAGATAATTACGACACAGATATAAGCAAGTACACTATAGGTGCAACAAAATCTATTATGAGGCAACGCTTGTAAGGTAAAAGGCATAGAGACCGCCCGTAAAAGTAAATACATTATAGCTAGAGCCCCGATGCTACGAAAGCCTTGGACAAAACTTGACAATATGTACCCGTTTCTAAAAGAATTACGTGTATATAGGAGTTTTATGAGCACTAAAGATTTCCACGTATAAAATAAGTATAACACGAACTGACTGAAGTCGCTTAGGCTCCACGTGCAAGTTCCTAGATGTGTGACGATGACGAAGTGTGGCAACTTATAAAGACAGCATTTGATCTTGATAGAAAGCGACAAAAAGCTGAAAATATTGATGGAGTATACTTTTTAAGAATTGAAATACTCCTCTAACATGTAATGCCATATCTTCCACATTGCTTCTGGCTTTTGCAAGGTCTCTCTTGACGAGGGCGTGCTTTTTCTCACGAGCAGAAGTAATAACTAAGATATCCTTGCACGTTGGCGCCAAGTCGTATATGTAAAGGGTTATTACACTGTTTGACTACCAATATAGGTCCCCTGAGCTAAAAGTAGTATCTGGGAGGGCTGGATTGGCGAAATAGTGATAGTTGTCTAAGGTATTATTAGTGGGTAATGTATTC
The DNA here is from genome assembly GCA_030141615.1 of Unio pictorum. NCBI lineage: Eukaryota > Metazoa > Mollusca > Bivalvia > Unionida > Unionidae > Unio > Unio pictorum. The sequence continues at coordinate 1,810,956 of JARLTB010000025.1, forward strand.
GAAAAACAAATGTTATTTGGAATTTACCAGCTGATAAATACATTAATATAATTCAACAGTGGATTTGTACTGTACATGTTCTATTGATAAATTCCAATAAACTTAACAAAACGAACGCTAGTAAAGTCATACCAAAGACCTTTAACAAATGGTAGACATCACTAAAAACTGCAGTCATCATAACAATATGATTGTTTAAAAAAATTTAAAAAATACTTATAGCTGTAGTGGGTTGAAAGTACCGTGCAATGAGCAAATGAGCATCTAAAGCCATATACATTTTAATTGCGTTTTTTTATTTTTTAAATCCAATAATGTGCATTAAGATGAATATGTTACTGAGGGAAATGGGGTGACCTGTCAACCCTAAGTACACAAGGATCTGTTGGTGTTGGCTTTTATAACAAATCCAGCAGACACTGCAGAAGACATCAAGGTGGTTTTTTTTTTAACTAGTATGTATCACTCGGACTACATGACTGAGACAGCATGTATGAGATAAATAGACTAAGATAGGAAAATAAAGTTTAACAAAACAGCTAGATTTCTCTTTCACATGGGTGAGAATATATAGGTCTCTACTTGACCTCAGGTCACAATTAGCATTTTCTAATTTTTTTTTTAAAACTATTACCTAATGGAAAACTTCTATCAGGAAGGTTCAAAATGTTTACAAGACAAAATGTTAATGATAGTTTGAAGGTCTGTTACAACAAATATAACATAGATAATGGACTATGCAAGGTACACCAGGAGAATCCCAATAAAATAGATTCAGAACCAAATAAACATGTTTAATTCCATTAATAATAATCATATTATTAAATCTATACACATAAAGAATATTTTAGTTATGTATTAATGTAAGTTAACTATATATAACAATTAAATTCACCACAAACTTTACAATTAAAATGGTTTCCTCCATAATGTATTGTCATTGCTTTGTAAGTTCAGCCCTGTGACCAGACACTACACCACATTAAATCTCAAATTACCATTTTGATTAACATTTATCACAAACTTAATACTTGAACCGTTTATCTCTAGTACCAGATATGTGGCTGTTCAAGGTGAAGCAATTCATTCATTCCATATCCAAGTCATTCGTTCCATACCCATGTCATTCAATAGTATATCTTCATGTCTTCCGAAATTCACCACTTAAACTAAAGATTGAATCACAACACAAACTTTACATTTGAATGGATTTACTCCAGTATGTAGTATGTGCTTCATCAAATAATGATGACTAAATATTTTATCAGCCACGTCACAATTAGAATGTTTTGTCCAGTATGCATGGGCATGTGGTGCATAACTTAAGTTCACTCCCTCAGCCAAAGACTGTATCACAAACTTTGCATGTGTATGTTTTCTCTAGCATCTTTCGTGTGTTTTTAAAGTACCATCCTGACTGAATGTTTATCAAAACATAACATCTGAATGGCTCATCTCTAGGGCTGTCAACGGGTACCCAGGTAATCGGGTATCCTACTGTAGCGACAACGAGCATTGAAAATTAATGACGAGTACCCGTTCAAAAAATAAGTTGTCAACAACACTATCTAAATATCATATATCATCCGCAGCACGCTGGTCTGAGTAGTCCGAGTTTCCTCGGACCCTAGCCACCCAATTTTTGATATTTATACATTCATGTTGGGGTGTTGGGTCAGAGTACATTCCTATCAAAAAGTTGGAATTCGCCAACACCATTTGATATTGGCATGGGGTAGCTGCTTACATGCTTGAGCAGCAAACTTGAACGATCTCTCTGAGATATACCTGCATGAAATCAATAGGAATAATTTATTTTCTCAAAAAATCGTGAGCATAGCATTAATCCGCTGACAGACGAGATGAAAGTACATCATTGCTGAAATTTGAACCTGATCCGGCCATTTGCATTCTTAGTCACATGACTACACAAACCTCGCAACCTACTTGTTTATGACATCTGAGGTCATACAGTCATGTGATATCGACAAAAAACAAATTTCCAAAGTTGTTGTACATATAATTTGGACATATTATATAGTAGCCACATAAATAAATACAGTCTGTTCTCTCCTCATTAAGCCATACAGATGTTATAAATAGAATTTGAGGGAAAGTAGAACAAGGTTTGCTATAAATAGAACATGATACTGTAAGGAAAGTACAAGTCCAAGGACAAGTGTACTCTCATATTGTAGTTACGTAAAGCAGTCTTTTCTAAAATACGGTCTGTGGGATTAATGGAATGTTAATAGAAACAAGATTTTTGGAAGGTGGATATACCAAAAAAAGCATAATCCATATACGTTTACACGTAACGCATAATTTAGTGTTAAAATTTTTTGTCGGTCAAGGGTTGTATATGTCTTACATGTTCCAACGAGTATGCGGGTACCCGTTAAAAGGTGCAACAGGTACCAGGGTCGGTTTTATGTGGTTTTTGACAGCCCTACTCTTCTCTTGTATGTACTGTCATATGGTTGGCTACACAAGGTACCACCCAAGCAAACCATTTAATTCTCTACTTCACATTTAAATGGCTTTATTCCAATGTGTATCTTCATGTGCCTTTTCAAACTGCCATCACGACAAAATATTTAATTACAATACAGTGGGACCCCGCTATAACACGCCCCGTTATAACACGAATTCAGATATCACACGGTCGTGGCATGGCTCCCGAAATTTCAGGTAATTTATTACAGGTATTTTTCTCCCCCCCCCCCCAATCTTTTAAGTATGAAAAATAAAATACGTCAAGAGTTTAATTATCATTCTCATACTCGTCTAAAAAGTGCGAAACAAAACTTGTAGAAAATGTATTATCATTTTGGGAAGGAAATCACACACAAAATCGAATATAAAATAATCATTATATGGCTTCTAAAATTTCAAAAATTAACAAATTTCTTCTCGTTTTGTGCCAGAATAAACATCGGAAATACGAACCAATTGCTGGTCCTACTTAGAACTTTGATCTTTGTTTATTGTTGAAAAATGACAGCTCATAAGTGTCAATATTATTGTTACTGATCTCCGAGCAATGAAGCCATCGTGTCTACTTTGTGTGTCTTGAATGCATTCCGAATACAATCGTTGCTCTAATAATCTCTGATATATGTTCTCTTAATTTCATACACAGCTAAGCAGCAGCCAATGTGGGGGTTGATAAAAGAATCTCACCAGAATGTATAAATCAATTTAAGTACATTGTTTATCATCAAAGTGAACTGCCGAGCTAAACTTCTTCAAATCAGGGGGAAACGATTTATACAACATCAAAGAAACAAAAGCCGCCAACATGAGTGCGTGAGTGCGTGGCTTGGCAGTGTTGTTTTATGCAATCTGTTGACTAGTAAATTCGAATTCTGCAACTGAGAACTATAATTGACTTTGCCAAGAGCAAACGTGACATAAACAGAAAGCAGCTAAAAATCAGAGTTTTTCAAAAAATAATAACTATTGAGAGATGAGAAATGTACTGGTATAAAATATATACGGCACAAAGGTCTCGGAAATGCTTAATTACGCGTATTTGAATGCAAATATTTGATCTGGGACACATAAATCACTCCATGCAGGAGTCCTCCGTACGCAAATACCTGGGAGACAAAGTTAGTGTTGATTACTTTATCATTTTAGCTGTGCTGTTCTTTACAGTGACATAATTCAGCAGTTAAAATACAGCCAGTTCTGCCTGCTGTATTTATTAGAATACATCAAAAGAACAAGACGCAATAGCTGGGCGGCAAGTTCAAAGGACTTTGATTAGCAGCTTGGGTGGGAAAATGTGCTGAAATTTACAATGACTGAATTCAGAGACAGAAAGATCCTAAGATGTACATGTAGTTATTATAAAAATAGACTTTAGCTTCCATTATTTAATCTACGGACCTGTACTATTTCATCATTCATTACGTACACCCGTTATGTAATTTCTGTTATTTTCTTTTCATTGAATTCAGTCACATAGTGATCTGTGACAAAATTTTTGAATATTTTACATCCGTGTGTGGATATTTTCGATGGAAATATTTGTATTATGGATTCAATGTATGTTACAAGATTCGCTGGTGAGTACACGGTGTTGATACTCTTTTCATGCAATAGATTATACATGTATATATAAATTAGATACGTCTATGTATCAATGCATGGTTCTCTGAATAAAGTAATATATTATATCTGCAATTTCTGTTACCACATCAAATGGTTTTCTCATTTAATATATATTGAACCAAAATGGTAATTGTGTCATCCATTTTCGCACCCGTCTTTATGTACCCCCCCCCCTTCCAATTAAATCCAAAAATGTGTTGGTATTGTACATGGTTGCTTATAACACGGTTCGGTTCATAACACGGTCAGATTCTATGGCTCACAACTACTGTGTTATAGCGGGGTCCCACTGTACTAAAATTTTTAATATTTATTTTTTACTTCAGCATGCTTACTCATGTGGGTTTTCAAGTCATTAGTCTGGCTGAACAGTTGACCACAAACATCACATTTGAATGGTTTTCTTATATGTATCCTCAAGTGCTTCCTAAGAACAACACTACTACTAAACATTTTATCACAAACTGCACATGTGACTGGCTTTACTCCCATGTGATATTTGGTGTGGTTATCTAAAGAAGATTTGTAACTGAACATTTGATCACAAACTATACACTTGTATGGTTTTTCTAAAGCATGTACTCGAATGTGCATCCTTAAATCAACAGCGTACATGTACATTTTATTACAAAGATCACATTTGAATGGTTTTTCTCCAGTATGTATGATCATGTGCCGTTTCAAATTACTGCTGGTAGGGAACATTTTATTACAAATTACACATTTGAATGGTTTTTCTCCCGTGTGCACTCTCATGTGGCTCTCTAAATGACATCTCCGACTACACAGTTTATTACAAACTTGGCATTTAAATGGTTTCTCGCCAGTATGAATTCTCATGTGGATTTTCAAAGTACCATTCAAACTGAACATTTTATGACAAACTTCACATTTGAATGGCTTTTCTCCAGTATGTATTATCATGTGCCTCTTTAGAACACTATACTCGCTAAACATTTTATCACAGACATCACATTTGAATAATTTTCCTCCAGTGTGATTTTTAATATGCCTTTTCAAAGTACTACTAGTACTTAACATTTTATGACAAATTTCACATTTGAAAGAACTGTCTCCAGTATGCATTTTCATGTGATTATGTAATTGATAACTCCCACTAAACAGTTTATGGCAAACTTCACATGGGAATGGTTTTCTAACAGTATGAATTCTCATGTGGTTCTTCAAACTACCACTCCATCTGAACATTTTATGACAAACTTCACATTTGAATGGCTTTTCTCCAGTGTGTATCCTGGTATGCTTTTTCAAATCTCCCTTAGCAATGAACATTTTGTCACAAATTGCACATTTGACTGCGTTTTCTTCAGTGTGTATCCTGGTGTGCTTTCTCAAATTACCAACATTGCTGAAAACTTTCTCACAAATTACACATCTGACTACTTCTTCTCCAGTATGTATACTCATGTGATTCTTTTTAGAATCACTCCGAGTAAACAGTTTATCGCAAACTTCACATTTTAATGGTTTTTCTCCGGTGTGTATCATCGTATGCCTCCGTAGAGCACAACTCTGATTAAACATTTTATCACAAACGTTACATTTGAACGGTTTTTCTCCAGTGTGTATCCTCGTATGCATTTTCAAAACACCACTACCACTGAACATTCTATCACAAACGTTACATTTGAAAGGTTTTTCTCCAGTGTGTATCCTCGAATGCATTTTCAAAACACCACTACCACTGAACATTCTATCACAAACTTCACATTTGAATGGTTTTTCACCCGAAGACTCCATGTTGATCTTAGCATCAACGAGGTATAATATCAACTCAATTCTGGCGATCAGCCTTAGCTAGATTTGTCTCGCGAGTTCTCGTATAGGCTGAGGGACCGATCTTTGTAGCTTCGTAATCTGTGTGTCATGGCGCAAGCTGCAGACTCCCCTCCCTCTGTCACCATTGATGGATACAACTTGGAAGTTGTCGAGAACTTCACATAACTCGGGTCCCACATCTCCAGCTCACTCTCAATTGATTACGAGGTGAATGGTAGGATTGCCAAGGCAGCTGCAGTGATGGCCAGACTTAACCAGAGGGTATGCAACAACCCCAACCTCATCGAGAAGACAAAACTGCGTGTCTACCAAGCCTGCGTGCTCAGCTCACTCATCTACAGCAGCGAAACATGGACCACTTATGCAAGTCACGAGAGAAAACTCAACAGCTTCCACCTGAGATGTCTGCGGCGCATTATGCACATCAAGTGGCAGGACAAAGTACCGAACATAGAGGTTCTAAAACGCGTCAACATCAACAGCATGTTCGCCATTCTTAGTGAGAGGCGCCTTCGCTGGCTCGGCCATGTCAAGAGAATGGATCCGGGCCGCATCCCTAAGGACATATTATATGGGGAACTAGCAGAAGGTACACGACCAACTGACGTCCACGCCTGCGCTACAAAGACGTTTGCAAGAGAGACATAAAGACGGCCAACATAGATGTCAACAAATGAGAGAGCTTTCCTAATGTCCGTCCCATCTGGCGCCTAGCTGTCGAACAGGGAGTTAGCAAAGCTGAGGATGACAGAAATAGGAAGCATGCTCAAAAGAGAGCCAGAAAGAAGGAACAACTGACTTTGGCGCTACGCCATCGTCTCACGTAGACGGACGGATGCCACGGAGAATCTGTGTAGATAAGAAGCTTCTTTCGAGGTAACTAATATGCGATGTACGTCGACGAATGTCCTAATGAAAAGGATTGATGCGTTTGTTTAAAAGTTACATGGACATAGACCACAATTAATTTTACTATATGTTCTCAACATATATTTCTCAGTACTGACCTTTCCACAGTGTGACAATCAATACAAATCATATGTTAATCTAAAATACCTCCAAAGTTGACTTCACGGTGAAATTCTTGTCAAGGGTTCACCGGCATTTTTTTGAGTGGCTGCACCGTAAACAGAGCAGTATGTACACAGAACACTGATTTCACTTCCGGATCATCACTAAGGCCTAATTACAAAGTGTGCACTGTCACCAAAATACATACAGACAACCACTCTCAGAGCTCCTATTCTCAAGAATAAACAATTAACTTTAAATCCATACATAAGATGCATCAATATAACTCTTCTATCACCACCAAAAGGAGAGAGGAAAAAATGTTCTAAAAATAGACTAGAGCTACGGGGAACTGGAAGTATTAATTGTGAGGCGAGTCCTCCTGTACTGATACAATGGATAGATCCGAAATGACTAGTTAAGCACCGCCCCCTTAGAGACAGTTACTACGAACCCCAAGCTTCCCATTAAAATGGCTGACTCATCACAGAATACAGGCAGCATGTCAGATTCTCTCTCGCATATTCCCGATAACATTTCACTTAAATACCTTTCTGATCAGAGAAACTTAACAGTAAAGTGTTGCAGAAGACTTTCATCTACTTTACGCAAGGATATGTACACGATATCAAAGGGTTGGAGTTTGAAAAGAAGATTCGCGTAGAGCGAGACGCTGTCCATCTCTGAAGAGAAACAGTCAACGCACCGTCTGCACATCGAAATTACGGAGGAAAAATGTGAAGATGTATACTGTTGATGTAAAGCGATGTAAATTTAATGTTTTGTATTTTTTATTAAGTATTTTTAATGTTTGAACTGTTCAATACCATGAAGTAATGGCAACTGTTATATTACAAGAAATGCAGGTCATGTAGCCGATCGGTACCGACTATTTAAGTAATGCTTATTTTCTTACAATTTGATTTTACATAGATTAAATGGAGAGCAATCACTTTATCTGGATCCTCATAGATCCATATTCCATAAGAAAGTCATTATATACACACTGTTCAAGAAGTACACTCGACAAAAACAAATGTTAAATTACGTAAATGGATTTATTTGGATGAGGTAAGCTCACATAAGCTGGAATCTCAGACAGCCGCATTAAAAGACAAACAAAACAAAAACAGTATCTGACATTTTTTTGTATTTATGTCACTGGGAGGATTTACTAATTGCAGTTATCAAAATTGTAACTTTATCACATGTTGTTTGGAAACCTAAAAAATAATATATAAACACTTCATCTGGCATTTCACTGAGCGGTGTATACAGTGTGTTTCAGATATATGCACCAATAGCATTTCTTTTACTAATGAATGTGTATGATATTGAAAAATAAATGTATATTTTTGCAGTGTCACTGGACATTACTCCCATGTAGTAGGGTTAATTAAGTCCCTACAGGGTTTCAAACTACATAACTTTACCATTGTTCCTGTATAAAATGACTATATCCAACCTTCCCAGATATCTCTCATCTGCATTGCATGATCCCCATGCACATAGAAGCACCATTTTGTAAATATATACAAAAAAAATCATGAAAGTCTGTAATGCAGCTGTATTCTCACCACACGTTTGTTTGTGGGTAAAACATGGTGGATGTCATAGATGTTATACGCTATTATAGTTATCTCCCCTGCTAATTAGTATATGTAGCCAAGTCAAGATACTTGTTAAATTCAGCGATTGGAACATTTTACGATGAATACAAAAGGTATAGCTTGTGCTCATGTCTGTAAAAGACACTAATCTTTTGACATGTTGTGTCTGCGCCTGACATTGAGATAAAAGAAATACATATTGGCCTTTATAAATACCGCTTTTCATAAAGACAACCATTTACAGAGTTTTTTTTTTTTTGCTGCGTGATGTACGTTTAATATTTCAATACCAATGAAAAACAAAAAGGAAACCAGTGTTCTGATAACTCTTTCTTTACAAATAAAGGAGATCATTTTTGTTTAAGTCAATATTTTTATGAAAATAAAATAGCGGGTTTATAAATGGTCTGCAAATGTGGGAATATAATATATTTCTATATCTGTTTTTTGTGGTCACACTATTAAACAACAGGTGGTGCTCTGCCATGAATATAGTAGCATTAGGACAGATTGAAGAGTAATGATTGGCAAGGTAAAAATAAGTGAAATAGCAGTGGTATATGTTTTCGTTCCTTTATAATCAGATGAACTACTTTTGATTGTGAGGCATACAATGTTCGATTCCTCATTGTGACAGCTGCATCATAGGCACTTGATTCCAAAAGTCCTACCTAAGAAGAAAACTTTTGATAACACCATAACGTACTTCCAAACAGAACAGAAGTGGTGTCGTCTAAAGAAGTGTTAAAGTAGGCAGGACATGGAGAAACTGAAGTAATTTGCAATTAAAATATTGTCAGTTACTTAAAATGTAAATTGTGGAAAGGTTTTAGGTATGTGTAACAGAATTGTTACCGATTGGTTGGTGGATTAAATGAACAACACAAACACAATATGTGAAAGATGATGTAAATTTATGAAATAAATTATTAATGAAAAATAATGATGTATCAACACAATAACTCATGCGTTCAACCCACAATCATACTTCACAACATTCACAATTTAAAAATAAATTAAATAATAATACAAAATAAACACAGATCAAAGGAACCTCCTGGACTGCACAAATGTTTCAAATACAATTGCGATAACAAATACAATCAAATTACATTATCGCACGTCAGAGAAGTAGCGAGGGGGGGGGGGCAGAGGGGGGGGTACATATGTCCCTGGGCGCCAAGGTACAGGGGCGCCAAAATGAGGCTTGCAACGTTACATTAAAATAAGAAAACAAGGGTAATAAATCTGTCACATGATCGCTGGGGCGCCAATTTTATAGTTTGTCCCCCGGCGCAAAATATCATCGCTACGCCTCTGTCGCACGTATGGATTGCGACAACAAGTACTAACATATACATGTATTAAATCAAGTTACTAACAGTTATTGAGATTCATGTAATCCCTTGGAATCCTACAGATTCAAACTAACCACGTGTAAATATAACAATGTTTTCAATTGTAACAACAATTGAAACACACACATGCATTTCGACCCTGTACAACCGTACGATTCACCAACTGTTGAATCGCCGCACAGCTTCTCCGAATACCTAGGGTTGGCCCAATACTTTTATCGGCCGCTTGCCCTTCACGGATACACTACAGTTATACGTACAGACAGCATACAGCATCTACTAGAACCACCGGTCCCAAACACTTAGATACTACCCCGGACGTTTACACCTCTAGACAGCTCCGACACTCGGACATTTAGACTTCTAGATTTCCGGATATTTACACTTCTCGACAGACGTAGACGGACAGACAAACCGACAGACAGACAGTCAGATACCTCAATTTGATCTCACAATCAAATGGCACAATTTAACAGCATAATCACGGCACAATCAATCACATTCAGCCCTTTTGCTGGAGCAATCAAACACATTCAGCTACAATTCAGTCATATTCAGCTACATTCAGCTACAATTCAGCTACAATTCAGCTACATTCAGCTACAATAGAGAAACCAAACTAATAATAGTTGTTTCTAAAACAATCTAAAACTTAGATTACGCTATTGCATTTAAAGTCTAATAGTGACTAGTAATTTAAAATATCCAACGGTTTAAATCAGCATTGTAATAAAGGCATCATTACATGAAATGATAAACTGAATAAAATTTACAATAAAACGAAATATAAATTTACCACTCACCACTTTGGCTGGAGAAAGAATGACGAGCTATCTCTCCTTTGACAAGATACTTTTGACTCGTAATATTTTTAGAAATATTCTGCCTTATATGTCCCCAAATAGGTGAGCAGAGTTCACGGCAAAATTCCCGTGCACCCCGTGATTATAATGTTCCTGACTTCAAGTGATTTGTAGTCAGGCACATGCAAATCGCTACACGTCGCTTACCTTGAAAAACACTTATTCACCACAGGTAACGCATGTACGACGAAACAAAAAAAAATGGTGAAATTAGTTTGTATTCAAGAAGAAATTAATTCAATTTTCACCTAATTTTGTGACAATACATCCCCCTTAAGAATAAAAATGTACACATTTTTAAAACTTACACAGAATAGAAGAAAAATAACTACTGATGATATCTTACAACATTTATATTGGTTATACTACAATCTGGATTTTAATGCTGGGTAAATTTATACAAATTTCCAATCATGTCCAACTCAAGTAGTCTGCCCCTATATTTTCCACTCACCTTATTGCTTCTACACGGAAGCGATAAGATTGCAGTGTCAGTGCCCAACGCATCAACCGAGCATTAGCGACCTTGGCCTTGTTCAAATACAATAGGGGTTGGTGATCAGTCTCGAGAACGAAATCTCTCCCAAATAGATACGCGTGATACTTCCCAATTCCCCATACTACGGCCAAACATTCCTTTTCTATAACGGAATAATTTTTCTCCCTGGGTAGCAATTTCCTACTTGAGTAAGCTACGGGTAACTTACTGTCGTCTTGCTCTTGCAGTAAAGCTGCCCCCAACCCAGTTTCAGAAGCATCTGTTCTTAAAATAAAGGGTTTGCTAACATCTGGCAATTTTAATATAGGTGCACTAACAAGTTTCTCTTTCAGAGCACAAAATGCTTTATCTTGTGGCGGTCCCCATTCAACTTTGTTTGTTTTCCCCTTCTTGGTCAAATCAGACAGTGGGCTAGCAATGACAGCCGTACAAACAACATTTAAGACCCCTTTTCCAACATTGTCGCTCTGTCTCTTGATGTACAACTTAAGCATGTTAGCATGGAATGTCTTTAAATTACCGTCTATGTCAATTTTATAGTCCATGTCACCTTTGACCTCTTTAACTTCATAGGGACCTTTCCACTGGACTAATAACTTATTTGAGCTAGTTGGAAGAAGCAATAGAACCTGATCTCCTACAAGAAATTTCATATTTCGCGCTTTGCGGTTATAATATTTGGCATATCTGCGCCCCGATTTCATTAATTCGTCACGTGCCATCTGGCATTTACTCTCTAGTTTGTCTCGCAGATCTAACACGTACTGGTAAGTAGTTTTTATTTCCTCGTTCGCGACATCACCCGTCCATAGTTCGCGTAGTATCCGCATCGGGCCTCGAACTGTTCTACCGTACTTCAGTTCGAAGGGTGAAAACCCTAAACTTTCCTGCAGTACTTCAAGGTACGCGAATAGAACAGCGTTCAAATAACGGCCCCAGTCTTGCGGACGTTCCGCGCACATCTTTGTAGCATGCTTTTCAGGGTACCATTAAACTTCTCTACCAGTCCATTACACATCGGATGGTATGGGGTAGTGTTTAGCTGTTTGATGGATAACAACCTACTTATTTCCACCCATGAGGTCAGAGGTGAATTGAGCACCACAATCTGTGAGGATTTCTTCTGGCAACCCTACCCTACTGAAGATATCTACTAATGCTTCAGCTACCCTTTCCGTTTCAATAGTTGGTAACGCTACGGCTTCGGGGTATCTGGTCGCGTAATTAACAAGAGTAAGAATATACCGATTCTTTCTTTCGGTAACTGGTTGTATTGGTCCTACAATATCTACTGCCACGCTCTTAAACGGTGTATCTATTAATGGCATCTGTCCTAAGGGCACCCTTGTGACCCTTTCCTTACATACGGTTTTCTGACATACGTCGCACGACCTACAGAACTGTGTGACATCGCCATTAACACCGGGCCAGTAGAATTCAGCGACTACTCTGCTGGTGGTCTTAGCCTTACCTAGGTGTCCTGCCATGCTCGACTCATGCACCACCCTAAGTACTTGAGATCTATATCTCTGGGGTACGACCACTTGCCAATATTTCTTACCCTCCGGAGCGCTAAACTCCCTATGAATTAATTCGTTCTTACGTACGAATCTCGAGCTACCCCCACCCTTGCAGTGTTTAATCGCGCCGGACGCGATTTTCTCAACAATTGTTTTGATGAATTCATTATGTTCTTGCTCTCGTTTGAACTCATCACGCGAAATTCCTGAGATCGATTCAGGGACTATTAATTTATGAAACGCGGTTTTCTCTCGTCGTGTTTGCGCTCGCGTTTCGATTGACTGGGCCATAGGCATCTTAAAATCTGCAATGGCTGGAAGACGGGAACCTTCAACATTACCGATCGTCAGATCGTAAATAGGGTTTTCCATACAAAGGGCATCAACAGTTCCAGTTAGGAAAGGTGTTGTTACAGTGATCCTTGATACGGGAATGCGACCCATCGTCTGATCAAGTAAAATACCTGGGGACTCCCACCCGAGCATTTGGTTATCCTGCACGAGACTACGTTTGATCACTACGCCCGTGCAACCAGTGTCACGTAATACTACGACTTCTCGACCGTTGACTAACCCTCTCGCGGTTGGTACTCGCGCTTCGGGAAATAGACACGTGCCAAGCGAATGAATACATGGTTCTACCTGTACGATATTATCAGATATACCTCTACTTTGTATAGCCACTGCTACCTTATGTACAGGTCCCTTTCTTTTAGGACAGTCTTTTTTAACATGACCCCATACATTACACAAGTAGCATTGCACACGTTGACTACCTGGATTCCTAACTGACCTATTTGCCTCAGCTGATTTAACAAGCTCCCAAGGCATCGGTCTCGTAGACTGGTTTCCAGACTTAAAATCTTTTGAAACCACGTTCTGGGTTCCCCCATGAGCTTCGGCGAAGAAATCGGCTTGCTTAGCCATATCTTTTACGTTTGAGAAGACTTTCTCTTTCAGAAATTGACCTAGTTCTCGCCCAACTGTGTTAAATAATTGATCTCTGAGCAAGAAATCAGTCAACCCTTCAAACGTTTTCACCGCATTGCCGCATTCAATCCACCGCTCAAAATAGTTCGCAATTTTAACGATGAACTGACCAAAGGTTTCTCCCTTATCGAGCTTGCTATACCTGAACTTTTTGCGAAAACCCTGTTCAGTGAGCTCGTACCTTTTAAGAAGTGCTTCCTTTAGGACGTCGTACTTAAACACATCGTCTCTAGGAAGTCGTGAGTATACATCCAGCGCTTTACCTTTTAATAGAGCGCTAAGATGCAGTGCCCAGTCATTTCGACTCCACTTCTGGTTTTCGGCATACCGCTCGAACCGATGAAGATAGCTATCCATGTTATCTTTTTCATCGTCAAAGGGAGACAGTTTGGGGCCCCTTAATTTGCTAGAGACAGAATCGTGTTCTCCTTTTCCAGCTGTTGCTAATTCTACCTTACGCTCATGATCCCGTTGCTTTGATCTTTCTTCTAACTCTAACATTTCTACTTCTGCTCGTTTATCTAACTCTAACATTTCTACTTTTGCTCGTTTATCTAACTCTATTTGGCTTTCCTCCGATTCCCTTTCCCATCCTATTCTGTCCTTTTCGGCCTGCTTCTCTAATTCTATCTTCCCTTTCTCTAATTCTATCTTTTCCTTATCAAAGGCTTGTTTCCTTTCATCTGCTTCCCTTTCTAATTCCCTTGCCCTCACCCTTTCTTCCCTTTCCCGGGCTTGTTCTTCCTGAATAAATTTCCTTAAACTTTCACCTTCATACCCAAATTCTTTGCCTAAGGCAACCAAGTCCTTAAGGGATGACATGACAATTGTAATATAAATATAAATATAAATAAATAGAACAGACTGACCTTATATTTCTGATGAAGGTAACCAAACCAATGCTTTAAATATGTTTATACTGGACACACGGACCTAGATAAACTAAACCAAAATAAACCCCTACTTGAGGATTATCTTGTCAAGAAGGTCACGCTCAAATATAAACATTAAATGTATACTTTAAAAAAAAATGATTGACAGTTCACTTAATCCAGCGATCCCACTTCTGACACTATTGTAACAGAATTGTTACCGAGTGGATGGTGGATTAAATGAACAACACAAACACAATATGTGAAAGATGATGTAAATTTATGAAATAAATTATTAATGAAAAATAATGATGTATCAACACAATAACTCATGCGTTCAACCCACAATCATACTTCACAACCATTCACAATTTAAAAATAAATTAAATAATAATACAAAATAAACACAGATCCATGGAACTTTATAGATAAATAATATATATAGTGAATCCACCTTAATCATTTATTTGCATGTGCTGCGGACAGACATGAAACATATATAGTTATTTTTAATGCCATTTAAGATACAATACAAATAGTACAGATTGTACTTTACTTTTTTTGTTATGTTTAATGACGTTTTTAATTGCTTTATGATCATAAAGGGAGCATAAAAAAAATCTTAATTTGCCTGAAACTAATTTTGTTTAATGCCCTGTTATGCCCATTAATTTGGCATTTAATTCCTTTTTTGTTGTTGTTGTCATAATTGTGAACACATTTGTATTTGTCTTTTTAATTATTTTATTATGATTCATTTCCTTTTGCATTTAAATGATTTGATGCATCATCATCATCATCATCATCATCATCATCATCATCATCATCATCTTTATTTCCTTCCATGGTATTAGACTAGAATGATATTAGAATAAATCATCTGAATACAATCATTAAATAAGTATTAAACATTCAATAAGTATTATTCTTAAAACAATGTAAAAAATTAAATAATAATAATAATAATATTAATAATAATCATTTACAAATTCTTACACAATATCAGTCATATTGTTCTTCAGTTGTATAAGTTGTAAGTTTCTCTTCCTTATTTGCAGAAGATAGCTGGACACTGCATGACAAAGTATGCTGTATACAAGACGAATAGCTTGGAGTTTTCTTTGTCGATTACCCCTGATGGTAACCTTTTATCTAGAAGATATTGCATCTTCGGCATTAAATAACGTAATGTGCAGGCTCAATGGAAACTTATCCGTAAGGAAATCTCAGAATGAATTTCTAAAATTCGACATGTAAGGACAACTAACACAGCAATGAAGTATCAAGTCTGTATAAAGACTCCCACATCTAATACAGATATCGAGCTGTGTTTGAGGAACAGCAGCCCATACATAGCAGTCTTACATCGCATTCATGTGCTTTTTCAATTTCTTCATACACATCCCCCATATATTTTTCCACCGCTAGTTTTTGAAGGTTTCTAGTCTCTTTTCTTATCTTTATATTCTCTGTAAGAATTATATTGATTACCCCTGAGTCTTCCTTCATTTATCCAAGTATACCTAGCTTGTCTTTGAAGTTTATGTGCTTCTTTGAGTTCATTTGACCATTATGGCTTCGCATGATACTTGAATTTAGACTATGGGAGCGCGATGTCGCTTGACTGCTGTACTTCATTAACAATGTGTCCGTAAAATCTATCAACATTGTCCGAAATAGTATCTATATCTAAAGTTTTCATGCGAAGGTCCAGCTCATATTCATAATTATTCAAGATATCAGCGTCTAATTTATTCCAAGCTATGTAATTTCTCTTCATAGGCTGTCTAAAGTCTCTCCCACATGTCACCGTACGAAAAGAAGTAAGGATAGTGAGGTGGTCACATATCACGTGCTCTTTGTGATCTGAAACAATGTTCACCCTCCGTAATCTACCGTAATCTACCTATGCATTGATCCGACAGTACAGAATGATCAATCGTCGTTCTTGCTGGAGTGAATGTATAATGGGAACCAGTGCATACTTTTAAATGTCCAGCACTCACGGATTCGTTGTCGTGGTTTTGTTAGCTGTTATGGTTTTAACCGAATACTTTATCAAGTCCGATACGATATCTTGATCTAGGGTCATGCAAATTTATCGTTACAAATCCATGTGGGATTGACTGAGCGTGACTAAAGAAATTTCTAAAGAGATTATAACCCATATCTCCACTGCACCAGGTTTGGTGAATATTTCGTAGCGTAAGAGTGTCAAGTCCATTAAACACAGCAAAGAATATTCCAGTTATCCCTGATCACTTTCGGTACTTGAGCATACCTCTGAGTAACATATATCATATCAGTATTTTTATGCCTACCTCTGGAAAATATCCTAGCGGGATTTTTTTGATTGTCTAGCATCACATCATCGTATACAACTAGATTGTTAATACTTCCATCAATACAATCAATACTCGGAGATTCTTCGATATCGGTTATAAATTCAATCATATCCTCATCGAATTCTGATTTTGCTTTCTCGTTCAAATCCTTTAACACTTCGTAACATCGCTGATTGTCTATACTCCGGGCTACCAAATATAGTTTATCCCATTTCAGCCATCTCGTTATCAAATTAAGTAACTACTGCGTCTTGCCACTTCCAGATGGTCCAATAATACTCATGCAAATAGAACTTGGTAGCGCTGCATGATGCTTAACGGGTTTTCGTGTTTTTGTAGCTGAATAATCAATTACATTTATATTATAAATAAATTATGGATCTATATTTTGTGAAATGTAAGAAGCGTACTAGCACAAGCCACTTGACAACAATTACAACAAGCAAATATCTAACATAACAAGATCTACAGGTAGACCAGCAATCTATAGATTAGATTCAACTTCTCCTCAGCGCGAATTTACAGTTGAACAATTACAAGTGATACCCGAGGATACTCAATTACCACCGCGTGATCTTAACTAGCACCTCTGCGTCTGTTACACTCAAGACAAGTCAACATCCCATTCTCACTGGTATGACCAAGACTATTATCCTTTCTGCGGTAAATTGGCGAGGATCTTTATCCGACCATGACCAACGCATTATACAATTACAACTCGCGCAGTGAATATTCTGTTGTTGTTGCAGCGTAAAAATCAGCATCAATATCAAATTCTCTTTTTTTATCCTGTTGTTTATAACCAGCGAGTTTTTTTTCTGATTATATCATCGACAATTTCATTGTTGATGGTGTCATTAGCATCTAGAACAACTCTTCGAAGTTGATTTATTCTTCTACGATCATCTACGATCCAAACAATCGTATCAGATATAGTCAATCCCTGCGAAGAATGTATCGTCATTGCATATCCAGGCACCCATGGAGATTTATCAGCGCGCAATGCATCTTCGACAACACTGATATCAACCGACACAATATCATTTAACACGAGAATCTGCTTCTCTGTCAGGCCTGGAATATCAACTTCGATATTCTGTATTCGTGTGTCCGTAGGCCTATAATACAATGGCACTGGAAGTGTTGCGAATTATTTTTCTTTGTGCGTTTTAAATAACTTCATCTGAATTGTGTCTCTGATTATCTTTCTACTCGCCACTATCAAATCGTTTGGTCTCCACGCTTCCCAAAAATGATTTAATGGGGTTTCTGAAATTAGTTCACGCGCTATTTCACACTGGATTTTATCCGGTGGTAGTCTAATTAATTTCTTGAACTCTCCTAATTCTTTATCAAGAGATCTATGATCAGTATTAATTTCTTCATAATAATCTACAAGATTCTTCAGCCAATCATGTGGAGCTAAACCGACAAATGGTGGTGGTTGACTATGATCATCACGTATTATCACAGCTGTATTTTTCGGTAACAACCACCCAAGAAACATTTTTAATATCTCTAACGACATTGTGCATATCTCATCCCAAATAATAATTTCAGGAATATATTTGTCGCCCATTCGATCAGGAGTCCATGCGTCACCTTTCAATCGAAAGAAACTGTGATAAGTGCAAGCATTAACTCCTCGCTGTTTCATCCCTCTTGCAAGTCTGTATGCTGGTGTTAGCACAATCATGTTTGATTTTCCTCGAAATAATTCAAGCACACGAGTCGTCTTCCCTAACCCACCACAACTGTTTAAGTAACTGGTTTTATAACGAAGAGGCTTTCGATAGTTCTGATATCTGATTATTTTTTATGTAATTGTTTTCAATTGTAACATCGTTTAATTTAGAATAATCACGTACTATTTCCTTTTTTATTCTCCATGATCCCCAACACTTCTGAATTTGTAAATTCAGCCACTGTTTCTTTATGTTTTACATCTATATAAAATGAATCAATGGTGATTCTAACTGCGGTGTCAGGAAATCTATTTATCATTGATAGCAAATTGATAGAAGCATAAGCCAACATAGACACCCTTAAATGTGTGTATTGGGGATAACTCCATCTACGTAAGTAACAATTGTACCGAATTTTGTTCCATTGGACAAGAAAGCATCTTTATAATTGACATATATACCTCTAGATGTTGCATCTGCGATTATAAAATCTCATTCAGCATCATCTAAAATTAATCATGAATAATGTCGCTTTTGATCATATTTTTTCCACCCTGGGTGAATTTACCAATTATTATTCTACCGAGCTTCTTTGCGTGATTATTTCTGACTTCAAAGATCTCCTCGATCTCGAATGATACCACACGAACGAATCTGGTTAGATCAAACTCTGGAAGTGACCCATTAATTGCAACACGAGATTTTAAAACAGTTTGTTAGTAATTCCTCATCGTTATCTGTTGAAAAATCACGAGCTAGTTTCTCATCTCGTCGTGAAAAGATTCAGTACGGTATATTTGGCCGTTGGGTTTTACAAATTGATCGAATTTACACTCTTCGTCTTCAAAACTCTGAAATAACCACACTGACACAGGATTATTTTTACTTTCCGTGTGAATAAAATCAAACAAATTCAACTCCCGGGAGAACTCCACTGGTAGATATTCTATGGTTCTCACCCGTGGAAATATTGTTATTGTGGAGGTCCACGCGTGTGCATTATGGTCAATAATTTTGATTGGAGATCCTCTTGATTTATATTTCGATTCGTATAATACTTCACCTGTTATCGTCGCTATGGTTATTGGAAATTTTAATATCTTTTCTAGTTCAGCTGCATTTTGAATTGTTGCCACAGCATCCCTGACTGCTAACGCCCATTCATTTATTTTTTTGCGTCTTAGATCCGTCAACTTGTTTCCACGCAACGCATTTGTAAAATGCTCTATTATTCGTTCGGCTACACAATAGGCTATATTGTGCTGAAAAATGGCGTTAAACATAAAAAAACAAAAACAAAAAACACAATTTATTCCTGACAATTTAATGGGTTTTAATTTCTCAATACTCGGTTTGTCATTTATAGGATAGATCCCATAAACAACCGCAGTTACAAGATAAGCTCTCTCTTAATATGGTTCGTCAATTCCAGTCAGCTTTCCTGGTTTGGAATCCTGACTCACAGTGACAGTTCTTTTATTTTTCAAGATGTGTTCAAATTTGTCGCGTATAATCCAATTTCCTGTTTCTGAACGGATAATGAATTTCATTCTTAAAAACTGCTTTCTATGGTCAAAATGTTATATTATCGCTGCTGCTTTTTGGTCGTTCATGGTAGCATCAACACTACCATCGATTCGAAATGTTGACCAACAGTGAGATGCACCATCGCGCTTAAATTCGTTAAATCCCTCATGGATTTTATCTATCATGCTTCTATCAGTTATTAGATCCTTATTTGGTACATCTACAGAGACTATATCGAGATTGAATTTAACATTTTTCCAGGTTTTTTGTGTGGATAATCTCTCAAACTAATCCATATTATAATTAAAAGTATTTAAATAAAGAATTTATATATAATGAATCACTGTAAGTGGCTTATGATAGGATCAGTAACCGTCTGTAACAAATCATGCAGAAATGAATTCTGTGGATATCATTCACAGAGTGTGCGATGAGGAAGCTTAGTATTGTTACCCTGCATACGATGTGGGGTTGGGGTGCGAGGAAAGTCGCAGCTGTGTCTCATTTGTGGTGGTAAGGGATACAGGGAACTTAAGCGCTATTATGATACACGAATCAAAACTCCAACAATGGCTCTGACTCCGTGAGGGACAAAATCATAAGAACACCTCAGGACTACATTGATAGATTTTCAATAAAAAAAAAATTAAACCAAATAATTAATTAGATAAATAATATATATGTATATAAATGAGCCAAGAATTTCAACCACATCCCGTAATCATCAACTATGAAGCATCTCTTGATGGTGTTGTCAGACACCGCAGATTGAAAAAACCAGTAGGAGTTGTCAACAATCAGGGATATCTTAGATTAAATGCTTGGGGAAAAAGATAGTGTTTGTCTAGATTCACATATGAGTGTTTCAACCGATTGATCAGAGATAGGTTTGTGACTGACCATATTGATTCAAATCCTAGGAATAATTCTTTAGAGAATTTACGAGCTATCACTCAGAGTCAAATTACTACATTTGGGAAAACCGGTACTTCTAAAACAGTTGGAAAGAGTCCTGTCAAATCTCTCAACGTAGAAACTAAGAAAGAAAGAATATTTCAATCAATGAATAGCGCCGGCAAGTATTTTGATATTTGCTAGCCTTCGGTTCGACGTGTTGCAGAGGGGATACAAAATTCAGCGTTTTCAAGGCGTTTTAAAAAACAAAATTCGGTTTGAATATCATATAGAATGAAGGGAAATAACTCGTGTAGTAATATGAATATAGTCCTGTAACATAGATAACTCTTTTGTTGTTGTTACGGAAATACCCTCTATGATCTCTTAAGAATAATCACGTATTCGTTCTCTGATCTATTTTGTTAAAAAACGAATCAAATAAATAAATATTTACAAATATGGTATTCTTTTTTTGGATACCTTTATCGGGTATCTTGATTTGTTTAGATGTTGTCAATAATCACAACTAAGTTAAACGAGAGTAAAAATCACACACCGCAGTTATTGATTTTCGTGTATTGGTCAGCTTATATAACACGGAGACCGTTTTGTTATTGGGGCTCCAAGCCTTGATCGAAGTTCAACTGAAAACCACTCTACGTTACGCGGTGTGAATGTGTTTTTGCATTCTCTCTGGGTTGATTTTGTGTGGGGGAGTGGTTTCAGTTGAATGTAGAGGAGGGCCCCTGTGTATGTGTTGTATTGTATTTGTAGTGTCCTATATAATCCTTTGTAAATAGTTGTAAATATGTAAATAATCCATAATTCTTTGTAAATAGCGTTCTGCTTATTATCAAACCACGCCTTATTAGAATTGCTAGACTGTTGTTGACAGGCTAGGTATTAAGATATGTCATCATATATATAAGATTATATGTACCTTGAACTTGCTAGAACACTCGAACCTAGAGGGTACAGGTTGTGCCGTCCTTAATTAAGATTATATGAACTTGAACTTGCTAAAACACTCAAACCAACAGGTTAAAGGTTGTATCGTCCTTAATTAAGGTTATATGTTGTGTCGTCTCTATATACCTTAATTAAGATTGCAAATATGTATATATGCATATAATAAATCATGTATATAATTGTACATAGCTGTAAATAAACTCTTGAAAGAAAACGGGTCGAAATTGACCCCCATTTTTTGTATATTTATATAATATATGATAATATATTTGATATTTTATATATTAGATATATAAATTTGATATATATACATATATTATATAACCAATTTCGAAAATATAAATGATATAAACGCAATTTCAGATTTTAAAAAAAAATACAATTATCAGATAAATTAGATTGTAATCAGATTCTCTCTGATTTTCAAGATCTTGATGACAACGCTAAAAAATATAAATATGTCCTCCCATGCCAATATGCCTTTATAAACGGATAAAACAAGCCGTTAACGAATCATTGGCATACAACAGCGACGTAAATAAATTCCTTCCGTTATTTACCGCAGTCGAAAAGGTTAGAGGTGAACTAAACGTACTATAAATTCAAGAATACAAATAATTAAGGAACTCATTAAGCAGAACAATACACTTCCTTGAAAACATATAACTGTTTTTAAAAATACGTAAAATGTTTTTGAAACAGGAGATATGTGATTTGTAATTTCTAAATTTAGTTTCAATACAGGTAACGCCCATTGTCGCTGATTACTCACATGAAACGAAGTCCTTTTGATAATTTGTATTGATTTGAAATTCTATAGTTAAATACCTTTCCAGGTATGTTATTTTTATGCACCGCGGTGATTTAATCATTGTACACGGAAGTAATATCGTGTGTGTTTTTAAATACAGAAATTGCCTTGTATATACATGAAGGGGGGGGGAGGTAGCTGCTGACAATTAAATCATATCATATATATTTAACAAACATGGTAGAAGGGGAATCATTAACAACCAGACTAGCTCGCGAGCGTTTAGAAGCAATAAAGAGATTTATACCCGTAAGGGATTCTGTCAGACAAAAATTGCAAGCACGACAACAATTTCAAACGGATTTGCAATAGGCGCTGAACAATTATTCAAACCTGTTACTACAACCACTAAGGAGGTTATATACGGAAAAGAAGGAGAAGAAATAAAGAGAAGTGTTCTTCCTAAACTTGAAAGAATAGCAAAAGAAACTAAACAAATATCAGAACTGCTACAAAATCTTCCTCCTGCAAGACTTCAATCCGGTCCCACAAAAAACCGATGAAGAAACAATCCAAGAATTACGAAATAAATTTACCGAGGAAACTTTAGCATTTATCGATAAAAGTGATCCGGAAGATTTTATCGAACGTGTTGCTACGCGTTACGAAGATAAAAAGAAAACGTTGAAACCGGGACATAAACCATATGTTAGAGATATACAACACTGGAAGGATGTACTTTATAAAATTAAACTAACACAGGCCGATTTGATACAAAAAGTGCATCGTACATTGGATACCTCGGTGAAGTAAATAAAGTATTTGGTCAGTATAAAACATTTAGTGGGGAGGAACTACGACGACAAAAAATAGAAGAACAAAAACAAAAAGAAGAATTAAAACAACGAGAAAAAGAATTAAAACAGCAAAAATCGCAAAGAAAAATACAGAAATCTTCAAAGCAAAAGTCTTTTTCATCTCAACAAGAAGAAATATCAGATGTTTTTGAAGTGATTAATAGATCACTGGATGAACTATGTCGCAATGAGCAAGGTGCAACTGGTACTACCAGTGATGGATTTTCTCAAAATGTAACTCCATGTGGTGCTTGGGGTAGTAGTCTTGTTCCCTGTCCTAATAATGTTCTCGGAGACTTAGCACGATTAGAAATTCTCATCGGGGGGAAACGAGTCGGAAATAACTCGCCATAAATAATTAATGAAGACGCTGATATCTGCAGACGACTATTTGAAGGTGGTATCATGGATATTGGTGTATATTGAGAATTTATTGATGAATTAGTTGATGATTACAATAGTGACTAATGTCATCACATTAGATAAATAGCATTTAAACAAGATGATCATACACTACAACCACAATAAACCAACCATGACCTACGTAGTAAATTCACGATTGCCTGTTTATAAGATGTATTATGGAGATGGTCTCGGTGATGTTATTCAATGGTTATATTGTTCAAGGGTTTTTTGCAAGGATGGTTGCAAAAGTAGCACCAATCGCAAAACAATTATCGAAGAAAGCTATTTATGTTATTCGTGATAAGTGTATTAGCGATGTTGGTGATGTTGCCGGTAAAGCATTTTCCGCGGCCAAAGAAAAACTAATCACACTGATTCGACGACGAAAAACCCCACCACCGCTGATAAAATCACTAGGACAACTACCATCTACGGAGATTATGCCTGCGAGTATTAGCAAAATAATAAACAACGCGGTGGATCAAAAAGAAAGCATCGCGGATAAATGAAGGATTTGATGCTCAGGGAAATGCAAATATGATACCGGGAAGTGGCCTGAGATCGCGATTTAGATCGAGAAATATATAATAAAATGTTCAAATCTTCAACCGACATAGCATTGGATATGGATGCCCCAGTGCTTAAAAATTATTCTCAGGATAATTATCAGTTTTATCCTTATAACGCAATACAACCAAATGAACGAGGGAGAATCGAACTTCAGGTTCATGATAAGAGTAAATATTTTCTACCCGCTGTTGCATTTATTCAAGTAGAAGGACAACTTGTAACAAATGTTGCACTTAATACGCCATATGACGCAAATGTCCGAGTTGGTTACGTCAATAATGGTATTATGGCATTATTAAGTAGCGCTACATATATGATTGATAAAAAAGAGATTGAATGTATTCAGAATAATGTTGATATCGCTACAACATAAGTGGGGCTAGCGAGATATTCAGATGATTATACAAAATCGACTGGACCATCTATGATTTTCGCTAAGGATATTAATGATAATGCTGATCATAATAAATATATTAAATTACGGACACCAGTAGATACTGCATCTGATCCACAACCAGTCGATGTTGAACATGAAGCTAGACCTGCTGCTGCCTTTGATGTTATAAAAGGTGATAATCCTAATTACAACCTAGGATTTGCAGCCCATGTAACAATGCTGCAAGGACAGCGTAGATTTTTTTCATGAGCGATTCCACTGTCTCATATATTTGGATTTTGTATAAACGTTAAAAAAGTTATCTATGGAACTAAACACACAGTTGTCCTCGTGCGAAAGGGTGATGATAATGATGCAATCTGGGGAGAAGCATGCCCTGCTGCAGCTCCAGTCGCTGATGGTAAAGTAAATATAAGAAAATTTACATTATGGATGCCATCGATGACTCCATCAATCGTCGCAAATCAACAATTACTATCATTTATGAGTGCGGACGGTAAATTATTACTGTCATGGCTAACAACAACAGCTAGTCAGCAGAGTGACATTAATGGAGATTTTTCATGGCATGTTGCATCAAACGGTTGGGGGGGGGGGGTGCGCCTCGACACATATTTATTACATTTTAGGATGTTGAGAGATTAAATTCTCAAACGCGCAGCCATATGATATTTGATCAATTCGGTGTTAACCAAGTCTCGTTAAGAATAAACGGTCAACAGGAACCATCTGTGAATATTTTACTTAATTACGGACAAAATCAAATAGCACGCGCATATAATCGTTTGCTGACATTATGGCACGTGATCAAAATGTACATACCGGTCTACAAATATCACAATTAGATTTTAGAAACCTATATCCGATTTATTACTTTTCACTGGAACATCTTGACTTAACTAGACAATCCGTCGTTGACGTATATTTCGACGCTCGTGTAACAAATCCTCCTGCTGGTGGTGATTACAGAGCAATTGCTGTCATTCTCAGTGATAAATCAATGCTACTCAAAGGTGTTGTGGACGAATGAGTGTGGTTGATGCGCCAATAGCAAACATGTAAATATGTAGACAATTAGATCAATCTCATATTAAATAAAATGATATATAGTCATGTTAATGTTACTCTGACTCCTGGTCAAATTAAAAAATTGCAATCGGATTCAGCTAAAAAATGTGGAACTACGATATCGTTAAAACACAATCATATTTCTGGTGGTAAAAAAAACAACTGTTATTGACAACTCGTCAAATTAAGCATTTCAATGATGCCATCAAAGATAGAAAAGGTGTTTAGGTCACTCTCTCTGCGTGCGCGATCAAAGACATGATAAAGTCAGGTGGTATATTTCCACTTCTCGCTGCGATTCCAGCACTAATTGCAGCCGCCGCCCTCGCGGTTGCGAAAGCTGCCGCTCTCGGAGCTGTTGGTACAACCGCTGGGATGGCACTAAAGAAAGCTACCAGACAGGGATAAAAAAAAAGAGACGATCAGTAGCAGAAAAGGGTCTAAGACTACCAGGAATTCCATATTCATGGTACAGCGGAAACGGCCTGTGACTACCAGGGACGGTTTACTAACTCCACTGTCAAATTTTGATTTACTCTATGCTGCTAAAAAATTAGCGATAAAAAACTTTAGATGTGTTTTTATGCAAGATCAATTACCACAACAACCAGACAGCACTGAAACCGGTATCATTAATCTCGATAACAGCACCGGACCTAATTGTTTATTTTGATTAATATGGGTTAGCGCCACCTAAACAAATTATGCGTTATATACATCACTTAAAAATTCCTCTCTGGTAGTCCACGCTACCAACACAAAAAATGACCGACCCACCAATATGCGGTCTAGAAGTATTAAATGTACTTAGCGCTATAGCATCATCAACTAAACCACCCCATATAACCGTACACGAATATACGAGTGATCGCTTTTAAGAGAGATGTTAAAGTATAATGATTGATATTTGGGGAAGATCTCTCTCAAGCCTGAAAAAAACCACCGCGGAAGTATCTGCAACCAAGGATGTAAAAAAAATAATCGAAGATGAAACATCCGAGATATTAAACCTCGCAAGTGTGGATCCAAATGAAATAGTCGTATTTCAAGACAAACAAGGGAAATTGAAAAAGAGTGATGTTTCCGTGAATGATATTCTTGTTAAAATCGACAACGCAGAGGAAAATTCTATGGCGGTATTTGATTCAACGGGTAAAATACGACCTGGAGTTGTATATTCAACCATCGATAGCAAACTAACATCATTGAACGATAATTATATATCATCAATGAAGACATTAGCAGCGCTACGATCTGAATACGACGCTCATATAAATCAATTTACTGGATTACAAAAAAGTTTTGAAGATGGTCAATTTCCGTTTTATAATTTCTTTGGGATTAAACCACTGATTCCACTGAATTATCTGATATAAAAAACACAGATGATAAAAAATATCAACGTTGCGAGCCGAGTATGATGTTCATGAAGACGCGTTTGGAAAACTCCGTAAGAATTTTAAAAAATCAGATGAAATCATGGATAATTTTTTTGGTACTCCGATGACCGTCCCAATCAAACTTTCTGATATTAAAACAACTATTGATACAATTAAACAAACACAGGAAAATCTCGTTAGTGATTTTCCTGATATCGCGACCCGGCTTGACAAAATTAAAATACCGCATAAACAAAATATTAATACAGTGTACTCGACATATCAAGGATCTTTTGACTGGACACCTCAGAATAATATTATTAGTATAGATTGGCCCTGCTTTCAGGAGTACAGTTTGAAGACTCGTCGGATACATCTATAGGAATTAATACTGCAAGTGTAATAATAGATAAGGGCGCCATGGGAACATTTACAATAACCTCTGTCAGTGGTACTTTAGCTCGGGCATCAATGCCATATTACGTAGAATTTGTAATTGATTTAAGTAAATAGTGTAATGAATGTCCAGCAATATCGATATGATCAAGTCCGTGAGTTTCAAACTAAACTAAAAACTCTTATTGACGAGTATACCGCGAAGATTAAAAAAATACTGCAGGCGAATTACCAACGTCGACATTATTGTGTATTCGGTTTCAATTGCAATTGTTGGAACGGGTACATTATTATCAGCGATAACATCACTGGCACCTGTAGTTGTTACAATTTGTGTGTCATCGGCGACAATAATTACAGGGATTCTTAGCATCATTACAAAAAAAATATCCACATGCAGTCAGAATAAACTACACGGGTATATAATTAAGTTACATATTGCATCAACCACGTATTCCCAATTGTCGTCGCTGATATCATCTAGTCTCGATGACACAACAATATCAGATAACGAATTCTCCGCGATGATGAACATCTATCACAGCGCAACATCAAAATTAGAAAAACAGCACAATAATAATAATGTCAATGTTGACATCAACAACGGAATTACTTCAACAAATAGCGACAAAGACAACGCGGCAAAAGACAACCATGATCTCAATAACCTCAACCTACCCTGAATTCAGTGTGAATTTCCCCACTGCGATTCCGGTTAAGGAGACAGCGCTGGCAAAATTACGAGTATATCACAGTTGGCCAAATATTAGATCAAAACCATTTGGTGGTCAGCAACCGAATAATTCCTTGGTGTTTGCGAGTAAAAAAAAATAAACAAGACGGAACTCCAGACTGGAATATAGTTTCCTTACCAACTGGGTCTTACCAAATCGAACAGATCAATAATGAATTACAGCGTAGGATAAAATCCATTACGGGAAAAGAATCAAAAATCGCTATAACAGTTCATGAACCAATACTATCATCCGCGATTGAAGTAAACTGACCCGGGTATGCTGTAGATATCTATCAGAGTTATATAAGAACCGTGCTAGGATGGCCTGAAATCACACAACCTAAATATCAAGTACCACCAGAGTCACGGGTCTTCATCACGAAGACGCATGACGCTGGGTGGTGAAAGCCGAAAGGATGCTACAAAGCCGACTACCCTTCTGTCTACCAGGAGAATCAACATCGGCACATGGAATGTTAGGACCATGTACGAGCCAGGAAAGACGGCGCAGGTAGCAGCCGAGATGAGGGGCAACAAGCTGGCCGTGTTAGGCATCAGCGAGACACGGTGGACCCAAGCTGGACAATCACGACTGATGACAGGAGAGCTGTTGCTGTACTCCGGGCATGAAGAGAGCGAAGCACCCCACACGCAGGGAGTAGGCTTCATGCTGTCCAAGCAGGCACAGAGGGCACTGATTGGATGGGAGGCGCACGGCCCCAGGATAATCACGGCATCCTTCCGAACTAAGAAGAGGAAGATAAAGATGAACGTCGTCCAGTGCTATGCCCAAACGAACGACAGTGAAGAGGAGGACAAAGACCAGTTTTACAACAGACTGCAGAAGATCCTCGAGACCTATCCGGACAAGGACGTCACCATCCTCATGGGAGATGTCAACGCCAAGATTGGGTCTGACAACACTGGATACGAACCAGTCATGGGCACCCACGCCCTGGGAGAGATGAGTGAGAATGGAGAGAGATTTGCAGACCTGTGTGCACTCAACAGTCTGGTCATTGGAGGCAGCATCTTTCCTCACAAGCGGATCCACAAGAATACATGGGTATCGCCAGACAGCGCGACAGAGAACCAGATCGACCACGTTTGCATTAGCAAGAAGTTCAGAAGATCCCTGCAGGACGTTAGAGTGAGAAGAGGAGCAGACGTGGCGTCCGACCATCACCTGGTGGTGGCCAAACTAAAGCTGAAGCTGAAGAGAAACCAGATGGAAGCGTCAGACAGAAGAGTCAAGTACAACGTCAGCCTTCTGAAAGACCCCAAGATAAGACAAGAGTTTGGTCTGACGCTGAAGAACAAGTTTGAAGTGCTTCAGGAACTTTTTCAAGAAGAAGAAGACAGTGTATTCAACAGTTGGCAGATAGTGAAAGAAACACTAAGAGCATCATGCCAAGAAGTAGTGGGGCCAAAGAAACACCAGCAGAAAGAGTGGATCACAGCAGAGACCTTGACCAAGATCGAAGACAGGAAGAGGAAGAAGGCAGTAGTCTACAACAGTAAAACCAGAG
Source organism: Unio pictorum (assembly GCA_030141615.1). Lineage (NCBI taxonomy): Eukaryota > Metazoa > Mollusca > Bivalvia > Unionida > Unionidae > Unio > Unio pictorum. The sequence continues at coordinate 1,841,109 of JARLTB010000025.1, forward strand.
CAGCGAAGGCCAAGGCTCAAGAAGCTTATGCAGAAGCCCACAGAGTAGTGAAGAGAAACATCAAGAAGGATAAGAAAGAATACATAGATGGACTGGCAGCTGAGGCGGAGCAGGCAGCGTACAGCGGTAACATGAAACAGCTGTACGACATCACCAGACGACTCTCCGGGAATTTCAGCAAACCAGAAAGACCTGTCAAGGACAAGCAGGGGAATACCATCAACAGTTTAGACCAGCAGATGAACAGATGGGCAGAGCATTTTGAGGATCTCCTGAACAGGCCAGCATCCGCGAACCCCCCAGACATCGAACCAGCCAACGTGGATCTCCCAATCAATTGCGAGAAACCGACCAGAGACGAGATCAGGAAGGCCATCACCCTGATAAAGAGCGGGAAGGCGGCTGGACCCGACGACATCCCAGCAGAGGCGCTAAAGGCAGACCTGGATGCGTCAGTGGAGATGCTGTACACACTCTTTGAGAGGATTTGGGAGGAAGAAGACGTACCGGCAGACTGGAAGGAAGGTTACCTGATCAAGCTTCCCAAGAAAGGTGACCTCAGCAACTGTAACAACTACAGGGGCATCACACTCCTATCTGTGCCAGGGAAGGTCTTCAACCGAGTTCTCTTGGAAAGGATGAAGGCAACCGTGGACGCACAGCTGCGAGATGAGCAAGCAGGCTTCCGGCAGAACAGATCCTGCACGGACCAGATTGCGACGCTCCGCATCATAGTCGAACAGTCCCTAGAGTGGAACTCCCCGTTGTACATCAACTTCATCGACTATGAGAAGGCGTTCGACTGCGTGGATCGAGAAACCCTCTGGAAACTCCTTCGGCACAACGGCATCCCAGCCAAGATGGTCAACCTAATCAGGAACTCCTACGGCGGCATGTCCTGCAGAGTTATCCATGGAGGGCAGCTCACAGACAGCTTCCAGGTGCGAACTGGAGTCCGACAAGGATGCTTGTTATCACCGTTTCTCTTCCTCCTCGCCATTGACTGGATTATGAAGACGTCCACCAGCGAGCGCAGGAACGGAATTCAGTGGACTTTGTGGAGCCAGCTAGACGACTTGGATTTTGCCGACGACCTTGCACTCCTTTCACACAGCAAACAGCAGATGCAAGAAAAGACAAACGTTGTGGCAGCCACGTCTTCACAAGTTGGCCTCAACATCCATGAGGACAAGACCAAGATCCTGAAGATCAACTCCACAAGTACCGAACCAGTCACCCTGAATGGAAGCCCCCTGGAAGAAGTGCAGTCCTTCATCTACCTGGGTAGCATCATTGACCAGCAGGGCGGTACAGACGCAGACGTCAAGGCAAGGATCGGCAAAGCAAGAGCCGCCTTCATCCAGCTCAAGAATATCTGGACCTCCAAAGAGCTGTCCTTGACCACCAAGATCCGACTGTTCAACTCCAACGTGAAGTCAGTCTTACTGTATGGAGTAGAGACCTGGAGGACGACCAAGACCACCATCAGGAAAGTCCAGACCTTCATCAACAGCTGCCTCAGAAGGATTCTCCGGATCCGCTGGCCTGACACCATCAACAATGCCAATCTTTGGGAAAGGACCTCCCAACTTCCTGCTGAAGAAGAAATCAGGAAGAAGAGATGGGGCTGGATAGGGAACACCCTACGGAAACCGCCAACCAGTATCACCAGGCAGGCACTGAGGTGGAACCCACAAGGCAAGCGGAAGAGAGGCCGTCCAAGAAACACCTGGCGACGCAACCTCCAGGCTGACACCACCAAGATGGGCTACACCTGGAACCAGCTAGAAAAAATGGCCCAGGACAGAGGACTCTGGAGATCTGTAGTTGGCGGCCCATACCCTGATAGGAGTGACGGGCAGTGACAAAATTTAGGAGATTTTGGTGACATAAGGGATTAGGATATAGCTATGCTTCGTACAATCCGGATACAGATAGTCGATTTATGTATAATCATTCAACAACATCATCATTAACTGATGTTGATCCAAAAACTCAAACACTTTATGTTTGTGAAAACAATTTAACATATTATGCTAATGAAATTAAAACTATCAATCCATCTATGAGAATTTAATACGATTAATTGATAGTTATCTTCTGAATTATCCTGATGATAATCTGAAAATGCAAATTATTAAAACAATCCAAGATATAAACTATATTATATCATGTTTAGAATATGCTAATCGAGATCTCATTGAAATAATAATTAACAGTAAATTTGAAATAGGTAAGGATAAAAAACTGTAAACAAATATATCTTGATCATTACAAAATATCAGAACAATAATTATCAACATTTACATTACCAGCATTTACAAGAGACCAACTAAAGAAAACACTCAATGATCTTATCAATGCAAATTTTTCTCTGATACTCACCGCATGAAAAAAGTATCACAACCATAAACAACCATCCTCAAACATAATAATGACCCAGACAATGATGGACGGCATATTGCTCCTGCTAATGTTAATATATCCTCGGTGATTGCGTAAAAACTAGTATGTGATGCTATTGATGGAAGATACCACATAAATCTCGAAAAATCAAATCAAGCCCAGCAGGGATATATTTCATATTCGTTTGCACCAACGGCTCCACTCGGATTTTTTAATAATTGAAGAGCCAACAAATCAAGTGTATATGCTATATAATAGTGATTCATTAACGAGAATTAATTTAAAACTCACTGACCAGTCCAATAATTTGATTGACTTCAGGAATGAGACTTTACAAATCAGTCTGTATGTGAAATCATAAAGGATTTTCGTCTTAAGACTGTTACCTAAAAGAAACTTCCGCTGAAACCAAAACTGTCATTTTTTTAGTTTGTCTGAAATAGTTTCGGTCTCCGTAGAGGCCTTATTTTTGTTTGAAAACATGGTCTGTTCACCCTTCTTGCTGCTTCTTGTTCTGAGCTCAACTGATGGAGAGCGTTGATCACTACATCCGTTGGCACTACATGTTAGGTTATTACACCTGGACTATGCGTGCGAACGACATCCGCATAAGACGTGGGTTTATTCAAAGATTTCATCAGCTTAACTCTAAGTTGCTCGGTGATGGTGTGCAGAATTTCATTTTCTTTCATCAACACGCTTTGAGTAGTTTTCAGTTACTTAATCTCATTACGGAGCAGTTCAATTGTTTGAGATTGTGCATGTACCTTGTTGTTTACATCAGCACGGAATGTATTAAGGTAATTCATAGTCACCAGTGTGATTTCGGTTGCCTTCAGAGATGTAACCTCTTCTCTGAGCGAAACAACATTTTGTTGAGGTTGAAAGCAATCACTCTTGATTTCAGCTCGTGAGAGTCTTGCTGAATTAAACATTTGTTTTACTTGCCCTGTGCTGTGTTGATCGTCATGTTCATAATGTTCATCTTGTACATTAGGGTTTGATTTTTCTTGCTAAAAATAGAATCGATCTCGCAAGGATCCCCTTTTATAAATATAGCTAAATAATAACAATCCCTTGCATATTTTATTAAACTACTTGCACCATTTCAGTTCTTTCTAACAACCAATTATCAAGACGGACAGCCAGGAACACCGCGTGCTCTGCTAAATAAAACTGACCTGTACCAGGTTACAATATCTTCACTGTCGTGTGCTGCAACCTCTAGCAATTTCTTAATATACATGTCTCTGGGCAGATTATCTAATTCCTGATCAAGTCTTTTAATATAGTCCTGATTGGGAACTTCAGATATGACATCTTGATATGTTGGGCTGTTACAACGGTGAAACGAATCTTGTGCATGTCAAAACATGTATTGTCGACATTCTGCGAACTCGTGTACTGAGGATGCGAGCATATATCTGCATTGCTTGCATTGTCAGACTCATCAATCACCAAATCTGCATCATAAAAAGACTTTTAACTACAATTAACATGTACAGTACAATCACCTTGATTTGCTGGTTCCATTTCAGTATATTTCTTCTTGGAGCTAGTTTCATAAACAGAATTATCCATGATTTGCACAGGAGCATTGTAACGTTCAACTGGACAGTCCGCGATCGTAAACCTCTTAGTTGATGGGTTGAGCTAGGTGGCGGCTGGTAATCGGGGCTGCTGCTCTGTAGTTGTAAATGATTGCTTGAGTGCTGCCGATTCAATGTGGTATCCCACGTATTTGTCCTGTTCAGTTGTCATTTTGAGGTCTGGAGTGGTCTTATACATCTATCTTCGTTAAACGGTCAGATTGGTATGGCCATTTATGATCCAGATAAGATGACTGCAGCGTAAGCGACCACATTTTAACCAAAAAAACTGTAATTTTTAACCAGAAATCTCTGTAATTCGACAGCTTTTCTAGCGAACACATTTCTATTTTGTTTTTTTTTAAAAGTATTTTATTATGATTCATTTTCTTGTGCATTTAAATGATTTGATGCTGCAAGTTAAGCATGTCGATAGAACTATATATATATATATATATATATATATATATATATATATATATATATATATATATATATATATATATATATATATATTTATAGTTACGTCTATTGGATTTAAAATATTTATTTTTCTAATTGTTAAATCCAAATTTGTCATTTCGGGTTTAATATTCATTAATTGGGAGATTTTATTTCTAGAAAGTTCATTCTGACCATCCTTTAACTGTAAACAAGTTTTTGACCTTGGCTTATTTACCTCATTATCTGACCTTGCTTCAGAATGATAAACAGGCCGTTAAAACTATTGGTTAATTTCAAGGACAACTTTTTATTTTTAGTTCTTGGGGGTAGGAAATATCTAGAGTACGTGATTTAGTGAAGGCAGACTCTTTCTGTGACCTTCCATGAACTTTTATCAATTTCTAGAAAATCACGTGATCACTTGTTTACTTAAGAAAAACAGTTATATAGACTGTTGCTTGGGATAGAACAGTTCAGTAGAATCTGGGCTTAAAGTTAGTAGTTGTGTTTTTATGTTTGAGTTATAATTTTAATTATCTTGTTCTGGACAATTTGTCAATTCATTGAAGAAAGAGGATTTATTTATCTATTTGGAGGAGAAAACATGTGCTCATAATTCGTTTGGATGATAATAAAACAAGAACTGTATCACGTGACATTGTCAGCCATTTTGGACTATATCGTCAAGATTCGAACCTGGAACTATTAGAACATTCATTTATCAGGACTCTTGCGATTCCATTAGTGGATTATTTTTGTGAATTCTATATTGGATTAATGTTCGATATGATTCTCTAAAACCGTAAGTTTATTTATTTTTTGAAAATAATTGTACTTAATAAATTCATTGTTCAAGTTATACAAGCTTGTTAGTTTTCACTCTTTCTGTGTTGCTGCTTTTTCGAGCCTAAGCACGTAACATAGAATTGGTGGCTATCGTCTCCGGATTGAGATTGAGATTGAGATTGAAATAAATTTGAATTTAAATTTGAATTTTTCCTAGTTTTTGAAAAATTTAAATCTTTAGTGAGACTGACACGCTTGTATCAAAATGACATCTAAGGTAGAAATATATCTTTCTAATCCTACCCAGGAGCATTTAGATCTTTTCAAAAAAGATGAGTTGGTTCAACTTGCAAAAAATACGATCTTTCTGAAGTGAAGGCTACTTTAACGAAACAAGATATCAATAAGATTTTGGTCCAGTATTTGGTAGAACAGGATCTTTTGGAACAAAGTGCTTTGATTCCAGTCAGTAAGTCTGCATCAGACTCTGACATTAAACTAAAGGAATTAGAATTAAAATTCCAGATGGAATTAGAGTTAAAGAAGCTCGAGTTTTAGGAAAGGGAGAAAGAGAAACAAATTGAATTACAAAAAGAGCAAATGCGAATTGAGAGAGAGGAGAAAGAGAAACAAATTTAATTACAAAAAGAGCAGATGTCGATTGATAGAGAGAGAGAGAGGAGAAAGAAATACAATTACAATTTGAAAAAGAAGAAAGAGAGAGACAAGAAAGGGAGAAAGCAAGACAATTACAATCTGAAAAAGAGGAGACAGAGAGAGAATTAGAGTTGAAGAAGCTGGAATTTCAGGAAAGGGAGAAATTACAATTTGAAAAAGAGGAGAAAGAAAGACAATTACAATATGAAATTAGAATGAAAGAAATGGAGCTGGCAAGTGAGAATCACCATCATACTTCAAATAAAAATTTTGATTTAGCAAGGAATATTAGATTAGTGCCCCCTTTCAAAGAAAAAAAAGTAGACAAATATTTTATTCTTTTTGAAAAAGTTGCAGAAAATTTAAAGTGGCCAAGAGAGAATTGGACTCGGTTACTACAATGTGTAATTACTGGTAAGGCTAGTGAGATTTACACTTCACTGTCTGTTCAACAAAGTAGTGACTATGATGTAGTTAAGGAATGCATTTTAAGAGGTTATGAGTTAGTTCCTGAAGCTTATAGGCAAACATTTAAAAACTACAGAAAAGAAGCTGGACAAACTCATGTCGAATTCGCTAGACAAAAAGAGCAGTTGTTTGATAGATGGTGTTTAGACAAGAATGTCGAGCAAGATTATCAAAATCTCAAGCAAATTATATTAATTGAAGAGTTCAAAAACTATGTCCATAATGATCTTAAAACTTATCTTGATGAGAATCAGATTGAAACCTTGGAAAATGCTGCTCGAGCTGCTGACGAATATTCTTTGACACATAAAGTTCCTTTTGTTAACAAGACTTCTACTCAACAATTTAATGGCAGAAAAGTATTTCCGCCTAATTCAAGCCCTTCTAAAACTCAAACTAACACAACTTTCAAAAATCAGATTTCAGAGAAGTTTGATTCTAGATCCTTGTCTCTTCCGACGTGTAACTTTTGCAAGAAAAAAGGACACGTTATTTCTGATTGCTACAAATTAAAAAATAGGCATCAGAATCAAGACAGACCTGTTCCAGATGCACTTATTTACAAGAGGTCAAGGTCATAGTCATGTATTGAAAGCAATACATTTGTTGGGTCTAATAAATCCCAGTCTGATTTTGATATGGAGAATTATGAACCATTCATATCGAAGGGTTCTATATCACTCTTGGGTGATTCGGACAATCACACCCCTATTAAAATTTTAAGGGACACAGGAGCTTCTCAGAGTCTTTCATTGTCAGATACTTTGCCTTTTCCTGAGAAGTCTTCTTCTAATGAAAGTGTTCTTATTCAGGGAGTACAGTGCGGCGTTGTTAATGTTCTTCTCCATTGTGTAAATTTGTCATCAGACTTAGTATCAGGACCTGTGATAATCAGAACAGTCTTGGTTTTACCTGTTGAGGGAATAGATTTATTGCTAGGGAACGACTTAGCTAGGGACAAGGGTGTGGTTAATCCATTTGTAACTGACAAGCCTAATTTGGATCAGAAAGTTGATCCAATTGAAAAAGAAATACCTGATATATGTGAAGCTTGTACAGTTACCAGAGCTATGGCAAAGAAAGCTCTTGAGAATGAAGTTGAAACGGGCAGTATTCCCTTGGCTGACATATGTATAGGTCAGGCTTTTGATGAGGTCACTTTTACTCTTGGTTTAGATCAATCAGAAGGTATTGATCATAGTGATTCTCTTTAACAACTCATTCTCTTTATTCTAATCAGGGTGATAATCTTGAGAATGATGTTAAAGAAGACAGCATTCCTTCAACTGACGCTTGTATAGGTCAGGATTTTGATGAGGTCACTTTAACTCTTGGTTTAGATCAATCAGAAGGTATTGATCATAGTGATCCTCTTTTTACAACTCATTCTCTTAATCAGGGTGATAAACGACGACAGTTACTTGTCGTTGAACAGGAAAAAGATCCTGAGATCTCCTGTTTGTTTCAATGTGTCATAAATGAGAATGAAGTCACTGAAGTTCCTGTCTGTTATGTCATTGAAAATGGAATTCTTATGAGAAAATGGAGACCTTCCGAGGTACCTGTTGGTGATGAGTGGTCAGTGAACTATCAAATAGTAGTTCCAGAATCTTACAGACAGGAAATACTTAATCTGGCCCATGAAACTCTTTTGGCTGGTCATTTAGGGATTAAGAAAATGTATCACAAGATCTTGACTCACTTCTATTGGCCAAAAATCAAAAGTGATGTTGCCAAATACTGTAGACCTTGTCATACTTGTCAAATGGTAGGAAAAACCAATCAGAAGATACCTAAGGCTCATTTGCAACCTATTCCTGCCTTTGATAAATCATTTGGTAGAATTATGGTAGTTTGTGTAGATCCCTTACCCAAGACCAAGTCAAGTAACCAATACTTGTTGACCATTATGTGTGCGTCAGCAAGGTTTCCAGAGGCTATTCCGTTGAGGAATATAAAATTTAAAATTACAGTAAAAGCTTTGATAAAGTTTTTTACTCAGTGTGGTCTTCCCAAATCTATTCAGTAAGGTTCAAACTTCATGTCTGGAATTTTCCAGCAAGTTATGAATGAATGCCCAATTCAGCAATTCAATTTAAAATTGAAACTATGGGTTGAAAGAACTACAAGGGAGAGAACTTTTGAGTCTGATAATGGAGTTGTGTTACTCTTGTTCATTCTTCTTACTTTACTTCAAATTAGATATTACGGCCCTTACAAAGTTAAGAAGAAAATGATTTAGTTAAATTATAGTATTAGTGCTCCTGGGATCTAAATAAATTACAGGAGTACCAGTATATTGAAAAAGATAGCCATGTTAAATATGTAATTAATTTAGTGGTACCAGTCCCACATAGTAAAGGAATATCATCATATTCTACTGACATTAGAGCGACAAATTGTTGGAATTCAGAAATTTTGAAAAATCTAGACCAGAAACATTCACATTTGCAAGTGCAAGAAAGAAATGAACTGAAAGTTATTATTATTATATGAGCACTTATGTCCAGATATTCTTACAAGGACTAACAAAATTTATCATGACGTTGAAATTGAAAATTCCAAACAGCATCCATGCTAGACGAGTCCACTCAAACAGGAATTCTTGAAAAAGGAAATTCAATATTTGCTGGAGAATGATTTTATCAAGCCCAGTAAAAGTGATTGGAGTTCACCATGCATACTTGTTTCAAAACCAGATAAAACTTTCCGTATGAGTACGGATTAAAGGAAGGTGAACAGAGTGACAAAAACAGATTCATTCCCATTACTAAGAATTGATGATTGATTTGATAAAATTGGGAATGCCAAGTATGTCACCAAAATTGACCTTCTGAAAGGATTTTGGGCAGATTCCACTACAGAAAGAGCAAAGAAAATCTCAACATAGTGACTCCAAATGAACCCTACCAATATAAAGAAAGTCCATTTCAACGCTTCATAAAAATGATCATCTCTGGTCTAGAAAATTGTGACGTCATCATCTACAACGACACCTGGAGAGAACATCTAGCAACAATTATACAATTCTTTGACAGACTCACTAATGAGTGTCAGACTGTTAATTTATTTAAAAGTGAGTTCTGCCTTGCTAGAGTGGCTTTCTTTAGACATTTTGTGGGACATGTGCAAGTTTAAAGGTTGAGGCTATTTCTTGATAATATAATTGCAGGCGCTTTTTCCTGTGTATAACAATTTATTATACTGTGTAATTTATACTAGTTCTTTTAACCTCATATATAAATTGGTTTGTGATTAAAAGAAAGTTTTATCATATAAACCTTTCTTTTTATTTTATGGGGGAAGGTGTTACGTCTATTGGATTTAAATTATTTTTTTTTTAATTGTTAAATCCAAATTTGTCATTTCGGGTTTAATATTCATTAATTGGGAGATTTTTTCTAGAAAGTTCAGGCTGACCATCCTTTAACTGTAAACAAGTTTTTGACCTTGGCTTATTTACCTCATTATCTGACCTTGCTTCAGATTGATAAACAGGCCTTTAAAACTATTGGTTAATTTCAAGGACAACTTTTATTTTTAGTTCTTGGGGGTAGGAAATATCTATAATACGTGATTTAGTGAAGGCAGACTCTTTCTGTGACCTTCCATGAACTTTTATCAATTTCTAGAAAATCACGTGATTACTTCTTTACTTAAGAAAAACAGTTATATAGACTGTTGTATGGGATAGAACAGTTCAGTAGAATCTGGGCTTAAAGTTAGTAGTTGTGTATTTATGTTTGACTTATAATTTGAATTACCTTTTACTGGACATTGTGTCAATTCATTGAAGAAAGAGGATTTATTTATCTATTTGGAGGAGAAAACATGTGCTCATAATTAATTTGGATGATAATAAAACAAGAACTGCATCACGTGACATTGTCAGCCATTTTGGATTACATCGTCAAGATTCGAACCTGGAACTATTAGAACAGTCATTTATCAGGACTCTTGCAATTCCATTAGTGGATTATTTTTGTGAATTCTATATATTGGATTAATGTTGGATTTGATTCTCTAAAACCGTAAGTTTATTTATTTTATGAAAATAATTGTACTTAATAAATTCATTGTTCAAGTTATACAAGCTTGTTAGTTTTCACTCTTTCTGTGTTGCTGCTAATTCGAGCCTAAGCACGTAACAATATATATATATATATATATATATATATATATATATATATATATATATATATATATATATATATATATATATATATATATATATATATATATATATATATATATATTGACCTTAGGGACCTAATTTTTTTTCCATAGAGATTGGAACTTAAATATTCGGAAATTTAAATAACTCGTGTGTGATTGTATGAGCTGCTTTTCAGTAGTTTTGGTTATTCCAATTCCAATCTTTCAGAGAAAGTCCACACCTATCTGGAGGAGGGATGGGAATAGTTTGAGGAAGAGAGTGATAAGATTGTCCAAGATGGTACTTTGTTCTGGCTACCTTTTTGAAAGATTATGCAGAACAAGTTACTAACACAGATGAGTAAAGATAGCATTGATGTAATTGTATATATTACGTGTTGAAATATCATATGCCAGTCAACCTAATATGACGTGTTCCATACAAAAGAGTTCCCTCAATGGTGCCTATGTGTTTATAGAAAGATATAAATATTGTAACAGTTGATTATTAATTGAATTGTGTGCATCCCAAGGTTATTGTATAATGTCTTGAATGCCCGAAAAAACACGTGACGATTGATTCCATTGGCTGAGAGAAATATCTTATGCGATAAGTTCGAGATTTAGACTGCAAGAACAGACTTATGAGCTTTTTTTTACCCTTAACTATTTTCAGTATTTTTTTGCTTATAATTTCATTGTTTTTGGAGTTTATGTATAGATATGTCTTTATGCATTAAGTAAGATGATAAAGTGCATAGGGCTTTTTAAGATTATGTGCTGTACTGAGTCCTCATTATTATTATTATTGACTTTGTATTGATCCCTAATTTTCCATTTCTTTATTAATCATTTTGGTGATTAAGCTTTACCTTTAATTTGATTGTATAATGAATAGTTATTTTGAATGAATTGTTCCTTTCATATTTGTATTATAGCTTATTTATAAACACTGCCATCGTGTTATCCTATGATAGTAACGAACAGTTTCATTTTTTATTAATGATTAAATGATCAGTGAATCCTAATTAAAGTATGACATTTCACTAATATTTTGTTTACTTGTTTGTATATTTATAAGACAGGATAGAGTTTATGTTTCATAAGCAGTTTATTGGTTTAAACATTTAAGTAAATAAATGTTCTTATATGCAAGTTGTTGTTGTTGTAGTGTTTGACGCCATTTTTACGCACAGGATAGGCTATACATGGCAGTCAGTATAAATGGTTGAGTAAATTCCCCAGGAAATCCTGGAAAGAAGTACCGACCCACAGTAAGCTACTTGAAAGCTTTCTCATTTACCCACATTGGTCACACCCGAGACACAAACCCACACAGACAGAGGTGCGATGACATTGATCTGTAACGGTGAACGCTTTATACCTCTCATGCACGTGGGGCACCTGTTATATGAGAGTAAACATTTATATTTTACAAAAAAGACATGAAAAATATTTCCATTATTGAAGTAACTATGTATGCTGTGCGTTGTTAGTAAATATATCAAGATACTATTTTAAGAAAAGCAATGTGGCTGACAGTTTAATTACAACCCATATTATTTCCGAAGGTACTGAGAGACTAAATTAAATTTACTTTTATGAGGGTGTTCAATTTCATTTCTTTTAAAGTTTTTTATTTGGACCAATCATATTTATTAGATCTTCTGTAACTGATCAATTGCTGGTTTAAGTCTGGCAGGTCATAAGAGTGCTCCAATGATGGCTTTTTTTTCTATGGGGGAAAGTACATGCCTGTGGTAAGAGTTTCTCATGGACTGTAATCTAGTTTGTCGTTGCTAATATCCCTGTAATCTAGTTTGTAGTTGCTAATATCCATGTAATCTAGTTTGTCGTTGCTAATATCCATGTAATCTAGTTTGTAGTTGCTAATATCCATATAAGCCATTAATTTATACCATTCATGTGATTGTGTTCATATAATGTTTTATTAAAAATGTATTGTTTGAAATTTTTTTCTGCAAATCTGCGTGTCACCTCCAAAACAATGGTCGGTCTCCAAATTCAACACCCACACCCTCACCATTTCAGAAGGAAAAGATTTGTGTTTTGTTTAATAGTTTTTTATGCATGTTTTCAAATATTCTCATCTTATTAAAAATAAATCTTAATCCATTTCAAATGAAAGTTTTACAACCATAATCTTAATTTTGATTTATTCAAAATTACAGGAGTCCTTTTTTCTGATAAATTTATTACTTTTTCATATGATATAAAAATGTTTAATTTTTTTGCCTGCACAATATTAATTGTTTCCAATGTAATTTTTTGCCATATGTAATTTTGCAATATTTTGAATTTCTTTTTACGTGGGCTAGTTTTTTAATAATCAAGCCAGAATTTTAGGAAGTCCTAGAAAGGCATTTATATTTACAATGTTTAGACATTGGAATGATTTTTTTAAATAATAATTTCAGCAAAAGTTTTTCAAAATATCCACTAATGTATTTGTCCATATTTCATACAGGGATGCTGAATAAAATTTTCTTAAAATGACAAATATTCCAACCTACAATTTCCACAAGACTCATACAATTAACTGTATATCCTTTGATTTAAATCTTAACACAGACATGTCATAAATTGATACTTTTAATTAATTTAGTCTTATTTTTTTAAAACATTTTTGAGGTCTTTTTCGTTCTTTTGCGGTTGCATATGTATATCAAAGTATTTTATGGTTGTGATTTTGTATTATACTACCTTAATGACAATATTTTCAAATATGTCTGTTTCCTTTTTAAATAAATTTATTTTTTATTGGTAGTAGTAATAGTATTAGTATTATTATGATCATTATTTTCATTAATGGGCATATACCTATCTAGTTGTCCAATGTATTATACTTTTGTAAAATTTGTTTACACGTTTTTCAGGGTCAGGTTGATGTGCCAGGCAGAAAGCCTTAATGGCATCATACCACAAGTTGGTACTCAAGAAAAAACAAAAGGTACTACAATCAAGGTCAGGTAGTGGTTAATATTCTTTATTGAAACAGGAAAGAATAAGTGATTTTATGACTGTAGGCTACCTTGTGAGGGTGATTTGATTGGCGGATTGCACATTCTTACAAGGTGTCCACTTTATTCGGTTCTCGTTATCTAGCTAGGAGATGATGATCACCGTCGGTGTTATTGCTCAGATCGAGTAATTATTAATACAAAGTGTGAAACGTACAGGTGGAATAAATAGATATCTGAGCAGATATATAGAACAGAATGACACGCCCCTCCCCCCTTCCCCCATACATGAAAAAACAACAATTTAATCAATTACATAAACAACTGTGATAATACATTACATTAGGAAGATACACTTCTTTTTTAAATAAATCTTTTACCTAAATTCAAACACAAATATATTTATATCGATCTGTTTTAAATGAATTTGTTCATCATAGATTCAAATGAGCAATCGAAGTTATTGCCTTGTACAACTTCATAACCTGCTTATTCCAGTTCACTCTAACTTCACTGTGGCTGTTTTTCACTTTTTCCTTCTCCGACCTCCTTACAGTCTCGCCTCTTTTTGGCTTTCAAACTTTGTGTCGGTAGATGGATACTTAAGTACGAAGATATGTAGGTACATGGATATGTCAGTGTAGTCGTTTCCCCTTTCCAAATAAACAGAGAAGCAACCTAAATCTTCTGTCATTTGTTCTACTGAGAATAGATCATTACTCTCCTCTTGTTATGTTAGATATGGTCCCTATCGGACTTCAAACAGATACCAAAGGCTGTCTGGTCAAGCTATACGTGGCAGACCATAAACAAACCTAGTTTCATAAGATTAATGTACTTCCTAATGGATGTTCCATCAATGATTCACATTAACAGCACACATAACAGTTCCGTTCTCGTCCGAATTACATTATTACATTGCTTGACTACATTATTTTCATCAAATACGCACACTCGAGTCTTTAGCATACACGAAATCATCTAAGAACGGTGAATTCAAATGGATTCTTGTAACTCATATCAAGTAAAGTAATGCATGAAATTCTTAGATTGCTATAACAATAAAGATGACAAATTCAAACAATTCATCAAACTTATATTAAGAAGATCATTGTACAAATTCAGATAGATATACTCATATCAAGAGAATTGATCTACGGATTTAAACAAATAAATTCATACATATATAAGCAAATAAATTCAAGCAAATCATTATATTGGTATTAAGGAATTACATAAGATTGATTCTGATATCTTGTGCTTTCAAGCTTTGTTCACTTCTAACGCCAGAATTGTGTCCTTTGAATGAATATCAGATTTGCAAGTCTTATTCCTACAGATATATTGTTGATATTTTTCTGATGTCATTTTCCCAATCAGTGGTAAAGCCTTTACTTGCAAGAGTTCATTTTCATTTTCATAATATATTTCTATGCATTTTTTCAGCACCTAACCATATTGATCTGTGGAAGCTTGACATGAAAATTGACTGGAGTCACATTCCAATCAATACTATTCCACATGCATACTCTCAGCTGAACTTCTCAAAACTTCTTGTCATATTTTGTTTCCTTTCTTCACAAAAATTTTATGTAAATAATTCTATGTAAATATGGAGAAAATATTCTAAAAGTCTGTGTCAATTCCCTGTTAGTTATCTTATTATTATTAATCTTTTTAATCAATAAAGAAATTGCGATTATGCTCAATTTAATGCATTACAATTTATTTTTATATTGCATACATGTAGTCATTTTATTTCAGAATGGATTCATTGCGCGAATATGAATACCAATCCACATATATTGCATGTATTATAAATGATTAATAATGATAGATATATTTTGATTAATTTAATATGATTGTTTCTGTTAATTTAATCAGAATATGAATTTATCATGGTCCAGCTATTATTTATTTTGAAAAACAACATAATATTTATTGCGTTATGTTATAACATATTACACATTTCATGTATTCTTGATCTTATTACTATTTTTTTCAAATAGAGAGGACTAAATATAGTAAGTCCAACAAGCCTTCCTACTGGCCAGCGGGAATACCCTTTTGTTCCCATTCCAAAAGACAAGGTAAAGTTATTTTTAGTTATTAGACATGCATATTTATTCTCTTTTGTCTTAATTGTATCGCTGTATTGATTGCTGCATAATTTGCACAAATGGGTTAATACTGAAATCCAAGTTTTTTGTATATTTGGTTTATTTTCTAAAAATCTTTGTAAAACTTTTATATTTATGTCTTCTTAAGATATAAATTAATGTAATTATGACATTAATAAATTGGTTTACAAATATATTTTCATAGATAATGGAGGTGGAAGAGTGATGACTACATCTATGATGACTTCTGTTCTTCACAGCTTTAAGAAGCATTGTCTGAAGGTACAGCTTACTTGTGTTAATAAATTGCAGACTGTAAAACATATTCCAAATACATCATTCATCTTCTGCGGCAACTTTTGGTATATTTGAGTTGTGTAATGGTTAAACTGTCCAGATATTGTTTTCATTGAAGATGGGTGTCCTACGTATTTTGCCATTTAATTTCTTGGCTCTGTGGCTTCTGTTTGCCTTGGTTTGAGTCTCGGGCTCAGCCATTGTGGGTATGTGAGAAAGCTTGCTTCTCATTGGTCAAAAATTCATTTTGGGGTTTTCCCAGGTTCTTCCTCCGCCATTTATGCTGTGCACCATGTATAGCATATCTTTTGTTGAGATATGGCGTTAAACCCTACAACAACAACATAACATTGATGTTAATGTAATGTCATTTTCTTGCAATTTTTCTCAAGATGACCTTTATCACACCAAAAGCTATAATTTCATAAAATTTAGTTCCTTGAATAGAATTAATGAATTTGAAAATGATTCGTGAATTCATAAAACTACACTTGCTGCATACCATATTGGCATTATGAGGAGATTTGATATGGCCGAGTACTGAGGCCATATGGTCTTGAGATTTTAAAATTCCGAAACAATTTGTATATGGTTGTTACCCTGCTTTAATATTTGAAAAACACACTGTGAATGAAATTGAAATAGGATTATAAGCCAATTTTAAATGATACAGTTTTAATTAGTTTATCTAAATGCATTGATGTACATATGTCAGTTTAAATCTTAACGGGTATGCATAAGTGGGCGGAATCGGTTAAGGATAGGTGATGTTTCCGAGTTAGAATGTTTTTAAACAAAAATAGGTGATGTTTCCGAGTTAGAATGTTTTTTAAAAAAAAACTCCGGTAATAGTAAACACTATCACCGGATAGATATTACACGAGTCGAATCATTACATAAAAGGGGTAAATCCGATTGAAATCATCGATCATAATTCTGTGAGACTATTTCCACGAGATTGAGTAGTAAAATGTTATTCTGGTGATATGTTTGATTATATTTACCAGCTGAGTAAAACTGATCTTCTATTGGTATGGTCATTTTAAAGTTCCGAGGATGATGATTATGACAAATTTGTATAACCTAATGGATAATTCTACCGCACAGAAGAACTCCATACCGAGATGAATAAACTCCCGACGAGACAAGTGACACAGAGGAATTATTGAGTAATTGTTTTACCGTTCCATCTGTCGCAGCTCATTACGCACAAAAAAGAGAACTCGTGGAAACCAACCAAACTTGAATTTCTCCATGATATACGAGCTAGCTGTGTTGAATACGGTCATGTCGGATTGTGGCATACCAAATACAATTACAATAATATTATTTCATTTAATATGATCGCGTGTTACCCAGGAAGTTTTCTTGGTCGTGGTGAATGTAGTAAATATTTTGCACGGTTCTGTCATCCCACTCATGAAATGACCATAGTTGCTATAAACGGACTTTTACCTGATTTTAACTTGACGAGATTCCCTCGTGTGACATCGTTTAATCTCGGTGAAAATCTTCATCCGATTTGTTATGTTTGGTTTGGTAGAAATCTCTCAGAAGACAAATGGGCCCCGATAGTACTACTATAATTTATGCTCGATAGTGAGATGTTGACATCGTTGACTGTCAGCGAGGCAATTATATCATATCGGAAACAAACTTCAATTTGGTTACCAATTCCTGTAATTTGTGAAGACTGAGATACAAATTACTATGAAGAAGAAATCTCAAAAGATCTCGGTAGAAAATTAATCGGTAACTTTACTCAAGGTGGATCGCGAGATCATAAAAGACGCTGTACACGATTAATTTTTGATAATCCTAAACGTGATTTTATAAGTGAGATGATAAATTTGTATCTATCGTTGAATATTTTGACGGTGAATCTCCGGAGTATACTTTTTTGAGATCTTCAATTATCGCTTATGTTTCAATTAATTTATTATCAACGATAAACATAATTTGTAATATCATGGTCAGAGTTGCCACATATTCATTTTATTTTAATCGAGAACACAAGAAAAATGTCGAACCATTTACTACAATCTTGAACGAATGTGGAGCATGGAGGATAAAACGTGAAACAGTACACGGATATTGCGAATCAGCTGATGTTCCCATTGAGGATAATTACCACGGAGATACAGTATCAGAGCTATCATCATCGCCGTCCGTTTATGATCCTATATCCAGACATAAGACTATATTTGAACAGACCGGGAGAATGCGGTAAAACAACCAGAGTTATTGATTTATATGGAGCGAACTCTGACATGATAGTATTAACTCCTACACACAGTCTTGCACGGGAGATGATAAACCGAGAAGTAAACGCTTGTACATATCATAGTTTCTTTCGGTTTGATGGTGACGCTTGGATTCCTTATCGAATGGGAACAAAGTATACATTATTTGGAATGAATATGTGCGGTGCAGTTGGATATATTACAAATAGTTTTAGATTGGCTATTAACGAAAAATACCTCTGTTGCGATGTGTGGTGATCACGGTAAACCACCACCGTTTAATGGGTCATCTCCTCATAAATGGCTTTTAAAAAATCTAGATTATTACGAGTAAATTAATACCGCTTATAGATCACTTGATCCGGAGTTAACCAAGTTAAAAACATAAATAAGATTACAACCGGATAACATACAAGGTAAAATAACATGTATAATTATTCATGAAACTACCATAGGGGATTTATGGGAAACGTGGAAACCAACCGATTTGATCAGAGACCCACTTCAAGTAAAATTATTTCAAATACATAAAGATAAATTTTCGATGGATCCAGTTTCATTGTTATAGACCTGTGGATACACGACGGCAAAACGTAGATGTTGATATCGCCGGAAAATCTGAGAGACAAAATCTAGTATAGAATGATATTGTACTAGTTGACATTAATGTTGTAGACGATGCGTTGAATGCTGAAAATCTCCATGGAGGTTAGGATACGCTATGACAATACATTCATCTCAAGGATTAACTATTTCTGATACGATTGTTTGGATCATAGATGATTTCATCCAATGGTCAAATTCAGTTCATTTAGCAGTCAGAAGATTAAATCAACTTATGATATTAATTAAGATCTCGCTGTGGTAACTGAGTATCATCGGGGATTACTTGTTATTGTTCACATGTAAATCCACGTAGAGTAGCAGTTAAATCTAATATATAAATTGCTGGTCTACTTTTTGATGTGACAACATTGGATATATTACGACTCCATATAGCATCGGTTGATCTTTTTCTAACGCCTTCAAGTTCACCAGCTTCATATAAATACCTCATGGTGACATTGTTACCTAATTGTGCTGAAAATCCACAGCGGGGTACATTTATATATTTTTTGTGATCGCGATAACAGGTTTCATATTAATCAATCGCGTAATTTCATTATTAAGCGCAGTTATCACACCGGGTAATCTTATAACCCATTCACGTGATTGCTTATATTCGATGAATTCCCTCAAGTATTGATATTCAAATAACCGGTATGCAAGTGTTTGATTAAACCTCTCAACGATTGCCTGATCGTAATGAATTGCAGTATGACCTCGTCTGATAATGGTTTTATGTTGTTTCATCGTCAATGATACCTTGCCTTGAAATTCTTTACCGGGATAAACCTGCAGGACGTTTGGCCATCGTAGAGGTCCTCGTTGATAATATCTTTTAAACGCGCAGGCAACTGCAGCTTAAGTCTTAGTCGTTAACGGTTCTGCTTCTTTATATCTACTCACAATATCAACAGCCAACGCGTACTTGTATTTTTTTTTACAGTATCATGCGGAAGAAATAATATATTAGTCTGATGAACTTCATTGGGGACACTAACATCAAGGATGCATATTGAATCTTCTTAGGAGGAGGTAAATAAATTTGCCATATCGCTTGTCGAGATAATCAATCTTTCGCAGTAGTATTTTTACTTTTGCAGCGTTGACGAGTCAACTTATTGCGGCGTTACCTTTCCAATATCCGCTTGGGGAATAATAAATTGATTCTATTTATAATATTAATTACCAGCAACTAATATCAGCTTACTTTTCATAGCAGTTTTTAGTAACCAGGAAGCTAATTTTTCTTTTAACGTTTTATCAGTAATAGAATTTCACATCTGTGATGTGTCGTTGTTGAAGGTCCTTACTTTTGTATGCGACATCATGCGCGTGACAAGCTTTATCGACATCGTTTACTGGATATTCACCTGATCAAGTTTGATTTTGATTATCAAGTAGAGTTCCAGGACCGCAATAATTTTTTTTTTCCCCTGGATATTTAGCCCATGGAGCTCCTGGAAGTTTTGTTAACCCGGCGGTGATATAACCTCCCTTTTTCAAACGAATCTAAAAAAAATTATACCACATTATGTACATTTTCCACTGATTGCATCTGTTTTTGATTGTTACAACAGGGATTGGGTCAATCGTTGGCGTACGAGCTCTACGTTTTACATAATATAAATCCATATTTATGCCTAATTAATATGAATGTAATTGATTGTTCAGCGACCTGATGACAGGAACCTGTTAAACATCATGCGATGTTACTAAATTCAATTAGAATGAATATAATTGGTCCATCAGGGTGTGGTAAAACACAATTGTTACTTAATCTGATAATGAGATGGATGAAATGGGATAAACTATATTTGGTAGCCCCAAGCGTAGACGATCAACGTTGCTACAAGGTGTTAAAAGATTTTAACGAGAGTGCAGAATCGGTAAGCAATGACGATATTGTTGAATTTATAACCAATATCAAAGAAGAGTCGAGGATATTGATGGGAGTATTAACAATTTAGTTGTATATGATGATGCGATGCTGGATAAACAAAAAAATATATTTTCATGTGGACAACACAAGAATACTGATGTAATTTATGTTACCCAGCAGTATACCCAAATATCTAAAGTGATCAGAGAAAATTGTAATATCCTCGCGGTATTCAACGGTGTTGACACACACGCACTTAGAAATATTCATCAAACCTGGTGCAACAGTGATATGGATTATAATAAATTTAGAAATTTCTTTAGTCGTGCTACCTCAACCCCTGCATGGATTTGTGATGGTAAATTTGCACAACCATTGGACAAGATATCAGATCGGACTCAATAAAATATTTGAATATAATCTAGCAACCGATTAACCGCAACAACCCTCAGATGTGTCATTTTTTCACATACACGGGATACACACAGGTACATTTTTTTTTACACACAGATGTATATATTTTTTCTTACACACACACATGTATATATTTTTTACATTTTAACAAATAAAGGCCTGTAAAAAAATTGGTGGGCAAACCCTCCTGCGGGTTATAAACTTGCGATTTTTGTTTCACACGCATGTACAATTTTTACATGTAAAATATAAACTTTTTTTAACAAATAAAGACCTGTATAAAAATGGTGGGCAAACCCTCCCGCGTGTTATGCCCTAGTGATTTTTTTCACACGCGTGTACATTTTTTACATGTAAAATATAAGCTTTTTTTTAACACATAAAGACCTGTATAAAAATGGTGGGCAAACCCTCTCTTCTTTTCGTGTAAATGTAAAGGTACCACCATCATGTTTTGGTGGTATTGTGATGTACATCTAATACAGATCGTACAGACAAGGAAGCGACTGCTAAACAAAATCATAGAAAGGAAGTAACTAAGACACAAACCATATGATGACTCAAATTAGATTCATACAGTTATTGTAAAAGGGTTGGTCATCAACCAGTCTGAATAGTGTCATTGATTTCCTTCCACGTCAATTATTGTATCACTAATGATAAATGTCGTGGCAAGGTAGCATGTTTTTATATCATCTTTTTGCGGAGGTAATACGTGTATGTTTTGCACAGTTAAAGCACTAGTTCAGACAATACACACCGCACATTGTTTTTTTTCCCTCCACAGGCAAACTTAAATAGCATAAAAGAGTTTGGTAATCCTCTAAATCTTTCTCTGGAATTCATTGTAATATGGACACCACATAAGAAGAATCAATAGCAGTCTTCTGGCCCTTGGTCAGTTGATCAGTGTCTGACCAATGGAACGCTTTCAAATGATCCAGTTCTCTTACATCATTCAGGTACCAGTGGTAGTCTTCTACCGCTAGGGGTAGTCATTGTTTCATTAAGAACTCAGTTCATAATGCTTCTGGGTTTATAAAATTAGTACCTACAATTTAGTTTTGCTGTAAAAAAAGAAGTTATCTTAGTATCAGAGCTAGTAAAATGAGCTAATTCAAGGTTTCTTTGTTTTACCACCATGGTCAATATTAAAATCCTTTCCACACATCCTGCAAGAAGCGTGAAAACTGCCCTAAACTGGAATGCTGTATTGTGCAATTCATGCATTCACCTCTGAATCGATTTTGTCTATTCCTAATCCATATGTAAAATTATTTGAAAAACATTTTTGCTCAAACACATGCATCAACTAGAATAAATCTGATACGACTTTTACCACCTGGTACCTGCAGACTAGTTCTGTCCCAAATATGCATTCGAACAATGGATCTGCAAGCAAAGTTTACAAGTTAGAAAACCAATCTGTTCTCTTCTCACTAAGCCATACAGCTGTTATAAATAGAAACCAAAAGTTTGAAAGTAGAAGCAGCATTTTTCTTAGAAATATGGCAGCTGCTATAAATAGAACATAATAATGTTAGGAAAGTGCATGCAAGTCTAGGGACAAGCATAATTTAATGCTGTATTTACACAGAAGTCGTCTTTCTAGAATACGGTCTATGGGATGAATGGGATGTTAAGATAAATTAGAAAAAGAAAATATATTTGGGAAAGGGGAATATACTGAAAATGTGTAATTCTATACATTCATGCACAATTTTGTGGAAAAAAGCACTGTGATCACACCAAAAGCATAATTGTTGGCATGTATGCAACAGGAACTAAGTGGATGGAGCTTATCGTTAGATATCGGAACTATCTATTGCTCCACATGCTGGACTTGTTCAACTGCAACAATCACTGGCACTTCCAACTAATCATATTTCTTCGCTGGTACAATTGCCATGCAATCAAAGAACATCTGTTCTGGGGAATGTTTTTATCTCTGATGAGTGTGTTTTGTAGGTTTACTCTCACACACTTTCACCTAAAACTACATGAATAACATATCTGCTGTATTTCTGCAATGGTTCACATTTTGTTCCAAAAACTGTGACAGTGCGTCTTTGGTAAATATCAGTCAAGGTCTTTATTTTATGGCCATTGTAAATTCAATAATACCACACCAAAACCATCCTTACAAAACTGAAATCTGTTTTATATGCGAAAATAATGATACGAATATTGAGATGTTATTAGAGGTGTAACATAAATGTTTGATACTGATGTAAAAAGAACAGGAATCATGTGACAAAAACTAGTGTTATGTCTTCACATTCTGAACATATCCTTCGATAAACTCTTTTTTGCTGCCTAGTTTAAGGTATTATAGTCAAATTGCTTCTACAACAATGCAATGACTAATACTAACATTGTAGTGGTCAAAGATAACATGTTCAAACATACACCATAAAGTCACTGTTGATGAAGTTTATTTTAAATATGAATTTTTAAAATCTGCCATAAAAAATTTGCTAGATTCGTATTTCTCCGCAAGACTATGCTAAATTTTAACAAATAACATGTGGGACTGAACTAATCAGAAATGAAAAATGTACAACTTCTTGAACCAAACATTCACAAAACTAACAATCAACACTATGCAGATGATCATACAAGTTTCATAAAGAATAAGAGTTTGAAAAGAAAGAAAACAAGTAATGATTATCCATTTACAATGTTCATTAATCATGCAATATTTCCTAATTTATATAACCCAATTCCTTATAAATTCATAATTTATACATAATGGGTAATTATCATTATCATTTCTTTTATATTATTTTGAAACCATTTATAACAATGCAAGGTATCAAACAATTCAAATTTCAATTTCAAAATTGGTTTATATTTTTCTCTATTAAAAACTTATCTTTTTTGATGTAATATCTCTTTAATTAAAAAAAACCTCATCAGTACACTTGAAACAAATATCAGTAACTAGATTCTCAAGTCAATATTGCATGGTGACAGCAATATGAATTCTTGCAACAACATACATAGCTTTTGACAAAATTAAAATTTTCAAATGGAACAAGATTTTAGAATTCACGAAGTTCATTAAAAGGGTAATGCACACACATCTTTAGAATCTGTGGGTGTAATTTACTTATAGCCCATCTGTGAATCATGTTATAGATTTAAATGTATGGTATAAAAGGTCCAAAAACACATAACATAAAAAAGTTACAATATGGCTGATCTGCTATAATTTTATGCTCAATAAAATTTTCATTTACATTTACATGTCAAAAAGAAATTGAGCGTTACTTATCTTCACATCCAATCAAAATAATAACAGAAATGTTCATGATATTCTATAGATCCATACATATAGACAAGAACTAAATCACAATCAACTGTAGCATTCCTAGGCCAATATGACCTATTCACCTTATTGTGCTGTTTTAAAAAAAATGTGATACCATCTCATGTCCTGATAAATACCTCATTATCATAAAGAAAAAATTATTTTCACAAAGGTATTTGGGCTTAAACAGAGAATTACTTTGAGCTGACCACAAAACTACTGTCTTGATTACAGTGAATCAATCAAAAACACTGAAACAAGATGTCTTGTGTGCACAATAATAAAAAATATACAATTTCTAGAACCTATGTCCACAGCTTTTCATAAGTTCCATCCCTATCAATCTGCCAATAAAATTTGGTTAAAATCCAAAGACGATCATTTGATTTATTGTTCAGAAAGGAAAATGTGCGGGTCTGAGAATCGAGGACTTAAAGCAGCTAAATGAAAGTGACAAGGTATCATGAAAATTATAACGCATACCAAATGTGGCAACAAAGGTTATCCAAGGTCTTGATCAATAACACAAATCCAATAATAATTATATCAACAGGTGGTTCGAAGGACAGATGGAAAGGTATAATTTAATGCCAATCCTCACTGAAATGCAGGAAGCAGGGACAAAATAAGGAGCTTTGTACGTTTTGCAATGTAAGTATATGAGTTGTGGAAGTTAAGTACATCTAACAATTGCTGAATATATGAGCCCAATTCAATGTGGTTGGCCAAGTTCCATATCACCCTCCCAGAGCAACATTGTTCTCTCTTACAGCCACCATGCATTTTTGCAAAGTTAAATATGTGATTGTGAATGCTTCACTTACTGTCTAGTTTGAGACAAAGTGTTCTTTTCTAAAGTTTCTCAGAATTACTTGGCAGTTTTGATTGATTGCTCTTTCTGACAAAAGTAACAATGGTAAATCTGACATTTAGCTTACTTTTCATTTCTCTAAAGTGTAAAATCGTACATTTTGCACAAAAAAATTCTCTTCACACACCAGCTTTATTATAAGCACACACAAAATAAATGTGTTAAAATGACTTGTCGGGCTTAATACATTAACTTGTAAGTAAGCTTAACTATTTAACCAAAACGCGACATAAATGTCTTCTATCACCTTGATCTTTGACCTTGCATCTAATACAAAAATTCTTTCTATGTAATGAAGTAACCTTTACATTCCAAATAAGAGTGGAAGTTTACTGCATACTAAAATGCACACCCACTTGATACAGACTGATGTATTGCAACAAAAAGGTGCTAAAAAATGTGCCATTCCATTTTATCAAATTGAAATAGGTGTCACAGGGCTGATCAAAGTTTACTTGTCCCACCTACATTTTCACTTGTCCTCAAATTTTAACTTCTTTCCAAGGTTCAGTGAGATGTATGGATTTTAATCCATATCAGAACAAAAAGAAACAATGTACGGTACAACACATTTATTCTTCATTTTCAGTTCATGTTATTGTCAAGGTGTCTTATGTTTCCTATTTATTGTCAAGGTGTTTTATCTATACTTTGTTTGATTAGGATTTTTAACGCAGCTTTAACAATTTTTCAGTCACACCGCTAACATGTCTGCAGAGAGGCAGTTTATAGTAATGTCTAGCACTGGGGTATCATGCCACAGACATGTAGCATGATGTCCCACCCAGAAACATTATCCTGACACCAGGCTGACCAGTCCTAACACTAACCTCTTAATGCTGAGCGCCAAGCAAGGCAGCTGTTAGTACCATTTTTGTAAGTCTATGGTATGACTGCTGGGGATTGAACCCACGACCTCCCACTTCAAAAACGGACACTCTAACCACTAGGCCACCGGAGCAGTGCTTATGTATACTATTTATTGTCAAAGTTTTTTATGTAAATTATTTATTGTCAAGGTGTTTTATGTATACTGTTTATTGGTGTCTTATGTATACTGTTTATTGTCAAGGTTTTTTATGTATACTATTTATTGTCAAGGTTTTTTATGTATACTATTTATTGTCAAGGTGTTTTATGTATACTATTTATTGTCAAGGTTTTTTATGTATACTATTTATTGTCAAGGTGTCTTATGTATACTATTTATTGTCAAGGTGTCTTATGTATACTATTTATTGTCAAGGTGTTTTATGTATACTATTTATTGTCACGGTTTTTTATGTACATTATTTATTGTCAATGTTTTTTATGTACATTATTTATTGTCAATGTTTTTTATGTATACTATTTATTGTCAAGGTTTTTTATGTACATTATTTATTGTCAAGGTTTTTTATGTATACTATTTATTGTCAAGGTTTTTTATGTATACTATTTATTGTCAAGGTGTTTTATGTATACTATTTATTGTCAAGGTGTCTTATGTATACTATTTATTGTCAAGGTGTCTTATGTATACTATTTATTGTCAAGGTTTCTTATGTATGCTATTTAATGCTCTTATATGGCAATATCAGTTTTTCCAACAGCAAGAATGGAAAGAAATTTAAATGGAAATTTTCTGGAATTGAGATTGAACCCAATGTCTTCTTTCATGACATTATCAATTAACAGAACAAAAACTATTGCAACCCTCGATCCATTTTTTAAATAGCACCTAGTTTAAAATTCTTCTTCTCCTAAGACTGCATACCACATTTCCATATCAGAAGATGGTTTTCCATCATGGGATAGGGTGTAGGCTGTATTAAAATGAGACCCCATTTAGTTATTTTTTTTATTTTGTACCCATTTATTTTCTAAATGGCTGTTACCAACTTTAGAAAATGTTTGCACATTTTGACTGTTTCATGCATGTACTTACTACTGTTATGTCTGTTCTATTAACAAGAACAATTAACAAAAACAATGGCTGAATTTTTTAAAACCTGTGCTAGTTTGGGTTATTGATTGCAATAACAGCAAAACCGGTTTTCTTAAGAGCTAATGAATACTAACTATTGATAATTATTCAAAGGTGGCTGAGCATTTCTTTGCATCTTAGACTTAATTGCATCATATCTGTGCCACAATACCTAAGACTTATGTCTCCTTCAAGCAACAGTTACCTTAAATTCAGTGGCAGCATAACATTGTATCCTTTCACTTTCATGTGAATTGATCTTTTCCAAATCTTCCTTACAAGATCACTTCATCTGACAACTACATCAGAAAAAGCGATCACAACATAAATGATGTCATTTAAATGCAAACACAGAAATATTTTTTTAGCAAAATGTTTTGAGTGCAATACCTCACAATGAAGTGATAATCAACAAATAAATTGCCGTCATCTAATAAGTTCATAAGGAAAATGGTCACTTACATTGCTGACAACTCAATGGATTGAAATAAAAGTGTGACATCATACATCCACGAATATCTGCGATGAGTAAAAGACAAAAAATACAAGGACTTAGTTTAATGCACTGCGAATTAATCATACCAGAGCCAGGGTTCTGATTGGCTGCTTGGTCCAATATACACTTAAACAGTAATAGAACTAATTACATGTAATAGTTATCAATGACCGCTCTTTTTTAGTATCACAGCATATCAATGAACAGGCAGATTCATGCATTTAGCATGTCTTCATGGTATGACATGAATGACCTTGAAAAAGTTAGGTAACATGGTTAAAGCAGGGCCATCCAACCATTTTTTAGCTAGTGGCTGAAACAGGAAAAAAATTAGCTTAATGTCACAGGACACATGAGCAATAGCAGTTCCTTGTCACTAATTATGCATATTAATTAAAATATATATTTTTTAATTGCTGCCTACATGGTAACAGGCAACAAAATGTAAAGTATCCTGCCAAATGTGTCCTGTGGGTTGGACACACCTGGATTAAAGTAGGAATATTTGAATTAACCTGACTAGTTTTATAAACAGGAAAAAAAAGCATTGTTCCAAATTAGCACTGTTGTAAGAATTTTTGTACAACTTCAAAAATTTGTAGAATGGGAACTCACTGGGATTTGATCAGCCCCGTGCCTCAAGCCATATTATTGAAATTAATTTAGTTTTAAAATTGCAAAAATTAATGATTTGCCCTGGTTTAAATGCTGCATGAAGATAAATTTGATACCCTGGCACTTGCAAAAATGAACAATCTTTAATCTGAATCTATATTAAGAATGTAGCACTCCTGAGATTTTCTTCTCTGTGAAAAAGCTACGCAATACTAAAACCTGTCCAATTCCAATAACTAAAACAATAAATGATTCTCCAATGGACCAACACATGACTCTCTTATTTAGATCTTCAGCAAATGCTCGTCCCTGGTTCTCACGATTTCGAAAGTACGTCTGAAGGTCGAGAATATTGTTCAATGATTCGAAGATATTCTGTGATGTCGATTCCATCTATAAAAAAAAATCCAATTGAATTTAAGTTAAGCAGAGATCTGATTCTATTCTTTTTTTTTTGAAAGTATACAACTGACATCACATTCACGTACATAAACAGTGATTAATGACCACCTACAGGTGACGGAAAGATGCAATGATGCCCATATTATTAGGTCAATGGCTTTAAACCATGAATACAAGGATGATAAACTTTACACATCTGTGTTTGGGGCCCCAAGTGGCTGTGTGGTCTAAAGCGTTCTCCATTACGGATTACTGCCATCTCACCTCTGTCTGCATTGGTTCGAGTCTCAGATTAGGCCAACATGGATATGTGAGAAAGCTTGCCAGTAGCTTCTCGTTGGTTGGTGGTTCTTTCCAGGGGTTTCCCCTGCTTCCTCCTCCACCATTACCACTAGCCGCCATGTATAGCATATCATGTGCTGTAAAATGGCGTTAAACCCTACTATAACAACACATCTCTTCAGGAAAATACACAAGCTCCCGGAGAAACAAATTTGCTATATACAGATTACTCAATCAAATTATTTTGCAACCATCCACCTCTGCAAGCATAGCATTTGTGAGTCAGATTTTAGTGCAATAAATGCTATAAGGAATTTATATAAATTCTGAAATGGCTGCTTAATATCGCAAGAAAACTTTAGTAGCATAAGCAAAATAGCCTCCCCCCTATTGATAGATAAAAAAAATCACCTTGATGAACGGGTGGATAAAATCACCTAGTAATGTACACATCTGACTAAAGATTATGACAAAGTATGAGTAACTCGTGCGTGGTCTAAAACCTAGGCATCATCATTAGTTTTCTGCCAAAAATTATCCAAGCATTTTAATCCACTCAAAAACATTAGATTCAGAACAATTAAAAAAGGGGATCTTAATGTTGGCAAATTTTGTTCAATACCTATTTAAATACCAAATTGCAAATACAAATGTTGTTGCCAAAAATATATACAAAATGTATATTGGACAAAGTAACTTTGGGATGTAGCAAAACATATTTGGTCTGAAAGGGGTCGAGGTAAATGAATCGACTGAATGACTTGGTACGTATTATCTGTAGTTGTAAAAAAAATAAACTTTATTGCATAAACACCAAAATTTCATTTAATATAAACAATCAGGTTTTCCTATTACTCCTGAAACTTTCCCTCCTTGTTAAAAATTTATAAACACAACCTCTAGATTCCCAATCAAATTAAACAAAAACAAATCATCCCGACACATGCAATGGATATTTCCGATTGAATCTAGTGGACCATCACCTCTGACAACAAATTCTTAAAAGATTTTACTTAGTGATGGCAACTATATTTGATGGCAGAATGGAACCAGTTGTACAAAGTTGACCGGCCTTCTTCCGATGATGGCCGTATTCAGGCCCGCACCTAGGAAATTCTGGGCCCCAGGCAGCTGAGTTCGGGCCCCTTTCGTGTTTCAAATATGTGCGTATATGTGCCTATCTAGCTCGGGCCCCTGACAAGTGCCATGGTTGCCCCCCCCCCCCCCCCCCGTGCAGGCCTGCCATATTTTTCAGCATATAGTAGTTAAAGGTTTTTCTATTATTCTTTTTACTAACGGTATCTGTTTTCAATGGCAAATCAGCATCATTCATAAAAATGTGAAAGCCTTTTATGCCAATTTGTCTTTTGTCTAATTTTAGTAAAATTTCATTTAGTAGTTTTTTTAATGACAATTTGTTTCAAGGTCTGATATATAGTAATGGTAGTTACAACTGCTGCAGACCAATATCATTTGTACAAACTAACAAGGCCATCATGGGTGCTTTCTCTCAAATATGACCCAATTTTCGTTTATGGTACTTACCAGTTCTTTTAGTGTTAGAAATGGGGGTCACACTTTGATAGCAAATTAGTTTAATTTGTAAATACCTGAAAGACCTTCATTACAGGGTGATTTTTGAAGAATTGATTAAATCCTTTTTAGTGGATTGTGAGAAGTATTTGTAGATTGTTCAATTTTGGCAAGGCAACCATATCTGATGGCAGAACAGCATCGTTTGTGGAATTGTTAAAGCCCTTTATATCCCATGACGATCTATCCAATTAGGTCAATTTTTTTTTTATAGAAGTTTCTTTTAGATGAATATGTTTCTAGGTTTTTCTACTTTTAGTAAGCATGGTCATTCATGATCACACACCACGTGCTAAATTTTGTTCAAAGTAGTCAAGTGGTTTACTGGTATTTGATAAGTAGTTTAAAATGGTAAAACTAGTTTGATCACAGGCAAATCATGATGCATGTTGGGAAAAGGTGTAATACATGATCTAGCTGCTAACAGCAAGGATAGGAAAGAAAATAAATGGCAACTAATATTCTAAAGTAAAACCAATACAAAATCATTGTACACACAAGTAAAAGTACATGTTTATCTATGAAACAAAATAAAAGCATCATACACACATAAAATATACATTTGTTCCCCTTATTTCAAGGACTTTTCCAAACCAACATATAACAAACACTAATAAACATAACATACAGAAATGTGTGAATTCTTTTAAAATAATATGAAGCATAGTGCAAAAACTATAGTTCATACAAATATTAAATGTTTTGACAGAATGTATTTAATATAACCCAGTGTTTTATTTATAAGTTTTGTACATTACAATATATTCAAGTCTATTTCACTTCAATGATTCAAAATGTTACTTTTCATATTTTTTAAACTCATATGTACTATACAATATCAATGTTTAGTTCCATCAAACTCTAGAAGTTGCTCCATTTGTGAATACAAATTTTAAGCAATTGTTCTCTTTTGAACATGTACAAAACTTGCAACAGTAAAACTTGTCCACAAATATCTGATTCAATAACATTAATATTTATGTATGACATAAAATCAAAGCTAACAGGTCTCAGTAAATTTGTTATATACGACAGTAAAACATGTAATGAAACAGTGGCTTTAACAAATTAACTATATTCAGTTTGGTACCACATGACCACCTAATTTGAAATTTACGTAATACAAAGTCAGACACATAGCCTATACAATATCGTAACCAAGGTGACATAGCAATGCATGAATTGTGGTATCTTCATGCTGAACTGACACCGAACTGTGACTGCAAAAATTCCAAACAAAGTAGGTGACATTGTTCCAGAAGTAGAAAAACCAATTAAAATACAGTATCTATTAACCAAATTAACACACAGTCCCGAGTATCTATTAACCAAATTAACACACAGTCCTGAGTGTATATTAACCAAATTAAAACACTGTTTTGAGTAAATATTAACCAAATTAATACACAATCCAGTGTGTATATTAACCAAACTCAAGCACTGTCCAGTGTGTCTATTAACCAAACTAATACACTGTCCAGTATGTTGGCATCTTTGAAAACCTAACACATGGGTCCAGTGTGTCTATTAACCAAATTAACACACTCTCCAGTCAAGCTAAACACTGTCCAGTATGTTGGTATCTTGCTCATGTCAGGGCATGGGGTGTGTGTGTTTGCTCTGTGTTAACAAGTTCAAGCCATACAAGCTTAAACCATTTCTCCTGATAAAGATACAATTGTGCTGTTTTGTTTAACACATTCCGCTACACAAGCTTATACCACTTTGAAATCACAGATCTAAATATCTGCTGCATAAAAATGAGAACTTTTCTAGAAATTTGTACAATTAGTAGATCCTGTTCATCATGAATCTCAACAATGCAAATTGTATCTGAAAAGAAAACACTATTTTAAGCTATATATTAAAACTTTTTCAGCACCTTGCTGCATCCACAAATTTCCTAAATCTTGATACAAACTAGTTATTTTAAAGCAAATATATAGGCATATACTTGCATACTATGTTCTTCCAAGTCTAACACTACAGCTGATGTAATAGATGTGTCACTTTCAAAACCTGTAACACCTGAATCTTTCTGATGCCATCAACTCAGATGCAGCAAAAGTGATACCTATCGCTCACAATTCGCAGGCAAAATAAAAACCTTTCATACACATATTTACACAACAGTTCTAACATTCCGCTTGATGGCCAACATACAAACACTAAACACAACACTGTCATCATATTTTCTGTCTCTTTTCTGTGAAGAAGCTTCTCAGGACGAGAACTTGTCCAACACCTATGATGAGAATTAAAACAGTTTGTCCAAGAGACCAATAGAAGACTCTCTCATTAAGATCCTCTGCAAATACTCTGCCCTGAGACTCACGCAACCTGTGATGAGTCTGGTAATCTAACACTTCGTTTAGCTGCTCATGAATTGAAACTGCAGTAGACTCCAGCTAGAAGACAATAGAAATTAAAACCATGACCAGGATTCTGCTCGCCTGTTTTAACCCTAAAACATAATACAGTACCATTGCTAAAAATAGAACCATACTACATTGACCTTCCCCATACCCATACACCAAAAGCATGCATAAAAGCACATTTTGAAAAAGCAATATAGCAATTAGGATTTTATTTAGGTATCCATGGTCAGACTGGGTGGGGAAACTAAATTTGTGAAAAGTAATTGCGTGTTTATGCAGTAAGAAAGCCACTTGTGTGTATGTGTGTAATTAGGATTTTTAACATAGCTTTAAAAAAATGTCAGTTATATTGCTATGACATGTAGCATGATGTCCCACCCAGTCACATTATCCTCACACCAAGCCGACCAGTCCTAACACTAACCTCTTAATGCTGAGCACCAAGCGAGGCAGCTGTCAGTACCATTTTTGTAAGTCTTTGGTATGACTCTGCCAGGGATCGATAACTGGATAATTTACCATACTGTATGAATTAAACTGCAGCATCAGAGGGGTAGATGCCTCTGAGGGGTACTTTTGTACAAAAACGTGTTGGTGCCTAGAAACATGGCAACAAAGGTGGTGGGTGTCCTATATCTGAGGGACCACACACACACATTGTGTGTGTGTGTCTATATATTTATATATATATATATATATATATATATATATATATATATATATATATATATATATATATATATATATATATATATATATATATATATATATATATAACCGCTCCGGTGGCCTAGTGGTTAGAGCGTCCACTGCAGAATTGGGAGATCGTGTATTCAATCCTCGGTCAAGTCATACCAAAGACTTACAAAAATTG
This sequence comes from Unio pictorum, assembly GCA_030141615.1. Lineage (NCBI taxonomy): Eukaryota > Metazoa > Mollusca > Bivalvia > Unionida > Unionidae > Unio > Unio pictorum. Next base: position 1,874,944 of record JARLTB010000025.1, read on the forward strand.
GTACTAACAGCTGCCTTGCTCAGCATTAAGAGGTTAGTGGAAGAACTGGTCAGCCTGGTGTCAATACAATGTGACTGGGTAGGACATCATGTTACATGTCTGTGGCATGATGCCCCAGAGCTAGACATCACTATAAATTGCCTCCCTGCAGACATCTTAGCGATATGAATGAAAAATTGAAAATTGTTGAAGCTACATTAAAAATACTAATCAATCAAACAATATATATATATATATATATATATATATATATATATATATATATATATATATATATATATATATATACTTATGTATAAGCCCAAAAATTAAGGGGAAAAAAAGGCCTGGAAGAAGGGGGGGGGGTCGGTTTATCTGTGGGCAAAGATCCAAGTCTGAAATTTTTAACGCTTTTTTCCCTCCCTCGATTTTCAGTACTGTTTCTATCGATCGCCGAAGATGAAATCACATACCTAATGAATCCACATGGCTCATAAAATTTGTGCTGTCGTGAAGTGAAACAAATATTTTTATCTAACTTAAGTGGTAGGACAATTAATGAAAAATGTCTATTTAACAGATGTCCATCCACCAGAAAATGCTGCTATATGTATTATTTTAGCCACAGTGGTACATGTATTTTCCAAAAGAACCACCATATTAGTAATCTCCAGTCTAGTATTTAACCCACAGGAAATCAGTAATCATTGAACTCTACGGTATCACACAAATGCATGCTAGCTTATTTAAGTGTAAATATGAAAAGAATGTACGTAAAAAAAAATAAAAGAATTATGATACTGAAGGTATATACGACAAACATTTTGATGGAGAGTAGAAATACATGTACGACAGTCTTAAAGGAACAATAGCGAGAGGCTCCATAGGGGTTTGTTGCACGCACGCTTAGGAAGGGAAAATACAGTGCAAATATATGAGTCAGAGTGAATAATTGTAAAATAATATAATTTGCGGGATTTGACAGGTGTTTTAGAAGTAATTGGCCGCCACAGTTTATATACTACTGTTGTTTAGTTGCTTGCAAAGCAGAGTGGTTTGTTAGCGGCAGAGTGTTGTACAATAGCTACCATATGCTTAATCTGTGGTAAATGCCTCAGGGATAATAGGTTTATTTTGTTGCACAATGCCAATGACTTTACTAATACATGCCGACTCTCAGATGTATTGTTTAATGAGATATGGTAGTGGACATGGTTTCTACACAAAGTTATAAACTGTCATAATACTTGACAATGACGAATATATATGATGAAAGCACGCCAGTAACAGAAGCAGAGTTTTGTGAACTTACTGGCGAGTCTGATACAGAGCCTGATTTTGAAGGTTTTTAAAGGTGATTTAACTTTCATAAATAATGATTTTTGAATGAGGATTAATTAAATTTCCATTAAAACTTAACACTTTAGAACTGTTTTAATTTAATAATGTGATTTGCCTAAATAAACATATTCAGAACTCACTTTGCGCATCTTGTAATGTACTGGAAGTCTAGAAATTATGGGTCGGCTTATATACAGGTCATGCACTTTTTGCCAATTCAGTTAGTGGGGGGGGGCTCGGCTTATACGCGAACGGGATTATAAACATATATATATATATATATATATATATATATATATATATATATATATATATATATATATATATATATATTCACATGCAGTGTGGAAATACATGTGCTGACAAGTGTTTGCATGGATATGGAGAACAGCAGAATAATACATTGTAATTAATTGTAACTTATAATTTACCTGAACAAAGTAGCAAGATTATAGTAATTAAAACAGGTACAAATACTTATCACATGCCACTTAAACAACATACTTTCAGGTGTTCATTCAAATCCTTGCAGGGTTTTTTTATAACTATTTACACCTATCTGCAATTAAGCTGTTGTAATCTAGGTAACAATTATAATTATAATATTATTTTTTCTAATATGATTGCATGTCAAAATAAAGGGTACAGAGACCATGGACACATAAACCGTAAGCAACAAAAAAAGGGACCTGAAATTTAAAAACATAAAAAATATGAAATTTTATTTCTCTGTTGCTAATGTTAATTAAGGAAGTCTGTTAGTGCAGAGGAGAGTACCCAATTATACAATACATTTGTAATCAATTACACACTTATACCCAATTATTGGTTTTACACTATAATAAATAAAAATCATGATCATGTTTCAAATTTAGCCATCAACTTCTCAACTGTATTCACGTTCTAAACATTATGTGTCAGTAATTTATATATCAAGTTTCACTTTCAATGAGCTTTCACACATCTCTACGAATCCAACCTCCCAGAAGTTCTGAGTCATTAGAATGTCATTATCATTATTAATAGTCTTTTTATCCGATAATGCCTCGGATTAGCAGTATTTTCAAAGCAGCCTTACTGATACATTTGTCATGCCAAAGAGAAGATGTCACCATAGTTTTATCAGTATGAAATTACTTAAGAATTTTTTTTTCAACTTATTCCGGGAAAAAGAGCATTACAAATGTCACAAATGATTTCCACCAGCTTTTATAGGATACATGCTAGTTGAATATACTAACAGAAATGTTGCAACAGCAGTCGATTAGATGGAATACAGTGATAACCAAGAATTTCCACTTCTTTTCCAATCTTCTCTTTTGAGATACTCTTCTTAAAACATTGCTAGAAATCGAGATGGAATTCTTCTTTCAAATACATGTTACCAGTTTTTTCTTGTGAAAAGCAATTACATGTATCTGACATCTTTTCATTGGCTTGACAATGTATCAAGAGGGATACATCTTGGAATGACCTGAGATAAGTATAACACTTTCGACCAGACATGTCTCTTGAATGGCTACATATTAAACTCAAAAAGATGTGTTTTGTTTTGTTTGTTTGCTTTTGTAGGGTTTAACGCCATTTTTCAGCAGAAATGGAGAGCGCTTTAGACCACTCAGGGCCCTTCAAAAAGATGTGTGATAACTTGCTAAAAAGGAAAATATCTTGACATGTTGCTTACAGGTGGTGCTGTAAATATGAATGCCACTAAGAAATTGATGGCTACAGCTACAAATCTCATCTAGTTATTATTATTTATTTAAAGGGACATGTATTAGAACTCAATGTGTTCATGAGGAAAAAAATTCCTGAGCCCTGACAAAAATTATTTATCGTTGAAAAGAAAAGAAGCAGTCAGGACATTTAACAAATGCACAATGCTACTACGAGTACACATGCAGATATTGAACGATATTGATAGACCGTTGTATCAAAGTTAGAATATTTGAGCGTTCATGTTAAGAGAATCGGTTTCTAAAACTAGATGTGCATGCATGGCATATATTTACATTTCTGTGCCAATTCAGTTGAGTTCACTTACATGTCTACCTTAACGCTTCCAAGAAACACTATGGTTATGCTTTATCAGCAACAATGAAATTAAGCTCAGACCTCAACTTCTGTACAACTTCCATGACTCAAGATTGCATATCTCATGTTTTTTATTATCCCCAAAACCACATGCAAAACACCATTTCCATCCATTACCAAAGAATTTGTAACTCAAAATAAATCTAAATTTTTGTCCAAATATATCACAAATGTCCTTAAGGCTTAACTGCAACTTTTGTATATCCGACCTTTAAACCCCAAGAAAGGGACATATGTCTTACAGATGACTGCTGTATGGTAACCCATGTACCAAGGCTGCCGAATTTCCATCCAGTGAAAACAGTTACTGATAAGACAGTTGGGCTGGGGGATATCATTATAAATATGCTCCCATGAGTGGTTACAAAATAACCACTGGCACAAAATGGTTGACAAATTTTATGAAATAGTTCATAAAATATGACTTTCAAAAATATGACATCCTTACATCATTTATGCCAGTGTCAACACTGATACAGCCAGAAAAGTGACATATCATTGTTTTGTTACCAATTAATCCGAAGAACCTTTTATGCCAACCTACCATAGTCATAGCTGTGGCATGAGCATCAATGTTTTTTAGTATTGGCTGCTCATCTCCCACCTGGAAATCAAAGTACACCACCTTATGAGAAAAGGTGGAAAACTCGTTACTGAAGCAGAACTTGTGAACCCCTGTATCTGTGGCAGTCCAGGTAAAACTATCATACTGCTTCTTGACATCTTTGTATAAAATTTGACCATTTGGTGCTGTCAACTCCATGTCGACATCATAATGGCCTCCAGTGATCACCTGAAACATAAAAACAGTATTGCTCTGATTACCTCCCATGAAACAAGGTTTTGGAAACCGCAAGTTCATGTTCCATTCAGCTCAAATACAAACACATTTTAGTAGGAAACAGGGCAATACTGCAATTTACATTCTGTTGAACTGAAATGTTTTCCAAAATTCTTGAGATTATCTGCTCAAATTTTGACAAGGAGCTGCAGAGAATCTCTGAATATTATGCAACCAAAATGGTACAGGTTCATATTTAATATATTTTAAGTTCCTGTGAGCTAACATGGTGGCTAAAAATTCAAAGATAAAGCTGAAGAAATGAGTGAACGACTTTACATACGTTCAATAAGGATAATTAGTATTATTTCCATGGATTTCGAATCTGATTGCTGGTGACTGACATTCATGGAAATAGTCATATAGAAGCAGGAAGAAAGAACAGGAAGAAGGACTTGTACCGTTATACCTATCCTAGTTTTTAAAACCTATATTTGAGGACACTCTTCTTTAACAAATCAAGTCATAAAACAAGAGTATGTTGAAGCAACTTAAGAAAACTACAATATTTTCATAAATTTCTAGCTCATTATAAGTAACTGTTTCAACATTTTAAATTCTGATCTCTTCTGAAATCAGGGCCAACATATTCTAAAACATAACTTGGAAATATAAAAACCAGCAAGTAAGAAAACTATGTGAAGTAAGTTGAACCCTCAGAAAGAGAAAAGCTAAGGGGGCTCTTGAAGCACTTTAAGTGTCATTACAACATCAAACTAAAATATTGTAAAAGAATAAAAGATATTGAAGGGGAAACTTTTGTGTTTTGATATCTATAGAAATCTTAATATTAAAGCAAAATCAAATGAGAAAGGATGATCTGAATATTGTACATATGTACAGGAATCAAAACCAGTAACCAAATATATGTGCTTGTGGTCAAAGAAAACATACAGACCCCGGGTTGGTGACTTAAATTCCACAAGTCCTGACATCCAATTTGCAATTGCTCAAACTTTCTCCTTTTTTTAATACTGTCATACAATGTTGCAATAGCTACATTTCAAGTAAAAAATTCAATAGGGTTCCAAGGGTATGAAGGTAATGCAAGTGATCATCACTACACTCACTGGATGGTCTTGATGTTCAAACTTCTCTGCTGGATTCTCCAAGTGAATCCTGGTCAAAACGAGTATCCTCTGACCCTTGAAATGCCATTTTTGATAGTTGGACATTTATGTTGGAGTGTAGTGTCCGAGTGTAGTATCCAAGTCCATTGTCTATGTAAAAGTTTTAATTTGTTGTCTGCATATGGACTCCGCTTAGTAGCTGGCATAGTAAACTTGAACAACATTTCACTGAGATATCTTGATGAAATTCAACCTGAATTTTACCATTTGCATTCCTAGTCACATTATTACACACATACTAGTGTATTTACAACAGATAACTAATAGATGACCTCTGCTGACATTCATTATGATTAATATGCTTCATACTTAACCAGCTTTGTGTAGTTGCCTTATCCATATTTACCCTTTATGTCACACAAAAATCAAAGAACAACCAACAACAGAATGTGGAAATGACAAAACAACCATGCTCATTGTTTCAAACAAGATCAAACTCCTGTAGGTTTTAAGGCTACAGACTGCTCTCCAATACTAACTGCAACATGACAATTGTGGAGCATCCAAATCAATGGAAAGCAGTCAGTAACTAATGATCATATTCTGGGCCAGTTGCAATGAGCAGAAACAAAACATTGTGAACACTCCTTCTCATCACATGATACCAAAATTGGTTAAATTGATAATACACATATCTTGAACACAACAAAGCTATTTAAACACTTCTTCAGTATTAATAAACATACTTCACCTTTACAGATTTTGGCATTCCCTGCTTCCACTGCATTCCAGCCAACTTAAATACAGGTCAATTGAATTTAACAACATATCCATTTTCTTCCATCACAATTTGAATTTATTTTAAAAAAAAAGACATCAAAGTACAATCCAACTAATGCAATATGACTTTAATTTCAAGACAAGCACTGATATTGGCTGCCAAGTGTTGTGAAATATATCTGAAATTTGACTCCTCATTCTGATATTAGTCAATCTCGGAACATGCTAAACAGCATCATTATTTAAGACGTAAGATGGTGACTCCAAAAACATAAATATCTGGGTTGATGTCTTATGGTGTAGGACTAGATTGCACACTGCTTCAAAGAAGAGGCAATTTTGTTGACAGACTTTTGGATCCATATGGCAGAGATCTAACCACCACTTCTATGAATTCTTTGCAAAAAATCTTTCAAAATTTAAATGTGGATTAGCAATCCCTTTCCAACCCCTAATGCATCACAAAAAAGACATCCTGAAACATGTACGTTTCATTTTAGACACACCCAGGAATTGAAAACATGAATTAAAGAAATGATCTGAAATTTGACAGGAAAACACATTATAGTAAATGAAACTTAGTTTCAACATGTACAAAATATACATTACCTGTTACTTAGTCCTACATGTAAGACATAAATCGACCCTGATATTTAAATTCTCACACAAGCAAATGGATTTGTTAACAAGTTATACTGGCTTCCACTTCGGTTGGTTTTAATGTAATAGAAGCTGGGAATGTGTTTTGGGGGGATTGTCATAATCTGAATTTATTAGAAAAATACATTAATGTTAATTAAAGTTCAAATGAAGCAATATGAGTTTGTTGAGGCTGTCAATGTTCCTACAAGTAAGATGTACCACATGTTTTTTATGCAAAGTCTAATTAACAGACTTATGTAGCATGTTCTGATGTTGACCAACCTCAGAACAAGTGTCCAAATATTCAAGAATAACTCACATACTTGGCAGCACATTAAAGCTTTTCCACAAATTAAAATCAATTTGATTTAGTTTTTTTTTCTAATAAAGTCAAAATCTCACACAAGCAAATGTACACCATTTCAAGTTCTTTTGACCTACTTTTTGCTTGGATGGAGTGCGATGTTAGCAGCTAGCAATGCCAAAATCAGTTTTAAAGGATAAAAAATATTTTGAACAAAATAAAGCTATCAAAACACTTTCTTCAATATTAGTATATATTTGTTTTGCAAAGAAACAGTTTAAGCCTAATCTGATTTTGCTTTCCTTGCTTACATTGCTTTACGATCAGATGAATGGAACAGGAAAATGTTGATCATAACAGTAGCCATGTCAGATTTTTATTCCATCAGGATAAAGACAGCAAAGTAAGTACACTGTAAATTCAATTCTAGTCTGAATGTACCTCCCTATTGGTAACCCCAACCGATTTGAAAAACAAAATGTGCAAATGAGATAAAAGAAGCACAAAACTTAGTTAATTTGTCAATTTATAATTTCAAACCCAATTAGACCCAGAGGGCCATAACACCATTATTTTTCTGCAGGTTTCATTCCAAATGTACATTTTCATTGTAAAAGATGACCATGCTCGCTAGTCATTTCCAGTTTCTGGACGAGTCCATTTTAAGTAACAGGTGTATGCATAAAGAAAGAAAATACAACATCATCTGCATCTGATAATTTACATTGTTGAATCAAGTAAAGGAAAAGAACTACAAATTTGCCTTTCACATGGATTTAACAAGCGGTGTAATTTCTATGTTCATGTATGCCAATGGGTACAACTCAAACTCAACATTATGGTACATTATACTCACCAACAGTGTATGCAATATGGTGCCGTGTTAGTATGAAAAGACTTAAGAACAAAAGGAACAGAGGATGCCAGAGTTTGGGCCACAGACAGGTAGAAATTATAAAACAATGAATGAACTGAGTTCTGTGAACTTTTTATCACATTGAAGATTTGTTACTGAAATTGCTACAGGGATACAACCAAACAGGGAGGTATATTCAGACTAAAATATTGATATTTGTTGAAAATCACTTACATGGGCTGCCAAATATGTCAAGATATTACTGAAAATGTTATTTTTCATTCTCATGTCAGTCGACTTGGACAAAAGCTACACATTGGTGCTATTTTGGCATTAAAGCAAAAATACTATATGATACATTGTATGTACATGTAGTTAGATTAGGGTAGTTCTACAATATAAGACACATCACGTTATTTTTGTTTTAGTGCTATGTCTTACTATCCATATAACGGACTTGTATAGCATGTTCCGATGTCAGTTGACAAAGTTTCAGGAATATCTCACCCACCTGGCAGCCCATATTAAAACTCTTCCACAAATTGATATTTAATTAATTTACTTACTGCGCTGTTTTTATCCTGGTGAAATAAAAATCTGCACCAGAAAATAGAGATGCATTTTTCATGTTCCGTTGACATACATTTGAAATTTGTTGAAATGCGACTGTAGGCACAGCATGCCATAGTTGGTGCATGAAGGTTCATGTAGGGGATATTTCTTGAATGAAATGAAATTATGCTTACAGTTCCAATAGGCATATAATATTTTTTATTCATTTCGTTAAACTCAACCAGACGTCGTCATTTCTCTGCTTTCACCGTTTTCCAGCCAACTGATAATGTAGGCCAACAAAACTTGAAACAGGTTTATTTCTTTTAAGAATTTGAATTTATTAGAGAAAAGACACCAGAGTAGGTGACTAAAACATTACGACTAATTTGCAGAAAAGTGTCGTTATGTTAGTTGCTAGTTGCACAAGATATTCCTGACAATTTTACATTCAAAACAATGTTAGTCGACATCAAAACATGCTACACAGGGAAGTTAGTTAGGCTGTAAGACCTTGATGCCCACAACATAAATATCAATGTCAAGGTCTTACATGTAGTAATAATAATAATAATAATAATGAGGACTTTGTATAGCACCTGATTAGAAGCTCTAAGCGCTTTACAACATCTATAATGATATGAATACACTACAGAAAAACAAACAATAAAAAACATGAAATTGGAAACCATAAAAACATGCTGAAAACATATGATACAAAACATTATTAGTTTGTTCCTGCAGTCGGAAAAGGTGAGCTTTAAGTGCACTCATAAAAAGGACCAGTGTCTTTGTGTCTAATTTCAATGGGCAATTCGTTCCACATTACCGGGCTCTGGTATGCAAAAGAATGTTGTCCATATAAATTCTTTTCATAGTGGGAACAATGAGTATACAATTGTTAGAAGAGGAGCTAAGTCATGCTGGTGACACATGGGTGAGGCCGGATAAGTATGTTGGACTGGAGTCTGCCACTGAAACATAGCACAGAGAATAAATTTTATGTTTGATTCTGTATCAAATTGATAGCCAGTGTAGGGTACAGAGAAGTGTTGAGGTGTGCTCTGATCTAGGTACTTTAAAGATGATCCGAGCAGCTGTGTTTTGAACTTTTTGAAGTTTCCTGAGTAGAAATTGAGAAGAACCAGACAGAATTGAGTTACAATAGTCCAGTCTTTAAAGTACTAATGAACACACAAGTGTTTTAGTGGCATCAACTGAAAGATATTTGCAAATGGAACTGATGCGTCTCAGTTCAAGATATGCAGCCTTGCACATGTTCATGACATGTTGGTGCAATGTGAGAGTAGTCTAGAGTAACACCTAGGTTTCGTACTGACTCTGTAAATTTAATGCTGATGTTCCTGATATTTATTGTCTGAGGTAAAGGATGTGAATGAGAAAGTCTTTGTGCTGTGATCAGAATGGCCTCAGTTTTGTCATCATTCATCTGCAGCTTGGTACATGTCATCCATGATTTCACATCAGAAATGCAACTCTACTCCATGGATGGTAGCATCAACTTCAGTTGGGTGGCTAGACTTGTATATTTGGGTGTCATCAGCTTACAATTGGTGAGTTTTGTTTGTTTTTTTATGGTTTAACGCCAATTTTCAGCACATTATAGGCTATACATGGCCGCCAGTATTAATGGTGGAGGAATAACCCAGACAAACCCCGGAAAGAACCACCGACCCACGAGAAGCTACTAGCAAGCTTTCTCACATAACTACATAGCCAAATCTTAGACTCGAACACACGCATACAGGGGTGAGATGGCAGTGGTCCGTAACGGAAAGCGCTTTAGACCACTCGGCCACTCAGAGCCCCACAATTGGTGAGACACTGGGTGATGATCTATGACACTTGAGTGCAGCTGAGTGTATAGAATGAAGTGAACAGGTCCAAGAACAGACCCCTGTGGAACACCAGAACATAGATCAACTGGGCTGGAAGAACATAGATCAACTGGGCTGGAATGTATTCCATTTGCAGATACAATTTGTGTCCTGTTGACTAAGTAGGACTTGAACCACTGTAAGGCTATATTCTAAATGCCAAATACATGCTAGAGATGGTGAAGTAATATATCATGATCTATTGTGTCGAATGATGCAGATAAATCAAGGAGAGTCAGGACTGTAATCTTTCCACTATCCAAAGTAGAGAGAATGTCATTAAATACTTTCAGAAGATTGGTTTCAGTACTATGGCAAGGGTGATATGCAGACTTATATTGCTAAAAAGACTGTTTGAATTCAAATGCAATACAAGCTGGGTTAGAACAACTTTTTCTAAGTTTTTTTTATATGAATGGGAGATTAGAAACTGGGCATTAGTTCTTTAAATTGTTATGGTCAAGTGATAGCTTCTTCAGCCGACGCATTACGATGAGAGTTTTGAAAAATGATAGGAATTCCCCCGATGAGTGAGATATTAATAACATCAGTTAGTGAAGGCAATATTGGGTCTAAGCACTCAAGCAGCAGTGATGATGGAATTGGATCAAGTTCGCAAGACTGGTGCACTCTCCATCACAACTGTCCGTATTAAATCCATAGAGACAGGTTCAAATGCTCCTAATTACTATGATTAGGGTAGTCCTGCATATAAGACCCGATACTGATATTTATGTTTGGGGCGTCAGGGTCTTACTGCCTAACAAACAGCGCTGTGTAGTGTGTTTTGAACACTATTGACAGGAGAATATGAGGTGAAATTTTCATGATTATCACATATTTGACAATAAATATCAACATTCAGAGTTATTGGTATACTTACTTTGTTGTCTTGATCATAATCGACTCAAAATCTGACACTAGCAAATGAATGCATTTTTATGTTCCTGTGACACACATTTCAATTGGTTGCAATGCGATGGTGGCTGAGGAATGCCGAAGTTGAATTCAACAAGGCCGTTTTATTTTAAAGAAATGAAAGTATCAAGTATTTGAACAGCAAGCAACATTTCGTTTCGTTCAAGAAATATTTTCCAATTAGAACCTACTTGAACATACTTCGGCATACCTCGACTACTGTCGCATTTCAACAAATTCAAATGCATGTCAAATGAACAAGAAAATGCATCTGTTTGCATGTGTCAGATATTGATTCCACCAGGATAAAAGCAGCACAGAAAGTATACTAATTAAACATAAATTAGTGGAAGAGTGTCGACATAGTCATAGGTTGCCAAGTATGTGCGATATTCCTGAAACTTTGACTACTCATTCCGATGTCGACTACATCAGAACAGACTACACAAGGCTGTTATTCGGATCGTAAGACAATAGCACTTAAACAAAATCAACATGTGCTATGTCTTACAGGTAGGACTAGGATTAGGGCTGACAAGTGTGTGAGATGTTCCTGAAAATATGACTTCTCGTTCCGATCTTAATCCACCTTATAACATGCTGTCTTTATTTAGGTAGTAAGACGGATGACATATGAAGGGAGGCATCTAACTTTGTCGGACTACCCGTTACTATGGTGCGTCCATCTGGGCATGTTTCTTATTGCGGCATCATAAATCTAGCTCGTACTATTTTCAAATGCCATCCTTCTATGAAGCAAATGAAGAAAAAATTCATTAAAATGGCAGATTTTTAAAATTTACAGACTGACCTGAAATTCTAGGGTGCATTCGGTGCCCTTTTCGATGTTTTCAAAGAAACACTGTTTTTCATTGTCTGGCAGTTCGAATGTCAATTCACCGGCTAAGGATGCTGCAATAAATAGCACTAAAATACAAAATAACTGTACATATTGTCCCATAGTGATCTGCTGATGGATAAATTAAATTAGACCTAAGTAAATATTCCTTCTAGGCTCGGTAATAACTGCGCAGATTCATACACGACTCATACGCGCTGCTAATTTGTTTGTACAATATGGCGAATAATACATGAACGTGGCATAGTTTGGGTGTATACAGGAATTGGTGTTCACTTTATTATCATACCAAAGCAATTTGATCCCAGATGAAGTATCGTGACATCTTGATAGGTCTCACTGGATAGTTTCGCATTTTGACACCTCCTAATATTTAAGGTAGAAGGCATTAGCCTAATTATCACAATCCTAGCATTTGTCAGTTCACACATAAGCTAAATCTGTAATGCGGTTTAGAATTACTTTGAGCTGGGCTTAGAAATGGGTTGACTTGTTGGTGGTGACTGTCTGTCACAGACTAGTCTGATCCCCTGCTTATTATGCTCCCATGCGTTGCACTCCGCTATACTAAGTATACTTAGTATAGCGGAGTGCAACGCATGGGAGCATACTAAGCAGGGGACCAGACTAGTCACAGACTAGCATTGGAGATCAAATACGTAACTCGGGCTTCAAATGAGCAGCCGCCTTGAATGTAAAAAAAAAAAAAAAAAGAGGGGTTGGTGGCAGTGTTGGTTCAGTATAAATGTCACTAGTTGCATAAGGAATTAACTGTAATACCTCAGTCAGAATCTTACAAGCATCAGCAGCAGAGGGGGCGAATCGGACTTCTCTAATTGGGGTAGATTTTAAGCAAAACATTTTAAGTCTCCATTTGCCAAATGGAGCCTTAACGATTTGTCAAATCAGGGGTTTCTCAAAACCTCTTCGGTTTAAGTCTCCTTTGCCAATGGAGCCTAAAAAAAAGCGTCGACGAGGCAAATTCCTCGAAGACGCCAACGTCGCCGCCGTCTGCTGCTATGGTGTTAACAATGAAAATCATTTAGGATGAAAATCATTGTTGAAATTCGAAGAATTTTCACGACTTCACAAACAGACTAATTTGTAAAACCTCACCTTGCAGATCAATCAGATTATTAGACTGGTCAGTGAGTTTGAAGTTGATTCTCGTTAGCGAATTATTATGACATCGCATATAGACTGGATTAACCGGAGACTCAATAATTAGAAATCCTGGAGGAGCTGTTGGTGCAAATGAATATAGAATATATCCCTGCTGAGCTTGATTTGATCGTTCGAGATTTATTTGATAGCTTCCTTCGATAACATCACATACTAAATTCAATGCAATCACTGAGGATATACTCACGTTGAGCGGCGCGATATGCCTACCACCGCCGTCTGGGTCATTATTATGTGTCCGGATAGTTGTTTGTGGTTGTGGTGCTGTGTTTTTCCATGCGTCATGGATTTTTTTGAAACCTTCATCGATGGCATCATTGAGAGATTTTTGTAGTTCTAAGATATTATATCCGTGTAGTTTGAATGTGGGAATATCTTCTACTACACGTATATTATACTTCGTTGCAAATTCTGTTCTTGTTTTAGGATTATCGTCACCTAATACCTCTTGATTGATTTGCAAATGAAATATTTCCATGTCATTGATGATTCTATTACATGTTTCTACGACGCTGATAAATTCATCTCGGGTGAGAGTACCGGATTTAAGAGATATTAACAACAGTGAAATATCGTTATTGAACGCTGTGAAATTTTCAGTGATTTTATCCTGTCGAGTTGTGTAATATCTAATACCCCGACCATCTATTACCCCAGTGAAAAAAATCAATTTGGTGTAACCGCTATAGCTTTTTACTGGATTATCAGATTTTATCCTGTCGGTTATATAATCAGATTTTTGTGGTTCAGGTGGTAAATTAACGGTTTCTCCCCGAGGTGGTAATTCAGGCCATCCTAGTACGGTTCTAATAGAACTCTGATAAATATCTACGTCATAACTTGGCGAGTTTATCTCAATCGCGGATGATAGCGTCGGCTCATGAACCGTTATAGCGATTTTCGATTCTGTTCCAGTAATTGATTTAATTCTACGCTGGAATTCAGCATTGATTTGTTCGATTTGGTATGATCCGGTTGGTATTGAAACAACGTTCCAGTCTGGAGTTCCGTCTTCGCGATTCTTATTCGCAAATACTAAGCTGTTATTCGGTTGTTGACCGCCAAATGCTACCGACCTAATATTAGGCCAACTGTGATACACTCGTAGTTTTGCTAACGCGATCTCCTTCACGGGTATCGGAATAGGGAAATTTACACTGAATTCAGGATTCGTTGATGTTATTGAGATCATGCTGGTTTGTACTGGGTTTGTGTTCTCCACTGCGGAGTTGTCATTGTTATTATACTCATGATGTATTTCTAATTTTGACATCGCAGAATCATAAATACTTACTATCACTGTGAACTCACTATCGGATATCGTTGAAGTTATTGAGATCATGCTGGTTTTCGGGTTTGTGTTCTCCACTATTCGTTGAAGTAATTCCTGCGGTGTTGTCATTGTTATTATACTCATGATGTATTTTTAATTTTGACATCGCGGAATCATAAATATCTAGCATCGCTGAGAACTCACTATCGGATATAAATGTATCATCGAGCGACGACGTTATCAACAAGGACAATTGCGAGTACGCGGTTGGTACAACATGAAATTTAATTATGTAGTCTTGCAGTTTGCGTTGGCTGCATGATGATATTTTTATTTTGTTATTATCGAAATTATTTCCGCGATTGTTGTTGCTACTGATATACAAATTGGAACAGCTATCGTGGCAATCATTGTCATCGGGGAGAGTATAATTCCGGCTCCGGTGATTACACCACTCACAGAGTACACGGTAACGTCAACTGCTGTGATTCTTCGTTGGTATTTTTTCATTTTCATTGCATATTCCTCAGTGAAGGCTTTGAGTTTAGTCTGAAACTCTCTGACCTGATCATAGCGATATTGATATACCGAAGGTACCGTTGATGACGAAGTCAACAGTGATGACATTTTATTTATTATTACAGATTTCAATTGGAACAGTTATTTACTCAAATCCGCTACGAATTCCACATACCATGTTGTTGAAACCCTAGCCAAATTCTTATCAGTGGATGCTATTGTGAACTTTTCAGTTGTATCCTTGTCGATGATCGTTGATATCGTATTGTTGACCCCGGATGAACTCGACGATGATATATTAAATTGAGTCGGTGTCACTAGTGTTAATCGATAAATACCTTTGACGGTTGCAGTGATACTTAGTATATTGTCTGTAGGAGTCCACGCAAATGATCCGTGTTGGATCGTGTATACTAAGTTGTTGGTTTTCTCATGAGGAATTTTTGTTTTTTCAATGATTGTTATCATCCTCGGAAAATCATTTTTGATTGCTTCGATGAAGTTTTTCGTCTCATCGATGGATTTTTTAATATCAGGGAGTTTTATTTCAATTTTATCCAACGTGGTTCCAATAAATTTATCTACGATGTTTCTACGAAAATTTGATAACTGTTTTCCGTTATCTTCAATTCTAGATTGAAGTGTTGCTAGTTCCAACATATAATTTTTTAACTCATCGTTGAGAGTTTTTAATCTATCTGTAATCGTCGATAAAAGTACACCCGGTCTGAGTTTACCCTGATCGGAAAATAGCGCAACGGTGTTCTCGATTGCGTTTCGTTGTTTAACTAAAATATCATCCAACGACACATTACTAGTTTTCAATTTACCCTGACGATCTTGAAATACAACTATTTCCCCGGGGTCAACACTTGTTAAGTTCAACGTCTCAGCTATTTCATCTTCGATTATTCTCTTTATATTACCTGTTGCAGATATTTCTGTGGTTGGTTTCTTCAGCGCTGATAAAGATCTCCCCCCAAATATCAATCATGTTATTTTATACATCTTTCTCTAAAATCGTTTCGATTTCCAGCGATCACTAGTGTATTCATTTACGACAACATGTGGTGGTTTTCCAGATGTTGGAATAGCGTCAAGGACATTTAATACTTCGCTGCCGCATATTGGTGGATCATTCATTTGTTGTCTTGGTAGCATGGAATACCATCGCCTCACTTTGTGAGGAGTTTTTAAGCGGTTTATATAACGCGTAAATTCCTTCGGCGGTGCTAATCCATATGAATCGAAATAAACAATCCCACGTGGATCAATCGCGTATACAACCCAGTGAGTTCCAGGTCCGGTGCTGTTATCGAGATTAATGATACCTGTTTCAACACTGTTTGGTTGTGTCGGCAACTGATCTTTCATAAAGACACCTCTGAAGTTTTTAATCGCCAATTTTTTTTAGCAGCATTGAGTAAATCAAAATTGGACATAGGAATCGAAGATTCCACAACCATAGGTTCCTCAATCGAAGGTTTGGAAATCGAAGATTTCTGACTTTAAAACCGTTCCTGGGATTCTCAGGCCGCTTCCTTTGTACCATGAATACGGGGTTCCTGGCAGTCTTAGACCCTTTCCCTTTCTTTTATTACCCTGCCCAGTTGCCTTTTTTAGTGCCATCCCTGCCGCGGCCCCAACGGTTCCTAGCACTGCCGCTTTAGACACCGCTGGGGCTGCTGCTGAAATCAAGGCCGGAATCGCAGCTAACAACGGGAATATACCGCCGGTTTTAATCATATTTTTGATAGCAGCCGCAGAGAAAGTGATATGAACGCCTTATCCTTGAAAGCATCATTATTCGCCCCGCCAGTGATCTGACTGTGTTTCAACGTGATTGTGGTACCACATTTTTCAGCCGATTTTGATTGCAATTTCTTGAGTTGACCTGAGGTCAAGGTAACACCGATATGACTGTATGACATTATACAATGGCAGATTAATTCTAAATCGCAAAGCGATTCAATGGAAAAATCGAGAAAATCGTTTAAAATTTCAACAAGGACTTTCAATTACATGTTTTTGGAAAACACTATATGTTTTCTACTGGCGTATCTACCCCTCTTATTCTTCCACCAACACCTTCGAGTAGCATTGATTTGTCGCTGAGAATGACAGCACCTGCTCTATAATTAGCAATAGCACCACGAAGCACATTAGCTCTAAAGTGTATATCAACGACGGATTGTCTTGTTAAATCAAGACGTTCCAATGAAAAAAAAATAGACCGGGTATAAATTCTTAAAATCCAATTGTGATATTTGCAGACCAGTATCGACATTTTGATCGCGTGCCATAAATGGCAACAACCGATGATACACGCGAGCAATATGATTTTGACCGTAATCAAATTGTACATCTTCAGATGGTTCCTGCTGGCCGTTTATTCTCAGTGAGACGTCTTTAACACCTAATTGATCAAATATCATATGGCTGAAACGTTGATTGCCAACTCGTGTGTTATCCTGTAACGCAATAAATATATGACGTGGCGCAGCGACGCCTTGTTTTGATGCTATGTTCCACGTAAATAACCCGTTAATATTTGATTGTTTAACATCTGTACTTACCGTTAGCCAACTTAGTAATGATTTTCCTCCTTGGTCCATAAATGATAGTAATCGTTCTTCTGCGGTGATTGATGAAGTCAACACTGGCATCCACAATGATAGTTTTCTTAAAATAACTTTACCAGCATCAGCATCTGGAATCCTCCAAATTGCGTCATTATCATCACTCTTTCGCACGAGTGCTACTGTATGCTTTGCTCCGTAGATAACTTTTGGAACATTTCTACAAAATCCAAATATATGATGCAGTGGAATCGCGTATGAAAATGAACTACGCGCTCCTCCCAACATTAATATAGATTGAAATTAGGATCGTTGTTTATAATCATATCCTCGATAGCAGCAGGAGCAGGAGGACCAGCACGATCATTTGGTCGTCTTATAATAAATTGATTTCCTCCAGCGGTATTTTTAACATCCTTTGCAAACATCATAGAAGGACTCGCGGATCTAGTATAATCATCGGAATATCTCGCTAACTTGATTATTGTTGTGGCTACATCAACATCACGTTCTATCGACTCAATTTCTTTTCCATCGATGAGGTATCTTGCACTCTCAAATAGCGCCATGATACCATTATTGACAAACCCGACTTGAGTACCAACTGGATACGGTGCTGGTACAGCAGGAGTATCATCAGCTGTTACAAGTTCTCCTTCTACTTCAATAAACGCTTCAGCGGGTAGAAAGTATTTACTGGTATCATGAACTTGAAGTTCAATTCTTGATCGACTATTTGAGTCTATTGCATGATAGGCGTAATATTGATAATCGCGTACAGAATCATCCTTGCGAACTGGGGCGTCTATATCAAACGCTGGATCAGGTGACCGTTTAAACATTTTATTCTATTTATCAAAGTCTAAATCGTAAATGGAAATGGAAAATTCTTCGAATTTTCACCTACGGATTTTCACCTACGGATTTTCATCGTCGACGACGACTTTGTCGTAAGCCACTTCCCCCTATCATATTTGCGATGCTGCTTTGGTCGTTGGTGGATGACGGAGTCACCAGCGACGCTAGTTTTTTAACTACTGCGTTATTTATAATTTTACTAACACTCGCAGGCATCTCTGCTGTAGACGGTAGTGGTCCTCCTTTGGATTTTAGCCGCCGAACTAGCGCTGTTAATTTATCCTTCGCGGCTGAAAACGCTTTCCCGGCAAGATCTCAAAAGCACTAATACCCTTATCTCGAATAACATCAATAGCTTTCATCGAAAATTGTTTTACTAGCGGCGCCACTTTTGGAACCATTCTTGCAAATAACTCTGCAATTGTATTACCGAGACCATCACCATAGTATGTTCTTTAAACTGGAAACCGTGAATTAACTACATAGATGAAGGCTGGTTTGTCATGGTTGTAGTGTATGATCATTCTTATGCAATTGTTATTTATCTAATCGTAAAATTGCTAGCAATTTTCATCGTAAACGATTTCCAATTGTTTGGATTTGAAACTCTTTGAGTTTAGTCGCTGTAATAATCCTCCACTAACTTGCCAATGAAATCTCGATATGTTGCAATATCCATGATACCGCCGGCAAATAACCGCCTGCAAATATCAGCTGCTTCATTAATTACTTCCGGTGAGTTATTTCCAGCTCGTTTCCCTCCGACGAGAACTTCTAATCGTGATATATCGCTGAGAATATTACCAGGACATTGAATTGAAATTCCACTGGAATCTTTGGAAATTGCTGGCAATTTCTGGGAAAATCTTTGATTGGAATCTCTGGAAAATGCTGGCAATGAAAATCCCTTCCCGGCTAATTTTTTAGTTATACCAGTTGCACCTGCAGAATCAGCTTCTGCCATTATTCGTATTTCATCCAGATTTGGGTCGTCTGCTGTATAATCCGGTGGTGGTTGTGTGATACCGTTTACTGCAGCTAGAAACCATGCAAAATCAGATTGTAATTCTGTTGTTGCTAGTTTAGTTTTACGGCGATTTGCTAAAAACACTTTCTCCGCCTAGGTCTCTCTGTCTTTTATAAATTTTCTAGACTTGTCGTCTTTTAAATACTTATCTCTTATATTTTTTTTAAAATTGTCTTTAGTAAAATTAATTAATTCAGAGTTTGATTCGATTCCTCTAATTTCATTTAACGCATCATCAGTAAATATCCTTTCAGGTGAATATTCTTCCATTGCAACAGGTTCAGGTGGTGGGGATCTAATATCAATATCGCCTAATCGTTCTATTTCTTCCTGAAGTTTTCGTTCTTGTTGTTCTTGTCGTCTTGCAGTAGATATTATATCACCAGGAAGTGCTTATAAAGATTTTTTTGGTTTGTTTGGATCTTCTTGCTATTTTTTCAAGTTCACCAATAAGAGGCTTTCCCGTAGTCTCGGGAACATCCCCCCATATAGCACGCTCTACCCCCTTCGTTGCTGTGGTTATTGGTTTAAACAAATCTTCAGACCCGCAGCAAAATCCGTTTGTAAATTCTGTCTAGTTGGAAGTTTATTCCAACAGAGTCGCGGATTAGTATAATTTTTTTTATCGTGAACAGTCTCTCACGAGCCAATCGAGTCGTTAATGCTTCATTAACCATTCTTGAAACAATTTTCCAATTTGAATCTCGGTACGAAAATCAAAGATTTTCCCAGAAATTGCCAGCAATTTCCAAAGATTTCAATCAAAGAGTTTCAATTGGAAAAAGTCTACGAGAAATCCCATGCAAAATCGACCATTTGACCGTAAAATCTCTTTGAGACTTTTAACTGAATAAAACAGTCATTTTTGGTCATTTTTGTCGTTTTTTAGTCGTTTTTGACTGGTTTTAGTCAGTTTTTGTGATTTTTTTAAATGATTTTTTACTCAAAATCATTCTTAAGTGAAAAAGTCTACGGGAAATCCCATGCAAAATCGACCATTTGACCGTAAAATCCCATTGAGATTTTCCACTGAAACCGCTCATAAACCAGTCAAAAATATCCAAAATCAGTCAAAAACGGTCAAAATCAGTCAAAAAATAACCAAAATCAGTCAAAAGAATAACCAAAATCAGTCAATACCGACCAAAAAAAAAATATTTTACTATGAAAATTTCAGTAATGAATAAAATATTTTACTATGAAAATTTCAGTAATAAAAAAATATTTTACTATGAAAATTTCAGTAATGAATGAAATATTTTACAGCTTCGTTGTAGTAAAACACTTATGATACCGTCCATGGATTATCTATACACGTTGTATGTAGTACTCAAAGTCATTCCTGAAATCTTTGATTTAGTTGAAAAAGTCTACGGGAAATCCCATGCAAAATCGACCGTTTGACCATAAAATCTCTTTGAGATTTTCAACTAAAAACAGTCATTTTCGGTCGGTTTTTTTTTTCGTTTTTTGTCGTTTTTGACCGATTTTAGTAAATTTTTGGTCTAAAGCATCATAAAAATAATTTTAGGCGGAAAAGTCTACAAAAAATCCCATGCAAAATCGACCGTTTGACCGTAAAATTTCTTTAAAATTTTCAACTGAAACCGCTTAAAATCAGTCAAAAAATAGCCGAAAATCAGTCAAAAACGACCAAAATTAGTCAAAAACGACTAAAAAAATATTTTTCTATGAACATTTCAGTAATAAAAAAATATTTACTATGAAAATTTATTCCAGTAATAAAAAAAAATATTTTACTACGAAATTTTACAACTTCCTAGTAAAACACTTATGATACCGATACATGTTTGCATTAAGTATTTTACTAACAATTATCCGAAGGTTTTTTTTCGTTTTGATCAATTAACAATCTTATATTTCTGATTTTTGAATTGATTGTTCTTTTTACTTCATACTATTTCCCTAATTCTTTTCTTATTTTTTCCACCATAGTAAATAACGGGACAAACTTACTGACGTCGTCACAGCATAACAGGGAATCACGGATAGAATTCTGAATTCGTTTGATTAGTGCATATTGTTTGGGTAGCACATATTTGTTATTGTTAGCGCCGTATTCAATATCCTGGAAGTCGGACATAATTTGATCGCAGTCTAATTATCCGATATGTAAATTCCCTGAGATTTCAAAACTAATATTTCGGTTATTACATCATTGATATTTTGAAAATTCATATAAATAATAATTATATAATTCTAATATGTAAAATGGACGTCTATGCAAAAACGAATTTAATTTTTTTCCCGGTCTTTTTTGAAATCGCAGATCGAAAAATTCCCTCTGCAACGCGTTGAACAGAAGGTTGACAAATATCGAAATACTTACCAGCCTTAGCTATTGGTTGAAATAATATTTCCTCGTTATTTGATGTATTAAAAGATCTTACAGTTCTCGCTTTTCTCGAGCATTGTCCAGTCTTTCCTCGTTTAAAATTTTCGCTTTGTGTAACAGCCTGCATATTTGATAAAGAATTGTTCTTAACATTGGAATCAATGTGATCGATAACAAAACCATCTTCGATCAATCCCTGGAAACATTCATACACGAAACGATGGCAGTAATAATTCTTCTTCCCAGCGCGAAACCTCAAATACCCTTGATTAGTCACAAAACCAACTGGTTTCTTTAATCTACGGTTTCTGATAATACCATCACTGGATGCCTCATAGTTTACAATCACAGGGTGTGGTCGGAATTCTTGGTTCATTTATATACTATACTACTTGTCTAATTCATTGTTTAGTAGAATGATTACATTTGGAAATCTTTCGATGTAGTCTTTAGGAGTTCTTATGATTTTGTCGTTGATGGAATTCTTAGTGGAATCTTTGATGGAATTCTTAGTGGAGTTTTTAATGGAATCTTTGATTCTATTATCATAATAACGCTTCAACTCTCTGTATCGTTTGCCACCACAACCGAGACACAACTGTGATTTACCACGCACCCCTACCCCACATCGTATGCAGGGTAAAAGGCCATAATTCCTGTCACGAACATTTTGCATATGATATCCACAGAACTCCTTTCTGCATGATTTGTTACACTGGGTTGTTGATCCAATCATAAGCCATTTGCAATGATTCATTATAATAATTCTTCTATTTAAATACTTGTTTTAATTATAGCACGAAAGAGTTTTAGAGATTATCTAAAATTACGCCTTGGAAAAATGCTAAATTCAATCTCGATAGAGTCTCGATAGAGTCTCTGATACACCAAAGAGTAAAATTTGTGATAGAACCATGATAACTAAAATTCGTGATTGTTTTAATGAATTCAAGCGTGATGGAGCATCTCATTGTTGGTCAACATTTCGAATTGATGGTATCGTTCACGCTACCTTGAATGACGAATAAGCAACAGTGATAATTTCACATCTTCGAGAAAGGTATTTTTTTAGAATAAAATTCATTATCCGTTAAGACACAGGAGATTGGATTATTCGTGATAAATTTGAACCCATCTTGAAGGATAAAAAAAAACTGTTACTGTGAGTCAAGATTCCAAACCAGGAATTTTGACTGGAATTGACAAACCGTATTACGAAAGATCTTATCCTATAACAGCAATTGTTTACGGGATATATCCGTTAAATGATAAATCGAGTATTAAAAAACTAGCACCGATGAAACTGTCGTTGATGACTTCGTCATTGACTTCGTCAAGGGTCAATTGTGTAGCAGAACGAATAATAGAACACTTCTCAAATGCATCCCGGGGAAACAAATTGACTGATCTAAGACGCAAAAAAATAACCGAGTGGGAATTAACAGTTAGGAAAAACGGAGCATCGATTCAGGATATAGCTGAATTAGAAACATCATTAAGATTCCCAATATCAGTAACGACGATAACCGGCGAAGTATTATACGAACCGAAATATAAATCAAAAGGAACCCCAATCAAAATTATTGATCATAACGAACACGCATGGACACCTGCGGTACCAAATTTAATACCGCGGGATAGAACAATAAAATATATACCCGAGGAATTTTCCGCTCCAGAATTCTCTGAGAAAAAATTGTTCGATGCTATTTACCAGTTGAGTAAAAACGATCCTGTATCAGTGTGGTTACTTCACAGCGCTGAAAATCCCGAGGGCGGATTCGATCAGTTTGTAAGACCCAATGGAGAATTATACCGCACTGAAGCCCTCCAACAGGCAATGATAAAACTAGCCAGTAGTTTCTCAGAGAGTTTCGACGACGAACAATTACTAACAAATTGTTTTACAATTCCGTCGGTTGCAGCTCATTTTGCAAGAAAGAAAAACTCGTGGAAACCAACAAGAACTAAATTTCTCACAGACATCAAATCAAGTTGTATAGAATATAACCACGGCGGATTATGGAATACAAAATACGACCGTGAAAGTATTATTACAGTTGATATAGTCGCGTGTTACCAAGGGAGTTTTCTCGGGTACGGAGAATGCGCTAGATATTTTAAACGATTTGGACATCCCACACACGAGATGACCCGTGTTGCGATTAATGGACCACTGCCTGATTTTGATTTAACCGGATTCGCTCGTGTGGTATCATTTGAATTGGCTACAGGAATTCATCCGTGTTGTTATGTTTGGATTGGTAGACACATGTCTGGAAAACATTGGATGCCAATAGTGCTATTACGGTATATGATCGATTGTAGGATGTTAAAATCGCTGATTGTCAGTGAAGCGATTATATCCTATCGAGCCGAGACTGAGGTCTGGTTACCACAACCTGAACGTCTAGATAGTATAATCAGCGAACAACGAAAACAGTTTCCCGATCTTGACGAAGAATATATCATGAATTGGTCCAAACTGTTATATGAAATCAGAAACAAAGACGCAAAAGATCCCGGTAAAAGAATAATCGGTAAAATCACTCAAGGTGGAAAATACGACAATAACAGATATTCTTCACGAATGATTATAGATAACGTCGAATAAGATTTTATAATCGCGGATATAACATCTAAGGGTATATACGTCGATCGTAAAGACGCTTTCTTGTCCGATGGAACAAAATTTGGTACAATTGTTACTTACGCAGACGGAGAAAATCTTCAGTATACACATTTGAGGGCATCTATGCTGGCTTATGCTTCTATCAATTTATTTTCGATGATAAATAGATTTCCTGACACCGCAGTTAGACTCGCAACTGATTCATTTTACATAAACGCGAAACACAGGGAAGCAGTGGCTGAATTTATTAATTCCGACGAGAGCTGGGGATGTTGGAGAATTAAGCGGGTAATACCATGTGATTCTTACGAATCAGCTGAAGTTACGATTGAAAACAATTACTTGAAAAATAATCAGATATCAGAACTATCTAATGCACCGCAGATATCTGATCCAATATGTAGATATAAAACAGTTTATTTAAACGGTTGTGGCGGGTCAGGAAAGACGACTCGCGCAATTGAGTTATTTCGTGGAAAAAATCCTACAGATTTCACAAACATGATTGTGCTAACACCAACACACAGACTTGCCAGAGAGATGAAACAACGAGGGGTAAATGCTTGTACTTATCACAGTTTCTTTCAATGGAAAGGCGATAAATGGACTGTACTACTTCCCTGTGTTTCGCGTAACCTGAACGAATGGGCGAGAAATTTATTCCTAAAGTCATAATTTGGGATGAAATATGCACGGTGTCATTAGATGTATTACAAAAATTTCTCGATTGGTTATTGCACGCGAACACAAGCGTGATAATGTGCGGCGATCATGGCCAAACACCACCATTTGTCGGTTTATCGTCACATGATTGGCTAAAGAATTTTGTAGAATATTATGGAGAAATTAATACCGATCATAGAGCACTTGATGAACAATTACGCGAGTTCAAGAAACTAATCAGATTACAACCGGATAGAATTCAATGTGAAATAGCGCGTGAAATAATTTCAGAAACTCCCATGGAGGAATTTTGGAAACATGGAGAGCAAACGATTTGATAATCGCAAGTAGAAAAGTAGTCAGAGACACACTTCAGATGAAGTTATTTGAATTGCATAAAGAAAAATTTACAACACTTCCGGTACCGTTATGTTATAGGCCTTCGGATACACGAAAACAGAATATTGAAGTTGATATTCCAGGACAGAGTGAAAAGCAGAATTTAGTGCTAAATGATATTGTGCTGGTTGATATCAGCGTCGTCGAAGATGCATTACGCGTTAATAAATCCCAGTGGACGCTAGGATACGCAGCGACGATACATTCATCACAGGGATTGACTATATCGGATACAATTGTTTGGATAGTCGATAATCGCATTGAGTGGTCAAATTTAGTCTATCTTGCAGTATCCAGAGTACGGCGAATAAATCAACTTCGAAGAGTTGTCCTGACAGAGTAAGGAGAAGACGCAGAGGTGCTAGTTAAGTCCACGCGGTGGTAATTGAGTATCCTCGGGTATCACTTGTAATTGTTGTCGAGTAAATCCTTGCTGAGGAGCAGTTGAATCCAGTTTATAAATTGCTGGTCTACCCGTAGATCGTGTTATGCCGGATATTTTATGCGCGGTGACACTCCAAATAGGATCAGTAGCACTTTTGTTGCCACCTTCGAGCTCTCCTGGTTCGTATAAATACCTAACAGTGACATTACCGAGTATTGGTTGTTTTGAAAAATCTTTTTGTGATTGTGGTATATACTTCTTTTTAATCGCGTTGTTAGGTTTCATGTTGATTGTTCGAGTAATCTCATTATTCAGCGCGGTAATCACAGCTGGTAATCTCTTGACCCATTCACGGGATCGTTTATCCTGAATGAATTCCTTTGCGTATTGATATCCGAATAACCGCTCATCAAGTGTACGATTAAATCGTTCAACAATTGCCTGATCGCGATGTAGTGCAGTATGTCCTCATCTGATGGTGACATTATGATGTTTCATTGATGATAACACCGCACCCTGAAAATCCTTGCCAGGATCAACTTGTAACAGATTTGGCTAGCGCAGAGGGCCCCTTCGATAAATCCTTTCAAATGCAGAAGCTACTTCAGTGTCCGACTTTGTCTTTAGCGGTTCTGCTAGTTTGTATCGACTCGTAACATCAACTACAGTTAACACATATTTGTAACCACCATCATGCGGCAGAAATAGTATATCAGCTTGATGAACTTCATTAGGAACGGTCACATTAAAAACCGAGTAGTTAATTTGTTCAGGTGGTGGTAGATAAATTTGCCATATTGCCTGTTTGGATAACCAATCCGCTGCAGTGGTATATTTCACCGATGCTGCACTAGCGATTTTATTGATTGCTGCTTTACCCCTCCAGTATCCTTTTGGAGAATAGTAAATAGATTCCATGTTGTTATTAATTACCGGCACCTAACATCAATTTGCCTTTCATATCCGAATTTACTAACCATGAAGCTAATTTTTCTTTGAAGGATTTATCAGTGATAGAATTCAGCGCATGAATTAATTCACATCTGCGATATGTCTGTGTTGCAGATTGCTGCTTTTATAAGCAACATCATGAGCATGACACGCCTTATCAATAGCGTTTATTGGTTCTTCACCGGGTTTGGGTTAGTTTTGATCATCGAGTCTGATATCGAGTCTGGTTCCGGGTCCACAATAACTATACCCTGGAAGGTGTTTTTCTCCTGGATACTTCTCCCATGGTGTTCCCATGAGTTTAGTTAGCTTGGCTGCAATATCACCTCCTGGTTTTTTTTTAAATCATCAGAAATGCTAGCATTTTCTGTAGATCTCATATAAATAAATCTAAATTTCTTTGTACTACATTGTACACACCTACCAGAAAGTGCCAATCGGTTATTTTTAGTTGTAATCGTCGTCAAGTCATCTGTGCCAGTATGCGCCTTACACTTCACACAATATAGATCCATATTTTTTTTATAATAACATGAATGTAATTGATTATTCAGCTACCCGACGACGGGAACCTTTTAAACACCACGCGATGTTGCCGAATACAATTAGAATGATTATAATCGGACCATCTGGAAGTGGCAAGACACAATTGTTACTTAATTTGATAACGAGATGGATGAAATGGGACAAGTTGTATTTGATAGCTCCGAGTGTAGACGATCAGCGATGTTACGAAGTGTTAAAGGATTTTAACGACAGCGCGGTAGAAGGATCCGGCGAGGGTATTATTGAGTTTATAACCGATATCGAAGAAGCACCGAGCATTGATGATATTGATGGAGGTATTAACAATTTGGTCGTATATGACGATGTGATGTTAGACAATCAAAAGAATCCCGCTAGGATATTTTCCAGAGGTAGGCAAAAAAGCACTGACGTGATATATGTCACTCAACGGTACACTCAAATACCAAAAGTGATCAGAGATAACTGCAATTTATTGTGTGTGTTTAACGGAGTTGATACTCATACGCTACGAAATATTTGGCAAACTTGGTGCGGCGGTGATATGGATCATAATCAATTTAGAAATCTCTTTAGTCACGCTCAGTCAATCCCACACGGATTTGTGACGATAAATTTATCAGACCCTCGGATGCGATATCGTGTCGGACTTGATAAAATATTTGGTTAACACCATAGCAGCAGACGGCGGCGACGTTGGCGTCTTCGAGAAATTTGCCTCGTCGACGCTTTATTTTAGGCTCCATTGGCAAGGTACTTAAACCCAAGAGGTTTTGAGAAACCCCTGATTTGACAAATAGGGCTTTAAAATCGTTAAGGCTCCATTTAGCAAATGGAGACAAAATGTTTTGCTTAAAATCTACCCCAATTAGAGAAGTCCGATTCGCCCCCTTTGCTGCTGCATCCTTTCAACAAAAATCATCAGTTGTTTTTTATGTGTATCTTTAATGTAGTATTATTATCATTTTTCTGCAATGGATCATTGTAGGGTGAAAATTTGCACACACAAAAAACTGTCCAGTGAAACCTTGTTTGTTACCAGGAAAGTGCGTGCTCGACGCAAGCTTAACGTTACAAAAAAGTTACCTGAAAGGGGGAAAAAAAATTCTTCAGATTACCCAATCCGACAAAGGACCATGTCTATCATACTATAAAAGAAACTTTGCAGTATGAAAGACGGGATACTATTTCAGAGCACAGGGACTCGTATCGTTGCTTACAATCGACCAGACGGTCATACATGTACTATATCATAACATGTATGACCGGTCGATTGTAAGCAGCGATACGAACCCCTGTGTCAGAGCGTGTCAAAGAGGGTTGGGGTGGGTGGGTGGGTAATAGGAGACAATTTTGTCACTCTCTATAATATTTTCCTTCAGTTTACCGACATAACAATAGTAATTCATAATTTAACAGTTGTTAAAACACTATTTATGTATGAGCTAGTTTATCGATATAACAATAGTATTTCATGGTCAGTGGCAGATGTTTTATCTACTCCGTAATTGACGAACGCGCCCATACACGAGTCTCCTGCTGCCTTGCAGGTCGGCTTTGGTGAGCCAAAGGCTAAGGGAGTAAACCCTAAAAAAAAATCGGAGTGGAGACCCTAAGGCAGTTGGATTATGTAATACATCCTCTTCTGGCAACTCCTTGGTCTGGAATGGGATGGGCTCCGGCAGACGAATTTTGCCCTAGTGACACTGATAATGCTGGACAAATCTGAAATTACCATACCGGATCGGTCGTCGCCCAGATCAACAAGGACCACGCCTGCTGTTGTCCACCAGGACGGAGGTGACAAGTGTGCTACTGGTACTTTGTATAAAATCAGAGCGAGAGACAGCGTTGCCATCGCCACCTGGAACATTAGAACTCTGGCGCAAACTGGAAGACTCCAAGAGTTGACACATGAGATGGAACATAACACATGGCACATTCTGGGACTCTGCGAAGTAAGATGGAAAGCCCTAGGAGAAAACCAAACTAAAGATGGGCATATATTATACTACAGTGAAGAGTTGGACAAGTCCATACATGGAGTAGACATCCTTGTAAACAAAGCAATCAAGGGATCTGTGCTTGAATGTCTCCCCATATCTAGCAGAATCATCTCCATTCGTTTGAAAGCATCTCCCTTTTAACTTCACAATTATCCAAGAATTATCCAAGTCTATGCACCAACTACTGATCATGATCATGAAAAAATAGAGGAGTTTTACAATAAACTCCAGACTATAATAATCATGGCAAGTAAAAGAGACATCCTCATCAATCAATGAGACTGGAATGCCAAAGTTGGCAAAGATGCTTTAAAAGACTGGAATAATCATTGTGGACCTTCTTGCAATGAGCTTACTAATGAAAGAGGGAGACAGCTACTCGAATTCGCAAGGTACAACAACTTGGTACTTGCCAACACCCTGGGCCAACATAAAGCTTCACGATGCTGGACATGGTACTCACCAAATGGAACCCATCATAACTAGATCGACTACATACTGGTTCAAAACCGTTACCGATCTGACATCAGTAGAGCAAAAACAAGAACGTTCCCAGGTGTTGATGTTGGGAGTGATCACGACCTCGTCATTATGAACTTCCGAGTGAGGCTGAAGAAACTAAACAAGCCAAAAAAATCAGGTTCAGATTCAACCTTGAACAACTGAAGGATACTAACATCTGCAAGTCATTCCAAGCCACAATTGGAGGAAAATTTGCTTCACTTCTTGTCATGGATGTTGATGTTAAAGTGATGACAGACACTTTCAACACAGTCATGACAAAAGCTGCCATATATATCGTTGTCCTCCATCGCGCAAAGAAAAAACCCTGGGTTACAGAAGAGATTCTGAATCTGTGTGATGCCCGAAGAGACCTCAGAACACTAGACACACAACGGGGGAAGTGGAGCACCGTTAAATAAACGAGAATATCAAAGAAAACAACTTGAAGAAAGCAAAATAAGATTCGATTGAACAAAACTGCACAGAAATAAAGAGCAGTCTGATAAAGAATAACAGTAAAAAGGCATTCCAAATTGTGCAAGATCTCACCAGATAGAAGCAGCCAAGAGTCAGTATCATTCAAGACGAAAATGGAAAATGCCTCACAGAAGCAAGTGACATTGCAGAAAGATGGACTGAGTATTGCAAAAAACGCTACAGCCAGCCATCCACAGGAGACCGAGAGGTGCTTGAAGTTCTAAACTCCACAAATGTTGATGGTTTCCACATTCTCAAAGAAGAGGTGGAGTCAGCACTAAAGAATGGGAAGGCGGATGGAGTAGACAACATCCCAGCTGAAATTATCAAGAATGGTGGGGAATCAGTGATAGAGCTACTTACAAAAATCTGCAGCAAGATCTGGCAGACAGGCAAATGGCCAGCACAGTGGACCCAGTCACTGATTATAACACTCCCCAAAAAAAGGCAATATCCAGCTATGCCAAAATTACAGAACTATAGATTTGATCAGCCATGCTATTAAGGTGATGCTGAAAATCATCTTGAACAGACTAAACTCACAAGCAGAAGAAATAATCGCTGAAGAACAGGCAGGGTTCCGGAGTGGAAGAAGCACAACACAACAAATATTCAATCTTATGGTTCTGTGTGAAAAGAACTCACAACGTCAACAAGACATCTATCATGTGTTCATATATTTCAAAAAGGCTTTTGACAGAGTGTGGCATGAGGCATTGTGGGCCACAATGAAGAAATACAACATGGGTAACAAGTTGACCAATACCATCAAGAAGCTGCACGCCAATGCTACCAGTGCAGTAATTGATCAAGGTTATGTGGGGGACTGGTTCAAGACAACAGTTGGAGTACGGCAAGGCTGTCTCCTGTCACCAACGCTTTTCAACATCTACTTAGAGTGCATCATGAGTGAAGCCCTGGAAAGCCATTGTGGAACAGTCAGCATTGAAAAGCGTAACATCACCAACCTACGCTTTACAGACGACTTTGATGGGCTGGCAGGCAGTGAAGATGCGCTTGTCACCTTAGTGAAGAACCTGGATGAAACATCTTCCAGATTTGATATGGAGATCAGTGCCGAGAAAACAAAGCTGATGACAAATAGTGGCAAACAAGTCTCAACCAAGATTAAAATCAAAGGACAATAACTTGAAACAGTGGGCCAATTCAAATATATTGGTTCTATTATCACCTAAGAGGGATCAAGAGCAGACATTTTGTCAAGAGCATCACAAACAACGACAGCTATGTCAAAGATAAGACCCATCTTGAGAGACAAGACTATCTGTCTGAAAACTAAAATCATACTATTGAGAGCACTAGTCATCTCAATCTTTCTGTATTCATGCGAGGCCTGTACCCTGACAGCAGAATTACAACGAAGAATCCAGGCACTTGAAATGAGATGCTACAGAACCATCCTTGGCATCTCTTACGTGAACCACATCACACATGAAGAAGTGCGTAACACCATCGGGCACAAAGTAGGCCATTATGAAGACCTACTCACCACTGTCAAAAAGAGAAAGCTGAAATGGTATGGGCATGTCACTAGAGCCAACAGTCTATCCACAACAGTACTGCAGGGCAGTGTTCAAGGTGGCACAAGGAGAGGTAGACAGAGAAAAAGGTGGACTGACAACATCACAGAATGAACCAGAAAAAGTTTTTCAGAGACACAGGCATTGGCACATGATCGAGACAAGTGGAGGGGACTGGTCAGATGTTCAGCAGCACAGTGTCTCAACGACCACAATAGGTCAAGAGACTGATGATGATGATGATGATGATGATGATGATGATGATGAATCTTGCATCGAAACCTGTAAAGGTAATAAATAAAGAAAAGAAGAAGCATTTTGTTCAAGATATGATAATATTTAATCAAAAACAATTATTTCATATGAAAATGTTTAACAGAGTTGAAAATGAAGTTGAAAAATGCTACAAAGGTACCAGCTGGTTGAAAACTGATGACTTATAGACAATTCGACCCGAACACAATTAGACCCAAGACAATTCGGCCCAATTTGGACCGAAAATAAGACAATTCGGCTCAACTTAAAAGACAATCCGGCCCAACTTTGCGATCGTTGTATAAAGATATTTTTCTTTAAACAGCAATTATATACTATGTAATATAATATATATGTGTGTGTATATATAAATATATATATGTATGTATGTATGTATGTATGTATGTATGTATGTATGTATGTATGTATGTATGTATGTATGTATGTATGTATGTGTGTGTGTGTGTGTGTGTGTGTGTGTGTGTGTGTGTGTGTGTGTGAGAGAGAGAGAGTATTTTGTAAGCTTAGTTGATGCAACATCAACCTCGTACCAGTTAAGTTTATGTTTTATTGTGTGCATAAACTGAAGTCTTGACATTTCCAGCCAGTATTGTCAATCATTGTTCCTCCTTTACTCTATACAAATTAGAAATGAATAAACTGATTACTAGTCTTAATTATGGTACCCAAATTCACTAAGGAGGCACAACTCAATGTCGCTGACACGTTGTCACTAAAAGTAACAAAGGAAAATTTGTTCAGGGCGTAGGGCTCTTGCGCGTGCCCACAAAAATATAGGTATTCTGAAATCTGACGTTTCAAACCTGAGACGTAAGATTAAGACAAAAAAATACGAAATTTGAGCGACTAAGTAAAATACTAAGACTGTTGCCAGAACCTAACGAATTAGCACCAAGTAAAAGAGCCGATGCAGAGGTGTACAAATTTATATATGATCCGAAGAAGACGGAATCTTGTAAGATGAAAACTCCTTGTACGCAATGCAGTTTTGTATGAAACAAAAGCGTCATAGCAGTCTCGTTCTCTAAAATGACGCCGTGTTCTACATCAGATTATTTATGAGTTGAATATTCAAAATGTCTGATGCCGAAATGGAATTAATTAACAATGCATTTGCTTCACGTTAGTGAAATACATACGTTACCTATACAATACACGTGAGGTTTACTCTTCACTTTTATCGGGTAAAAATGTTGTTTTCTATATGTGAGACTGTATATAAGTTCAAGCCATTTTAATTGCACACAAACGTGTACATTTAAGTCGTTTGAACTTTAAAATATATCTGTGTTTTACACTACGACACATAGGTTACCAATCTAAGTTACAAAACATTTTATAAAATACATTATTTTATTATCTTTTTTAAATTTTGTGAAAGCACTGAATTAAGTATGAAAGTTTTATTCATGTTTCTTCTTATAAAATATAAAATAAGTCATAATGATTATATCAGATCAATGATCATGTGAATAATGATGATGTTCAGCTGTCATATACAGGAGAAATAACTACAATGACGAATGTACGTGTTTAATATGGTTAATCAAACATATTTGTAATAATTTCATGCCATATTTTCCTGATAAATAGGGAACCAAGAAAACTGAGTGAAAACGATTACTTATTTCATGAACAATATTTTGTTGTATTTATCTGATACATACGTTATATTTTTGGAGTGACTAAAAAAGCATACACATTGTAAACTTTCCTGTTTATATTTTGAATCGGAAACTGTTATGATTAGAATGGTATTAATTTGATAACTTTTGTTTTGATTATTCATTATTATCAATTTGAATGAAATTTAAAATACGAGAAATTATGGTAAAGAACTAAAGATGCATCTTAAGTTGTGCGCATTTATCTGTCTTTTTTCGTAACTCACAATAGCAAAACACAATACTGTTTGTAAAATACCTAATAATACAATTTTCACCATTTTCCATTTTTATAATTTTACATTTTTATAATTTTAGTTGTAAATCATAACAAATAAGTTAAAATGCGAGAAGATCTCTAGTAACGTATGTATTTTGTTTTGAGACCAAGTGGACAAGTGCCAAAAAAATCGACATTCTTCCACGAGAGATATGATGCTTCTCGTTATTGTCTGTATAATTCCCAAAGCATCACGTCTATCTGTACTATACTTCTTTTTTTCAGATGTCCTTTCTCCACAGTAATATTTGTCTTTGGGACGGTTTTCCTAAAGATATCAGAAAGATCCTAACCATTATAACTTCGGAAAACATTTGCCTAGTTCACCAAATGTTTCAAATTTTATTGTCAACCTATATTCTGTTTTACAAACTAATTACAAACTAATTAAAATGAGAATGAATAATTAAGTTACCTAAAGCAAGGATTTTGAACTATACGGTAAAAACATAATATATAAGAATTGTCAAAATATATGCTTAAAATAAATACTTGTTAAAATTAATGTCAGTTGTATTATAGAATTGGGCCGAATTGTCTTTCGAGTTGGGCCGAATTGTCTTATTTTCGGTCCAAGTTTAGCCGAATTGTCTCGTGCTGAATTGTCTTTGGGCCGAATTGTCCAATAGCCAAACTGATATCCGTTGTTTTCACGTGACGTCACAAAACGTGTGTACTTGAAGTACTTCCATATCCGCCATTTTGAGTCTCAAACCAGTACTTAACAACATTATTCTTCCTACATAATTATGAAGGCAAGTCTCATTTTGTGCGTAAGGATATAATACTACATCATATTATGATGTGCATTTCTACCACAGGAAACCAATTGATTGATATTCCACTTTTTTTTCTAGTAAAACACTAGTAAAACACTGACATTTCAACCATCTTTGTTATTCTCTCATAAAAAAATATTGATACAATCACACATCAATAAACAGACACAGAAACAAATCGATACACAAACAAGTAGAACCATGAGATGATTTGCAGTTTACATAGACTGAAATCCATAATTTAGTTTTAGTTCAAGTTTTCTTTTTAAATAAAAAAAAAACACAACAACAATCGTTAATATATAATTTCATGTTTCTAAAAACATTACAAGAATCGGTTTGATGTTCAGTACAATGTAATGCTTCGCTAGTCAGATGTTATATTTAAATACACTGAAGATAAAACTTTGACTTTTAAAATAATACGTCTCTGATAGATATGAAATATCCATTTAGCCCTTGCCATCCGTTTGCTTTTTAATGCTGTCTTTATATATCCCAGAGTGCACTGCTCATAGTCTGAACCATTCCATTAAGGAAAAGTTACGAACATTTCTCCTAAATAACTATTTAAAATTTAAATGATCAGAGTGGTATTTTCAATACTACATCTCTCACGTTTATTGTGGACATTGCGAATATCACATTCATTCTATTGCTTGTTTTAAATTTTCATTTGTGACTCAGTAAACTTGTCCACATTGTTCGTTTTATCAATTTTACTTTTAAACAGACGAAACAAACTTCTCTAATACACTGAAATCTAAAACGTCTACTTCATAAGTCTATATGGTTTGCTTACAAAATAGTCGTTTTCTTAACCTTATTATCAGATAATTTTATGTAATACATTTTACTACGTAATCCAATAAAGTCCGTTCTTATTTTCATAATAACTTCATCTTTAAACTTTCCTATTACTTTTTTGTATAGCAGTGATATCCGATATGTGTTGGTGTTAATAAAAAAAAATTGTAAATATCATCAGATTTTATCTTGTACTTCAACACGTCAATATATGTAAATAGCAACTCTGCATCGGGCCATTCATCCCTAACATAAATGTTATGAAATTTGTGAATAAATCATTTTTCTATATCTCAAATACTATCATATAAACATATACTGGTTTATTCAACTTAAATTTTGTCTTTCTCTTATGTAAAGCGATAAGAGAGTCATTAAAATATTTCACATTAACACACTTATCAGATGCTATAAGTTTGTTAGGACATTCAGTGTTATTAACAATATCTATTTTGACCCTCTTTCTAATGTTTTCCATGGTCTGGTGAGGTTAGGTATAAAGATACGTCATCTGGTGTATATTATGCTAATCATGTTAATAGTCAATTTAAAGATCTGGTTGGTAAAACTGCTGCTGAGAAAACGTTTAACTTTGCGCCATTTGTTAACAAAGTTTTATAATGACAAGAATAGAAATAATCGACTTCAACCACATAGCATCAAGTCTATCAGACAACGTCAGTAACGAGCTGATTAAGTACTACAGGTATTTTCACACACACAAAAACTGTACTGTATCAGACGCGACGGTTTATATTAAAGTAGAATCACGAGCGTGTTAAGCTATATCCGGATTATATTAACAATAAAAGGAGTACCTTCAGAGCAGAAATAGCAAATCCAATATTGCTGATGGTGTCTGGAGCCAGTATTGCGTTATCAACGATCAGCAAAAAATAGAACAAAAATATGACAACAAAAACACGTCTTGTAAGATATCAAGAGCGACTTATCATAAAACATTGAATTCAATTAGATTTTGTCTCAGAAGTGAAAAATACGATTTTATGTTGATATTATACCAATCAGAATTGTAAAATATGAGAAACAGTATTTGGTAAATAAATGTGTGAAATATGAAATATAATGAAAAATATTGCGACGGAAGACACCACATTAAAGATGAAGAGAATTCTCTTCTAGGGTAAGCATATGACGATTGTGTTAAATACGAAGAGTATACCACGTCCTTCAAAAATAGAAACAAGATAAAGCTGTCTCTTGTTTGCAATGATTATTCGGAACCTTTTGATAAATTTGCTTTGATCACAATAGAGCTCGGTAAAACGGTTGATTGGTTTTATAATCAAATATCGCAAAACAAATACTCAAAACTTACAGTTGATGATGAACTAACAATGTTACGTTAATAAGACAACAATTTCACATGATAACTTTAGTAAAATGTTGGAAACGGATTCTTTTATTAGCGGTAAAATAAATATGTACTTGTTTTGTCATGAAGACAAGAGTTACAATTTTCAAAAGCTGAGAAGTTAATAATATCTCGCAAAATCTCCAGTAATTTATATGAAATATCAGATTTAACAAAATTGCTAGCAAATTCATAGTAAAAACATTTCTGAAATATATTGGTAGTCTTTTGTAAGGAGTGTTTCTAGAGCAAGCCCTATTTTGTTTGACGACGGCGACGATTCAATGACATGTCCTCGACGAGTAAACGATTATGAAATAGACGCTGTTGCCTCAATAAAGTTGTTTTCGTAGTTGTTTAGGTTAACTTATTGGGAAGTTTTTTTTATAAAGAATAATGTTGTCGTCCAATACAAAATAGGGTTTTAGGCTAGAAAGCCCATTATATAAGACTACTTAAGGGCAGAAGAAATTTACCCCACGATACAGATCTTGCTACTTAATATTTCAAAATACATTTTTATGTGACCTAGTTCATTAAATAAGAACTAACCTAATTCGTCTAAGATACCACATGACCGATCATTATAATGGGAGTAAGGCCGATTCTCGTAAACATATTTACTAATAATTGTATTATTATTAACTGTCAACACATACATAAGCACCTATTTTTTTATATTCTATGCAATTTCACGTTCTTTAATATCTAACAATATACCCTATGCACGTAAGAAATCCAGAATTAGAAAATCTCTACAATTTAAAGTCATGTACACTACTTGTACATGTACCATGAGTTATTAAAATGTATATATAAATAACAAGAGAATCAAATAAAGCAATCGTATTTTGAAAGAAAAGAAGTGCATGATATTTGTAGAGATTTTTTTTCATATAGACAACAAAGCAAACAAACCGTATCATGCCTGTTATTAAAGCATTTGGAAGGGGCTCACAATGACAAATGGGACACTGTATTTCTTGAAAGTCGCAGAGTACCTGTCTGACTCCATAATGACTCAATCAAAGTGGCATCATAGAAATATGATGCATGAGGAAGAGGGTCAGAATGAAGCGTTACACGGTACACAGGTTTAACATGGGGATTTTAGTATACGGACAACATTGTTTGTAGAGTTATAAGTGTTTAAATTTTGATCTAAAATCCAGCACATCATCACACACACACACGTTTTGATTAATAACCCAAACAATCCAACACATCAAACATACTAGCCAAACATACACCCCTACAATGCAAACAAAAATGTTAAAAGTGTTGAGGCACGTACTATCACACAAATATATTATAACACAAGGTTATGACATTGTTTATAGACAAACTACTATACCCTCACACCTATACAAATATACTATCACACCTATACAAATATACTATCTCACTTAATATATATATATATATATATATATATATATATATATATATATATATATATATATATATATATATATATATATATATATATATATATATATATATATATATATATATATATATATATCATGCTAACATGACGAGAATGTATTTGGGTGCCTCTTCTGTGGATACCTCGTATTAGTTAGTTAGTACCATGGCTACGGCTATGATTGACCAGTATTCTTCTTCCATTAGACGATGACGACTTCAATTTGGCTTTGGATGATTTCATGTCGTCTTCGTAAAAATGTTTGTCTTCGACATAAACCTCCTTGTCCGTGATTACTACTGGTGGATGATTTCAAAGTAAGATAGAAGGAAGAATTGGAGAATGTATGTAGGGACAGAAATTTATTCGACAGCGATAAGAACAGAGAAATTTAGGAATTTTGAGGGACAGAAGGAGTAAAAACAAAAACGCCATGTGTACTATAAAATAAATTTGCGGAGTTAATGTGTCTTTTATAAAAGTGTCAGGCTTCTTAAGCTAAATCGAAGAGAAAGAGACCGTCATGCCCCAAGAGATGTAAAACTTTCATCAATACATCCACTCTCAGTGTCACTTGCAGCTGAAGTAGCTACCGCTATCATAGCAGACACATGCGGATGAGTAAAGGGACTTAGACAACATGAGTAAAGGGATTTAGACAAGATGAGTAAAGGGATTTAGACACGATGAGTAAAGGGATTTAGACAAGATGAGTAAAGGAACTTAGACAACATGAGGAAAGAGATTTAGACAACATGAGTAAAGAGATTTCGACAAGATGAGTAAAGGGATTTAGACAATATGTGGAATGGGATTTAGACACGATGAGTAAAGGGATTTGGACACGATGAGTAAAGGGATTTATACAAAATGTGTAAAGGGATTTAGACAATACGAGTAAAGAGATTTAGACAACATGAGTACAGAGATTTCGACAAGATGATTAAAGGGATTTAGACAATATGAGGAATGGGATTTAGACAAGATGAGTAAAGAGACTTGGACAACATGAATAAAGGGATTTAGACAACATGAGTAAAGAGATTTCGACAAGATGATTAAAGGGATTTAGACAATATGAGGAATGGGATTTAGACAAGATGAGTAAAGGGATTTAAAAAATATGAGGAATGGGATTTAGACCAGATGAGTAAAGAGACTTACACAACATGAGTAAAGGGATCTAGACAACATGAGTAAAGAGACTTAGACAACATGAATAAAGGGATTTAGAAAACATAAGTAACGAGATTTCGACAAGAAGAGTAAAAAAGGGATTTAGACAACATGAGGAATGGGATTTAGACAAGATGAGTAATAAGACTTAGACAACATGAGAAAAGGGATTTCGACAACAGGAGTAAAGAAATTTCGACAACATGAGTAAAGGGATTTAGACAATATGAGGAATGGGATTCAGACAAGATGAGTAAAGTGATTTAGACACGGTGAGTAAAGAGATTTAGACAAGATGAGTAAAGGGACTTGGACACGATGAGTAAAGGGACTTAGACAAGATGAGTAAAGGGATTTAGACACGATGAGTAAAGGGATTTAGACACGATGAGTAAAGGGATTTATACAAGATGTGTAAAGGGATTTAGACAATATGAGTAAAGAGATTTAGACAACATGAGTACAGAGATTTGGACAAGATGATTAAAGGGGATTAGACAATATGAGGAATTGGATTTAGACAAGATGAGTAAAGAGACTTGGACAACATGAGTAAAGGGATTTAGACAACATGGGTAAAGAGATTTCGACAAGATGATTAAAGGGATTTAGACAATATGAGGAATGGGATTTAGACAAGATGAGTAAAGGGATTTCGACAAGATGAGTAAAGGGACTTAGACAACATGAATAAAGGGATTTAGACAACAGAATAAAGAGACTTAAACAACATGAGTAAAGAGATTTAGGCAACATGAGTAACGAGATTTCGACAAGATGAGTAAAGGGATTTAGACAACATGAGGAATGGGATTTAAACAAGATGAGTAAAGAGACTTAGACAACATGAGTAAAGGAATTTAGACAACATGAGTAAAAATTTTTTAGTAAAAATGAGTAAAGGGATTTAGACACGATGAGTAAAGGGTTTTAGACAAGATGAGTAAAGGGATTTAGTCACGGTGAGTAAAGGGACTTATACAAGATGAGTAAAGGGATTTAGACAATATGAGTGAAGGGATTTATACAAGATGAGTAAAGGAATTTAGACAATATGAGAAATGGGATTTAGACAAGATGAGTAAGGGATTTTAGACAATATGAGAAATGGGATTTAGACAAGATGAGGAATGGGATTTAGACACGATGAGGAATGGGATTTAGACAAGATGAGCAAAGGGATTTAGACACGATAAGTAAAGAGAGTTAGACAAGATGAGTAAAGGTACTTAGACAACATGAGTAAAGGGATTTAGACAACATGAGTAAATAGATTTCGACAAGATGAGTAACGGGATTTAGACAATATGAGGAATGGGATTTAGACAAGATGAGTAAAGTGATTTAGACACTACGAGTAAAGGGACTTAGACAAGATGTGTAAAGGGATTTAGACAATATAAGTAAAGATATTTAGACAACATGAGTACAGAGATTTCGACAAGATGACTAAAGGGATTTAGACAATATGAGGAATGGGATTTAGACAAGATGAGTAAAGGGACTTAGACAAGATGTGTAAATGGATTTAGACAATATGAGTAAAGAGATTTAGACAACATGAGTAGAGATTTCGACAAGATGATTAAAGGGATTTAGAAAATATGAGGAATGGGATTTAGACAAGATGAGTAAAGAGACTTAGGCAACATGAGTAGAGGGATCTAGACAACATGAGTAAAGGGATTTAGACAACAGGAGTAAAGAAATTTCGACAACATGAGTAAAGAGATTTCGACAAGATGAGTAAAGGGATTTAGACACGATGAGTAAAGGGTTTTAGACAAGATGAGTAAAGGAATTTAGACACGATGAGTAAAGAGACTTATACAAGATGAATAAAGGGATTTAGTCACGATGAGTAAAGCGACAGACAAGATGAGTAAAGGGATTTAGACAATATGAGTAAAGGGATTTATACAAGATGAGTAAAGGGATTTAGACAATATGAGGAATGGGATTTAGACAAGATGAGTAAAGGGATTTAGACAATATGAGTAATGAGATTTAGACAAGATGAGGAATGGGATTTAGACACGATGAGGAATGGGATTTAGACAAGATGAGTAAAGGAATTTAGACAAGATGAAGAATGAGACTTATACAAGACGAGGAAAGGGATTTAGACAAGATGAGGAATGGGATTGAGACAAGCTGAGTAAAGGGATTTAGACACGATGAGTAATGGGATTTAGACAGTTAAAAGGGATGATGCCAAGTTCATAAGTTATTTTGTGATTCAAAATAAGAAAGGCTAACCATCCTTTTCATGACCTAAAATATCAATTATAAAAGTTATACTATTCAATAGTTGCCAACTCCAACATGTTTTAAAAATCCCTTGTCACATAATTCAGTGGTTCGCACCAGGCACAATATTACTTGGTATAGAGAGGATCGCACCAGGCACAATACTACTTGATAAAGACAGAATCGCACCAGACACAATACTACTTGATGTAGACAGGATCGCACCAGGCACAATACTACTTGATGTAGAAAGGATCGTACCAGGCACAATACTCCTTGATGTAGACAGGATCGCACTAGGCACAATACTACTTGATGTAGAAAGGATCGTACCAGGCACAATACTCCTTGATGTAGACAGGTAGCAGCTAAGAGGGTGAACTGACCAGGTTTTCAAACAAAAATAAGGCTTCTACGGAAACCGAAACTATTTCAGACAAACCGAAACTATTTCAAACCGAAACCAATTCAGGCAGACAAAAAAAAGGGAAATAAATTTGGTTTCTCACGCCAGAGACAGAGTCTCCGGAGACAAAGTCTCCAGACAGACCCGGCGCCGATGGCGTTGTAGAGACGAATTGTTTTAACCGAATATTTGATCAAGTCCAATACGATAGTTTGATCTCGGTTCATGCAAATTTATCGTTACAAATCCATGTGGGATTGACTGAGCGTGCCTAAAGAAATTTCTAAAGAGATTATAATTCTTATTACCGTCGCACCAAGTTTGCCGTATGACAACTCCAATAAATACAGCAAGAATATTGCAGTTATCTCTGATCACTTTTGGTATTTGTGTGTATCGTTGAGTGACATATATCACATCAGTATTTTTATGTCTACCTCTGGAAAATATCCTAGTGGGATTCTTTTGATTGTCTAACATGACATCATCATATACGACTAAATTGTTAATACTTCCATCAATAACATCAATGCTCTTTGCTTCCTCAATATCGGTTATAAACTCAATAATATCTTCATCGATTTCCGATTTTGCTTTCTTGTTAAAATCCTTTAACACCTCGTAACATCACTGATCGACTACACTCGGGGCTAATAAATACAACCTATCCCGTTTCATCCATCTCGTTATTAAATTAAGTAACAACTGCGTCTTGCCACTTCCAGATGGTCCGATTATAATTATACGAATAGAATTTGGTAGCGCTGCATGATGCTTAACTGGTTCTCGTGTTTTTGTCGCCGAAAAATCAATTACATTCACGTTATTATAAATAAATTATGGATCTATGTTGTGTGAAATGTAATAAGCGTACTAGCACAAATGACTTGACAACAATTACAACTAAATATACCAGATCAGCACTTGCTGGTAAGTGTGTACAATGTGGTACTAAAAAAGTTAAATTTGTTTCTATGAAATCTGGAGATGTTTTTAAACAAAACCATGAGGTGATATTGCAGCCAAGTTAGTAAAATTACCAGGAACACCATGGGTAAAATATCTGGGAGAAAAGCACCTTCCTGGGTATAGTTATTGTGGACCCGGGACCAGACTCGATATCCGACTCGATGATCAAAACCAACCTCGACCCTGTGAAAACCCAATAAACGCTA
Organism: Unio pictorum; assembly: GCA_030141615.1. Taxonomy (NCBI): domain Eukaryota; kingdom Metazoa; phylum Mollusca; class Bivalvia; order Unionida; family Unionidae; genus Unio; species Unio pictorum. Next base: position 1,918,572 of record JARLTB010000025.1, read on the forward strand.
TTGATAAGGCGTGTCATGCTCATGATGCTGCTTATAAAAGCAGCAATCTGCAACACAGACATATCACAGATGTGAAATTGATTCATGCGTTCAATTCTATCACTAATAAATCCTTCAAAGAAAAATTGGCTTCATGGTTGATAAAATCGGCAATGAAAAGTAAATTGATGATGGGTGCTGGTAATTAATAACATCATGGAATCTATTTATTATTCCCCAAGAGGATACTGGAGGGTTAAATCAGCAATCAGTAAACTGGCTAGCGCCGCGATGGTGAAAAATACTACAGAAGCAGATTGGTTATCCAAACAGGCGATATGGCAAATTTATCGACCACCGCCTAAACAAAATAACTTCTCGCATTTTGATGTCAGCGTCCCTAATGAGGTTCATCAAGCTGATATATTATTTCTGCCGCAAGATGGTGTTTACAAGTATACGCTAACCGTAGTTGATGTTGCGAGTAGATGCAAACAAGCAGAGCCGCTAAAGACAAAGTCATCAACTGAGGTGGCTTCTGCGTTTGAAAGGATTTATCGAAGGGGTCATCTGCAGAGGCCAAATCTATTACAACTTGATCCTGGCAAGTAATTTCAGGGTGCAGTGTTGTCAACAATGAAGCATCATAATGTTACCATCAGACGAGGACATACTGCACTACATCGCGATCAGGCAATTGTTGAACGATTTAATCGGACACTTACTGAGCGGTTATTTGGATATCAATACGCAAAGGAATTTATTCAGGATAAACGATCTCGTGAATGGGTGAAGAGCTTACCAGGCGTAATTACCACGCTAAATAAAGAGATTACTCGAACAATTAATATGAAACCTAACAATGCGATTAAAAAGAAGTATATACACGTAAAACAACAAAATGATTTTTTCAAAACAATCAATACTCGGCAACGTCACTGTTATATATTTATATGAACCAGGAGAACTTGAAGGCGGTAAAAAAGAGCTACTGATCCTATTTGGAGTGTCACTACGCATACAATATCTAGTATAACGAGATGTACGGGTAGACCAGCAATCTATAGATTGGATTTAACTGCTCCTCAGCGCGGATATGCACGTAAACCGTAACAAGTGATACCTGAGGATACTCAATTACCATCTCGTGGTCTTAACTAGCACATCTGAGTCTGTTGCACTCAAGACAAGTTAACATCAAATTATCTCTGGTATGACCTATGCTGCTATCTTTTCTGTCTACGGTGAATTGGCGAGGATCTTTATCCGGCCAACACCAACGCATTATACAATTTTAACTCAAGCAGTGATTATTCTGTTGTTGTTTTAGTGTAATTATGAACCAGCATCAATGTCAAATTTTCTGTCATTTTGTTTTTTTTCCTGTTGTTTATAACCAGTGAGTTTTTTTTTCTAAATTCGACCACTCGATGCGGTCATCTACGATCCAAACAATTGTATCTGATATAGTCAATCCCTGCGAAGAATGTATCGTCGCAGCGTATCCTAGCTTCCATAGGGATTTTTCTGCACGCAATGCATCTTCGACAACACTGATATCAACCAACACAATATCATTTAACACGAGAATCTGCTTCTCAGTCCCTGGCTCTGTCAGGCCAGGAATATCAACTTCGATATTTTGTCTTCGTGTATCCTTGCGTCTATAACACAGCGGCACTGGAAGTGTTTCGAATTTTTCTTTATGCGTGTTAAATAACTTCATCTGAAGTGTGTCTCTGACTATCTTTCTACTTGCCACTATCAAATCGTTTGGTCTCCACGCTTTCCAGAAATCATTTAATGGGGTTTCTGAAATTATTTCACGCGCAATTTCACACTGGATTCTATCCGGTTGTAATCTGATTAATTTCTTTAACTCGCGTAATTCATTATCAAGTGATCTATGATCAGCACTAATTTCTTCATAATAGTTAACACAATTATTCAACCAATTATGCGGGGATAAACCGACCGATGGTGGTGGTTGACCATAATCGCCAGACATTATCACTTTTGTATTCGCTAGCAATAACCAATCGAGAAACCTTTGTAATACATCTAACGACACTGTGCATATCTCATCCCAAATAATGATTTCAGAAATATATTACTCGCCCATTCGATCAGGAGTCCATTCGTCACATTTCCATCAAAATAAATTGTGATAAGTGCAAGCATTAATTCCTCGCTGTTTCATCTCTCTTGCAAGTCTGTGTGTTGGTGTTAGAACAATCATGTTTGATTTCCCTCGAAATAATTCTATCGCACGAGTCGTCTTCCCTGACCCACCACAACCGTTTAAGTAACTGGTTTAATATCTACATATTTGATCGGATATCGAAGGTGCATTAGATAGTTCTGATATCTGATTATTTTTCAAGTCATTGTTTTCAATTTGTAACATCTGCTGATTTAGAATAATCACGCATTATTTCCTTTTTAATTCTCCATGATCCCCAACTCTCGTCTGAATTAGTGAATTCAGCCACTGCTCTTTATGGTTTATGTCTATATAAAATGAATCAGTGGCTACTTTAACTGCGGATTCAGGAAATATATTTATCATCGAAAGTAAATTAATAGAAGCATAAGCCAGCAGAGACCCCCTTAGATGAACGTACTGAAGATTTTCTCCATCTGTGTAAGTAATTGTACCGAATTTTGTTCCATCGGACAAGAAAGCGTCTTTACGACTGACATATATACCCTTGGATGTTGCATCTGCGATTATAAAATCGTATTCAACATCATCTATAATTAATCGTGAAGAATACCGTTTATGGTCGTATTCTCCACCCTGTGTGAATTACCAATTATTCTTCTACCGAGATCTTTTGCGTGTTTATTTCTAACTTCAAAGAAATTCCTTGTACCTTTTCACGATATATTCTTCGTCGAGATTAGGAAATATTTAAATTCTGGGTGTGGTCCATTAATCGCAACACGGGTCATTTCGTGTGTGGGATGTCCAAATCTTTTAAAGTACTCAGAACACTCTCCGTACCCAAGAAAACTCCCTGGATAACATGCAACCATATCAACCGAAATGATGTTGTCAGGGTCATATTTTTTTATCCATAATCCGCCATGGCCATGTTCTACGCAGCTTGATTCGACATCTGAGAGAAATTCGGCTCTTGTTGGTTCCATAGATTTCTCTTTCTCGTGAAATGAGCTGCAACTGACGAAATTGTAGAACAGTTTGTTAGTAATTGTTCGTCGTGTTCCCTTGAAAAACCACTAGCTAGTTTTTTAATCTCGTTGTGGAGGGCTTCAGTACGATATAATTCGCCATTGGGTTTTACAAATTAATCGAATTTACCCTCTTCGTTTTCAAAACTCTGAAATAACCACACTGACACAGGATCGTTTTTACTTGACTGAGAAATAGAATCAAATAAATTCCCGCTGTCCAAGAATTCGACTGGTAGATATTTTATGGTTCTATCTCGCGGAAATATTGTTACTGCGGATGTTCACGCGTATGCATTATGGTCAATAATTTTGGTTGGAGATCCTCTCGATTTATATTTCGGTTTATATAATATCTCGCCTATTACTGTCTCTACGGTTATTGGATATTTTAATATCTCTTCTACTTCAGCTACATTTTGAATTGTTGCTCCTCTCTCCCTAACTGTTAATCCCCATTCGTGTATTTTTTGCGTCTTAGATCCGTTAATTTGTTTCCACGCAACGCATTGGTAAAATTCATTATTAATCGTTCTGCTACACAATTTATCCTTGACAAAGTCAACGGTGACAGTTTCGTGGGTTCAAGTTTCTCAATACTCGGTTTACCATTTTACGGATAGATCCCATAAACAACCGCGGTTACAGGATAAGCTCTCTCGTAATACGGTTTGTCAATTCAAGTCAGAATTCCTGGTTTGGAATTCTGACTCATAGTGACAGTTCTTTTTTTATCAATCAAGATAGGTTCAAATTTGTCGCGTATAATCCAATTTCCCGTTTCTGAACGGATAATGAATTTCACTCTAAGAAAATGCTTTATATGGTCAATATGCGAGATTATCACTGCTGCTCTTTCGTCGTTCATGGTAGCATCATAACTACCATCAATTCGAAATGTTGACCAACAGTGAGATGCTCCATGGCGCTTGAATTCATTAAATGCATCACGGATTTTACCTATCATGCTTCTATCACTTATTAGATCCTTTGGTACATCAGTGGAGACTCTATCGAGATTGAATTTAGCATTTTTCCAATTCGCAATTTTCGATAATCTCTCGAACGCCTCCATATTATAATTAAAACAAGTATTTAAATAAAGAATTTATTATATAATGAATCATTGCAAATGGCTTATGATAGGATCGGTAACCACTTGTAACAAATCATGCAGAAATGAATTCTGTGGATAACATTTACGAAGCGTACGTCGTGGAAGATTTGGACCGTTACCTTGCATACGATGTGGGGTAGGTGTGCGTGGTAAGTCGCAGTTATGTCTCAATTGTGGGGGCTAGCGATATAGAGAGGTTAAGCGCTATTATGATAAGAGAATCAAAGATTCCGATGCTGATTGTGTCCCTGACAAAATCATAAGAACACCTCAAGACTACATTGAAAGATTCTCAAGTAATAATTAAACTAAATAATGAATTAGACAAATAATATTTAGTATATAAATGAACCAAGAATTTCAGCCAGATCCTGTGATTACCAATTATGAAGGATCTCGTGACGGTATTGTCAGACACTGCAGACTGAAGAAACCAGTAGGGTGGGACAATGGCATGGGGTATTTGATGTTTACTGCTGGAGGGAAAAATATCTTAATGACAGAATCGCATATGAATGTTACAACGGATTGATCAAGGATGGATTTGTTATTGATCATATTGATTGTAATCCTAAAAATAGTTCTTTGTTTAATCATCAAGCTATAACGCAAAGTGAAAACACCAATCGATGGGGGAGGGGGACTAGAAAACACTCGAAAAATGCGAAACCTATAAAATCAAAAGATATTCATACAGGCGAAGAAAGAGTATTTCAATAATGACTGAAGCCGGTAGGTATTTTGATATTTGCGAACCCTACGAAAAGTAGTAGAGAAAATATATCAATCAGCGATTTCCAAACAAGCGGGACATATAATTCAATTCGTTTACATCTAAAATATTATATGTAACATTAGGGGAATAACTCGTGTGAGCTTGTGTGTGTAGTTTTAAACAGAGGTAATAGTTACGGATCTCAATGGGATTTTTCGATGACTAATTGTCTGACTGAATAGATTTTTTTTGTGTTGGTTTGACTAGAAAATTTATAATTTTGTCTACGATTTTTAATTTTAGTTAATGAAAATATACAAGTTTCAAGTACGATTTTCATCTACGATTGATCTACAGTATACATTATTCGTTAAATTCTTTTCTTATTAGCTATATATTATATTCAAAATTATAGACTTGTAGATTGGAACATTTAGCGTAGTCCGTACGCGGTTGGATCTCGTCCCGAGGCCCAGCGTTCGAATCTCGTGGCAGGCATTTTTGTCGACGGTACTGATCGGAAGGTTTTTATATATATAATTGGGTCTTTAAGCCATTGGAAATTCAAACTGAAACTACCATACGTCACTCACCGTCACACGGTGTGAATGTGTTGTTGCATTCAACCCGCCGTGATTTTGTTGGGGGTATGTTGGTTTCAGTTTGAATGTAGAACAGTCCCTTATGTGTATGTGTTGTCCTGTGCCGCCCTATTTGTATGTGTATATATCATTGTAAATATCAAATATCATATATCATTGTAAATATCATATATCATATATCATCATTTGTAAATATGTAAATACTTGTAAATAGGTATATATATATATATATATATATATATATATATATATATATATATATATATATATATATATATATATATATGTTATGTGACGTCTATAACACCAAGCATACCTTCTTGGGGTTCTAACCCGTTATTTGACGAGTTAGATCCTCTCTCGGAGACTATGCTTTGTGAATGCCCCTGGGCCTGGTCAGATGTGAGAAACACCTGAGAAGCACACATGGGGTTGTGTTGTCTTATGAAAAACGGGGCAAAATTGACCCCTAATGTTTTTGTATTTGATATATAAAATATATTAGATATATAAATATATAATGAATTTCGAAAATATGAATGACATTATAAACGAGATTTCAAATTTGAAAAATTAAAGAATACAATTGCCAGATAAATTAGATTGTAATCAGATTCTCTTTGAATTTCAGGATCTTGATGACAGCGCCCAGAATAATAGATACGTCCTTGCAAAACAGTATGGGTTGATTAAACGAAGCGATAAATGAAACGCTTGTATTTTGTAACGACATCAACAAATTTATCCCGCTATTCACTGTGGTCGAAAAGGTCATAGGTGAATTGGGCAAACAATATGAAATCAAACGCGCAATAAACTCAAAAATTAAAACAATAAAAGAAATCATCAGACAGAATGAAAATCACTTCCCCCTCTCGGTTGCCTCAACACAGTAAACACAACTAACATGTACAATACCCACGCGATACAAAATACCTGTTTGCAGGTGAGTAATCCACAATTATATAGCCCCATTGATAAATTGTATGAGTTGAAATTCTATAATCCCCATTGATAAATTCTAAAGACAGGTATGATAGTGTTCGGTGATAAATCACTCACCGAACAAGGAAGTAATGAAAAGACTGTAGTGAGCATCCACGGATGTTTCACTTACAATTTAAATTATACCAGTTTATAATGGTAAATGAAGCCCTCACAACTAGATAAGTCCGCGAGAGATTGACTGCAATTAAGAGATTTATTCATGTTCGTGATTTCGATCGAAATAAGCTCCAAACGAGACAAGAATTTGAAACTGTTCTCACAACGGCATATGAAGAGCTAAAAACAAAACAAAAAAAACCTGCAAAGATTGCAAAGAGAAAGACAGCAGCCTTCAAAGAAAATATCTTTCTCACCTCAACGACAACCACCACTTGATGTTGATGATATGGGTTTGAGATTATTGGAGTCTGATAATAAGCAATCATTGTATATGCCATCTGATCAAGATGAATCTAATGATGAACAATTTAGACATTTACAAGATCAGGTAAAGGATACACAAGGTGCAACTGGTTATAGCAGTGGGGAGGGGTTTTCTCAGAGTGGAACCCCAAAGGGGATTTCAGGTAGGTCTAGTTCGTTGTCCTAATAATATTCTCGGGGATATATCACGATTAGAAGTTCTCGTAGGAGGAAAACGAACCGGAAATAACTCACCAGAAATAATTAATGAGGCAGCTGATATCTGCAGACGACTATTTGAGGGTGGTATCATGGATATTAGTGTATACCGAGAGTTTATTGATGAGCTAGCGGACGGTTATCACAGTGACTAGTCACTGAAAATCCAAAGGATTTTTGCGATTAGATAAATGTCATTTACATAAGATGATCATACACTACAACCACAATAAACCAACCATGACTTACGTAGTAAATTCACAATTGCCTGTTTATAGAGCGTACTGTGGAGATGGTCTTGGCAATACCATTGCAGGGTTATTTGCAAGAATGGCTCCAAAAATAGCACCAATCGCAAAACAGTTATCAATGAAAGCTATTGATGTAATTCGTGATAAGGGTATAAGCGCTGTTGGTGATGTTGCCGGGAAAGCACTTTCCGCGGCTAAAGAAAAACTACCAGCGTTAGTTCGGCGACGAAAGAAACCACCGATGACTTCGTCATTGATGACAAAATCCCTGGGACCACTACCATCTACGGAAATTATGCCTGCAAGTATTATCAAAATAATAAATAACACAGTGGATAAAAAATTGCATCACTGAGCAGCACCCATGAAAATATTACTGCAAATATGATAGCGGGAAGTGGTTTGAAATCGCGATTTAGATCAAGAAATATATAATAATATGTTAAAATCGTCTGCTGACCCAGCGTTCCATTTAGATGACCCAATACCCAAAAATGATTCTGTATTCGATTATCAATTCTATTCCTATAATGCAGTACAACCAGACAGTCGATCAAGAATCGAACTTCAGGTTCATGATACCAGCAAGTACTTTCTACCCGACGAAGCATTTATCGAAGTAGAAGGAGAACTTATAACAAATGTTGCTGCTAATACGCCATATGACGATAACCCAAATGTCCGAGTTGGTTTTGTCAATAATGGTATTATGGCGCTATTCGAGAGTGCTAGATATATGATTGATAGAAGAGAAATTGAATCTATAGAGCGTGAGCTTGATGTTGCCACAACAATAATGGGGTTAGCAAGATATTATGATGATTATACAAGATCGTCAGGTCTATCTATGATGTTCTCTAAGGATATTACTAATCACGTTGAACACATTCAGTATACTAAATTGCATACACCAAGAGCTACTGCATCTGATCCACAACCAGATTCTCTTGAACATTAGGATAGACCAGCTGGTACCTTTGATATTATAAAAAGTACTAATCCTAATTACAACCTAGGGTTTGCAACACGTGTATCAATACTGCAGGGACAGCGTCGACAATTTTCATGCGCGATTCCACTACATCATATTTTCGGATTTTGCAGAAATGTTAGAAAAGTTATCTATGGAGCGAAGCATACAGTAGTACTCTTGCGAAAAGGTAGTGATAATGATGCAATCTGGTGTGGTGCTGTTGTTGCTGGTGGTAAAGTCATTATATCAAAACTATCATTGTGGATTCCAGTAATGACTCCATCAATCACCGAAGAAGAAAAATCGTTATCATTTATGGATCATGGAGGAAAATAATTGCTATCATGGCTAACAACAACAACATATACTATTGATTCTAATATTGATGGTACACTTACATGGCACCTGGTATCAAAACAAGGAGTTGCTGCACCGCGGCATATATATATTGCGTTACAAGATACGGCGCGATTAAACTCTCAGGAACGGAGTCATATGATATTTGATCAATTAGATCAACTGCACGTGCGTATCATCGTTTGTTGACATTTATGGGACGCGATAATAACGTAGATACCGGTCTACAAATATCACAGTTGGATTTTAAGAATCGATATCCTGCTTACTACTTTTCGCTGGAACATCTTGATTTAACCAGACAATCCGTAGTTGACATACACTTCAGAACTAGTGTAGCTCGTCCTGCTGATATTGTTAATTACAGAGCAGTTGCTGTCATTCTCAGTGACAAATCAATGCTACTCGAAGGTGTTGGTGGACGAATGAGAGTAGTTGATGTACCAGTGGAAAATATGTAATATTTTCAAATATGTAACAATTAGATCAATCAGTTATGAAATAAAATGTCGTACTGTCATGTTAGTGTTACGTTAACTCCTGGTCAAATTAAAAATTTGCAATCGGAATCAGCTAAAAAATGTGTAAAGATGGTATCGTTAAAACACAATCAGATGTCTGGTGGTCAGAATAAATTGTCATTGACAACTCGTCAGATAAAACTCTTCAATGATGCTATCCAGGATAAAAATGGTATTCAAGTCACTCTCTCTGCGGCCGCGATCAAAGACATGATAAAATCAGGTGGCATATTCCCGCTGTTAGCTGCGTTACCAGCGTTGATTGCGGAAGCGGCCCCAGCGGTGGTGAAAGCTGCTGCGTTAGGAGCCGTTGGTACCGCGGCAGGGATGGCATTAAAGAAAGCAACTGAAAAAGGGTACCTAAAAAAAAAACGATCAGGAACGGGTCTAAGACTACCGGGAACTCCTTACTCATGGTACAGCGGAAACGGCCTGAGAATACCAGGAGCAGTTTACTAACAATATCACGAGAACCTATAGTTCCCATGTCAAATTTTGATTTACTCGATGCTGCTAAAAACTAGCGATAATAAGCTTGAGAGGTGTTTTTATGAGAGATCAATTACCACAACAACCAAACAACACTGAAACAGGTATCATTAATCTCGATAACAGCATCAGACCTGGAACTCACTGGGTTGCATACGCGATTGATCCGCGTGTGATTGTTTATTTCGATTCATATGGATTAGCGCCGCCTAAAGAATTTATGCGTTATATACACCACTTAAGAATTCCTATCTGGTATTCCACGCTACCAACAGAGAAAATGACCGACCCACCAATATGCGGCCTAGAAGTATTAAATGTCCTTGGCACCATTTCATTATTGGTTAAACCGCCTCATAAAACCATACATGACTATACTAGTAATCGCTTTTTAGAGAGAAATTATATAAAATAACATGATTGATATTTGGGGAAGATCTCTATCAAGTCTGAAAAACCCACCACGCAAATATCTGCAACCAAGGATGTAAAAAAAATAATCGAAGATTAAATATCAGAAATGCTAAATCTCGCAAGTGTTGATCCCAGTGAAATTTTCGTATTTCAAGACCGACAAGGGAGATTAAAAACGAGTAATGTTTCCCTGGATGATATTTTACTTAAAAACCGCGACGCAGCTGAAAATACAATCGCGGTATTTTTCAATCAGGGTAGGCTCAAACCGGGTGTTCTCGTTTCAACTATTGTGGATAAAATATCAACACTCGATAATAATTATATATCCTTGGCGAATTCATTGAAATCACTCAATGATAAGTATGACGACCATATAACAAAATTTGATCAATATTTTGAATTACAAAGAAATATAGTTGACAAGATTGATGCACCGATATTAAATTTCTTTGAAAATCCACCGGTAACCATACCGAAGCTCACAGAGATAAAAACAGGTATTATATAATTAGCAGCACTACAATCCAAATATGAAGATCATGTTGAGAAATTTTCAACTTTTCGTAAAAATCTCATTGAGAAATTCATTAGATATAATAGACATAAAACTCCAGGATGTAAAAAAAATCCATCGATGATATCAAAAATACTCATGAGGCCATCAAAGACGATTTTCCTGCGATGATAAACCGATTAGATAAAATCAAAATTCCTTATGAGAAAAATGTAAACTCGGTAAATACGATTCAACACGGATCATTTGCGTGGACAGCACAGACTAACATTTTAGATATCGTAGCTACCGTCAAGGGTATTTATCGATTAACACTAGTGTCACCGACTCAATTTAATATTTCATCGACGAGTTCATCAGGGGTCAACAATAACATATCAACGATCATCGACAAGGGAACAAATGAACGATTCACAATAACATCCACCGATAATAATTTGGCTAGGGTTTCAATAACATGGTATGTGGAATTCGTAGCGGATTTAAGTAAGCAACTTAATTGAATTTCTAGCAATTTGAAATCTGTTGTAATAAATAAAATGACGTCACAGCAGTATCGCTAGGATCAAGTCAGAGAATTTCAAACTAAACTCAAAACACTCACTGAGGAGTACTAAACAAAAATTTAAAAAATACCGACGAAGAATTACAGCAGTTGATATTACCGTGTACTCGGTATCAGGTGTAATCACCGGGGCCGGTATTATACTCTCTTCAGTGACAATGGTTGCTCCGATAGCTGTTCCAATTTGTATATCAGCGTCAACAACAATCGCGGGGATAATTTCAATAATAACAAAAAAAATATCATCATGTAGCCAGCGCAAACTGCAGGATTACGTAATTAAGTTCCATGTTGTGTCAACCGGATACTCGCAATTATCCTCGATGATATCGTCGTCACTCGATGACACATTAATATCAGATAGTGAGTTTTCCGCGATGGTACGTGTCTATGATTCCGCGATGTCAAATTAGAAAAACAACACGAATATAATAACAATGGCAACATCGTAAGAACTACTTCAACGAATAGCGGAAAATACCACACCAGTGAAAACCAGCATGATCTCAATAACCTCAACTAATCCTGAATTCAGTGTGGATTTCCCTTCTGCAATTCCGGTGAAGGATATAGCACTAGCAAAATTACGAGTGTATTACAGTTGGCCTAACATTAGATTAGTACTATTTGGTGGTCAACAACCAAATAATTCCTTGGTGTTTGCGAGTAAAAATAAACAAGAAGGAACACCAGACTAGAACGTTGTTTCCTTACCATCTGGGTCTTACCAAATCGAACAAATCAATAATGAATTACATCTCAGAATAAAATCCATTACGGGAAAAGAATCAAAAATCGCTATAACAGTTCATGAACCAGCACTATCATCCGTGATTGAAATAAACTCACCCAGGTATGTCGTAGACATTTATCAGAGTTCTATAAGAACTATATTAGGATGGCCTGAAATACCACCTCGAACATCCTTACAAATACCAGAACCATCGAAGCCTGATTATAATTCTGATAAGAAATCATATCATGATGCATACGATACAAATTTTGTGAGTTTTCGATTTCTTTAGTGGTCAGATAGAAGAACCAAGCGGTGGACGGTTTCAACTAATTCAAAATAAAATTAATGAACACTTTATAAAAATAAATAATGAATTTGAAAAATATAGAAATATATTTTGCTAGAAAAACTTTCCAAAGAATGCCCGCGAGATGAGATCATCAAATACATAGAAATATGTAATCAAATTATCGCTGACATGGAAGTATTTAATTTATGGATTATTCAAACGGTCTTAAATGCTGTTAATCTTAAATCAAGAACAGAATTTGCAAAAGTATATAATATACGCGTAGAGAATATTTTAGCATTTAAACTTCCCGGGTATAATGTTGACCAATTAAAAAAAATCAAAAAACGATCTCCTCGATGAATACTTTACACAAATACTCGCCGCATGGAAAAAAATAACACAACCACAAACAACCATCTCAAACATAATAACGACCCAGACGGGAGTGGTAGGCATATCGCTCCTCAAAACGTCAATATATCCTCGGTGATTGCAGTAAATTTAGCAATTGATGCTATTGAAGGAAGTTACCAAATAAATCTCGAAAGATCAAATCAAGCTCAACAAGGATATATTTTATGCTCATTTGCACCAACAGCTCCTCCAGGGTTTCTAATCATTGAGGATCCAACTAATCTAGTGTATATGCGATGTCATAATGATTCATTAATGAGCATTAATTTTAAACTCACTGACCAGTCCAATAACCTTATTGATTTACGAGGACAGTTTTACAAATTAGTTTGTTTGTGAAATCCTAAAAACTTTTACCATAACAATTCGACTCCACAACGCCATCGGCGCCGGGTCTGTCTGGAGACTTTGTCTCCGGAGACTCTATCTCTGGCGTGAGAAACCGAAACTATTTCACTTTTTTTGTCTGCCTGAATTGGTTTCAGTTTGAAATAGTTTCGGTTTGTCTGAAATAGTTTCGGTTTCCGTAGAAGCCTTAATTTTATTTAAAAATCCGGATCATATTTTGCGGTACGGCGTCAGTGCGTGTAATGTACCGGAAATAGAATCAACACATGGCACAAAACAACTTTGCACGTAATCAGTTGACAAAACACGGATGGAAAGAGGGTATATTAATTTGAAAAACATAAATTAATACAAGTTAAGAGATTTTTAGAATGTTATTAATTAAATTCTGATATAAAGATTTCTTTTCTAGAACAGTCTTATCATGATTTTTATTGATACATTGTGCAAGTTATTAGTTTTCGAGTTTGTTACGGGAGCTTCACGTTGTGCAAAGTTTGGAAAGTTCAGAAGATAAACCAAAATGACTTCATATGTATTTTGATATAAAGAGTACGTAATTTTTCAGCACATTATATGAATCATTTTCTCAGCTGGTAAGGGCTGTTGGTAGTGTGCATAAAGGGTGCATAGAAACGCCGGAACGCAATAGAAACACCGGAACGCACATCACTCATCAGTTACATCTTATGTATCACAGTGTATATGGGAGGTATATGTATAATTCATATTTTTGACATTTGATATTAGTTATATAATAAATTAATGTGTACTTTCTTTTCTGCAAGTGATGCACCATCAGGCATGAAACAAAAAGCTGGAAACTGCGCATTTTGACTACAGTTCGTACAGTAACAATTTAATAGGTTGGGTCGGCATGACGTCACGAGCTTAGCGACCTACTTTCCGCCATATTGCGGAGGTGAAAACAATCGTTTAGTAACAGTACGGTAGCGTTAGTTATGTTCAATAATGCAAACCGTTTTTGCTCACCTATATTTTGTTTTTTATTTCTGTTTTGTGTTCAGAAGTGTTGCATAGTCTTCTGTACAAGCAGGATTTAAAACCATGAATGTTTGTCTGTCAAATATTTTTAAAGACTAATATATTTTAGGCAAGAAGGAAATCTCATGCGGGAAATGATAGTGATATCACCATATAGTGCAGACTACAATTCATCATCTTGAGGACATGTTTAAGTCCGCCAATTGGGACTAAACTACAAAATCTGATTTATATTTTTTATGGTAGAGCACAATACACGGTCAGCATCGTTGACCAGATTCTATTACTGTGATCAGATGTTAACTGTCAAGGTCCTGATTATAAATTTGTAGAATACTACGAGTTAGCAGGTCATATGATATCTTGAAAAAAAAAGCTGTCAGTTCTTTCAGTATATTCCAAAGGTTCTTTACTTAGTTATGAAAATGATATTTGACGTCGGCTTTGTCGTACCAAGAGAAAAACGCTGTTAGTTTGTGGGATTTGTTTTGGTATTTCTCCTTTTGCTTATTTGGAAATTTTAATGACAATCGACTTAGAAAAAAAAGGAAGAAAAAAAAAGAAAAGAGAAGCATAGTATCTGTATTCAGAATTCACTAAACTTTACCATCAACCTCTCATTTTGTTTGGCCTACCACTAGTCCTCCGCCAGAATAAGAGGGTAAACCCAATCAAGTACCCAAATGTTAATGCTTGCGTTCATTTCGAAATGCTTTACATTATGTACAACCATGTAAATATTCCCATATTTTCTGTCATTACACATTTAAAAAATACTTTATAGTTATACATAAACATGTAAAAGGTACATAGAAAAATGCAAAGGACAGCAATTTTTTTTCCTTCTCATTTCAATATAAAATTAATGTAGAATATTATTTTTTTAACTCCATCACCTTAGATTCTCCAAACTCTCAACAATCTGCTTTTCGACCCTGACAAACTTGCCATATCAGTTCGTTTTTCTGCTTGCCTGTAGACTGGAATTTAACATGCGTCAAAATACTTCTGTATAAAATTTTGAATTAGCATATTATGTTGTTAAACTTTCATGATGATAATTAGAGAATCCCCTTTTCTTGCTTCAGTGAAAATTGCGGGTCCATTTCTATATTTTTCAAAATGTCTTAGCACTAAAAACCCTTTTCAAGTTTTGCATGCTATTTATTTTTAAAGTGGTTGGTTTGTTTGATCATCGGATGGATGGACGGACGGACATACATATAAACAACCATATATAGATAGATAGACAGACAGATAGAAAGATAAGAGTTCACTTGGTCATGTGTGCGGCAAGAAATCTTTAATTCTAATCAATAAATAAATGCTGATACTACTATATCTTGTTTTGACTTTCAGTGAGAATAAAATAATGAAGATTATTTTTAGACATACAGTAGGTTTGTGAAATATACTGATTGTCTTTTAATACGCTATTATTGGTTAATTTATCATTCAAATACTCCACCCACATCTAAAAGTAGTGAAGTTATGACAGTTTTAAAAAATGACAGTTTCCGGTTTTTTAATTTCAGTTTTTATGTGTATGTAAATTATATTAAAACCTGCTAATTACTGTAGTACAGTAGTCCCCCTATTATGTGGCCACCCCTGCTGCACTGGGAAAGTGGCCTTATAAGATGGGTGGCCGTTCCAGAAGGGGGCTAAATTTATTATGAGAAGTACATGTATATGTAATGTACGTAGTAAGAAAGCTACATACTTCAAAACATTAAATATCTTTTTCTAAATGAAACATTATTCATTTAAAGGTTCGTTTTGTTATAATAAAAAATTTATTTCAACTGAATATACGTTACTATACTATTTTATCTTTCTTGGCATAAGTGTGATATACGAGCGGGAATTGTTGTCATGCATATTAAAAATGGATTCAAAAACGTCATTTACATCTTGGTACATACATAATTATGTTTCCATTTGCTCCGTTTTCCCACTGCTGCTGAAAAACCTTCTTATCAGTTATGACTTTGTTTATTCAAATTATTTCAACATAATCTTGTCTTTTCGAGTCTTTCCTACATAAAATTGTTCGGCATCCCCCCCCCCCCCCCCCCCCCGGACGTTGTTGAGTAGAATAACCGACGACTTTCTTCTAAAATAATGTATCCGTTAATGTGATGACATTTTAATGTTTGGTAATGTTTTATTTGGTTATTGCTGACTGTAATCGATTTAATTATGCAGACAAAACTTGTGTCGAATGTACGAAATACAGTCATCGTAAAGGAAGCCATAATGTGTGGTCACGTGATTATTCTGGTCTTTGTCTGATACCCTGTTGTTTTTTTAAGGTAATCTGTGTGTGCCAATGTACAAAATCTATTTTTAGCCTATGCTGACCCTGTTATGATTATAACAATTACGTCTGGTTATAATCATCAAAGAGAAGAACTCGACATAGGTGTTAAACACCAAACTGTATCATAACATTATTGAGCCCATTTCATGTAAACATCGACTTTTATAGATAATGATATA
The DNA here is from genome assembly GCA_030141615.1 of Unio pictorum. Lineage (NCBI taxonomy): Eukaryota > Metazoa > Mollusca > Bivalvia > Unionida > Unionidae > Unio > Unio pictorum. The sequence continues at coordinate 1,935,193 of JARLTB010000025.1, forward strand.
CTATAAATCTTAAGTCGACACTTTTAATGGCGACTTGACACTCGGAGACGTGTATCTACCATAGAGCTAATCAAAATTGCTTACCTTACGTCACTGCCCGGATTCCCTACCCAACCTATATTAACAGCGTGTATTGAATTTTAAACACGAGTTTAATGCTTCAGCTATTAATAATAAAAACTTATTAATATTGATTTAATATTGATTCCTTAAGTTGATTATTATGTTGTGGTTATTAATTATTATACTTTTCTTTTCACGTGATGTCACAAATTGGGTGTACTTCCATATCCGTCATTTTGATTCCCTATCCCCCATAATTGGCACCTAATAACATTGTTCTAACTGCATCATTACGAAGGCACGTTTCATTTTGAGAGTAAGAATATAACAATACATCATAATCTGTTAATGTGTTATGCATGTCAACTGCACTAGATCGAATGCGTGACTTTTCTTCATGATCTCCAAGTAAAATATTTAAATTTCAACCAACTATGTTATTCTTTCATAAAGAAATAGATCGATCAATAAACAAATGCATAAACAACTGGATACCCAAAGCAAGTAGAAACGTAATGATTTTCAATTTTCATGGGTTTAAGTCAATATTTTAGTTATTGTTCAAGTTAAAAAGCTAATCCATAATATATAATTTCATATTTCTAAAAGTATTTTAGGAATACATAGTTTTAACATTCTACACCATTTCAAGTTCCGTTAGACACCTGTTTCGTTTGAATACACTAAAGATAACACTTCTTTGACTGGTTATCGCTTTCATTTAGGATAATCCTACATCTACCATCTCCACCACAAATACAATATTTGACCATACTAATTAAAATATATTGTCAAATATTCTTTGGCACAAACACGTCACGAAAAATATTTGTACATAAAGTTCTAGCATAACATACATGCTATGAAATTTTATTTCGTAACTGATATTGTATCCAGAAAATCATTATGCAGAAATACTCTTTAAAGATGACAAGGTTAGGGATATGATACAAATGACTTTTTATAAATGTTAATATTGTCTGTTTGTAAAATAAAATAAGTGCATTTTCTCAGATGTCAATAAACACGATTACGGTTCAACTTGACTATTCTGTCTTTTGATTAAGCAAGAGAACTTCCGGCTTTATTTTTATTTTTGTGCTATATGGCACATGATTTCAAGTATAATCTATGTATCATTTTGATAAAGTAAATATCCTTATTGATAGTTAAATCAGATTATTATCTTGAAAATACATGATGACTAATGTTGACAATGGTTTGTTAGGGAGTCATAATGGCAGCAGAAGGTGTGTGCATGTTGCATTGTGGGTATTTGCGTACTTAATCGTGACGTTTGTGAAAACAACCCATTATCTTAAGTTCCGTGATGTGTGAAATTTGTGCAAGCCAGCATGTGAAACAGCTGTTTGAGTGTACCTATCATGAATTATGCATGATAATGGCCTAAATGCTAAGAAACCTGCAAGATTGGTGCATGTCAAATCATTTCTGTCTTTCGATTACCTTTTTTAAAAACCTCTTCTGCTATTTGAAGAACAGTATAGGATAGTGGCAGAAATGGGTTTAATACACAACAACAAGTTTTGGAACATATTTGAAAATGTATTTGTTTCATGCAACACATAAATGTATCAAAATAATATAGAATTAAGGCTTGCCCACTCAGAAAAAAAGGAAGATTAAATGTAGCAACAACAGAAATAAACAAGTTATATAAATTAAACTGACAAGACTTTGGCCTCAGCATACAGCCTCAATGCCTCATTGCCAAAAAATTTCATATTCATAAAATTTGTACTACCCCAAGTAACCTCATTAATATATTATAATTAGACCCAGTATCTTCTTTGGTTGACCTGGTTTAGTGCCTTTCCAACATTGTGAATGTACACATCCATCAATAATTTTCATCAGTAAAGTTTTTGATGACATTCTGTAAGGGCAGAACATTCACCCATCAAGGCAGAAAAGGGTTTTGTTCAATTAGAATAGTACTGAATTTTAGAGCAGCAATTGTTTAGTTTGAGATTAGTAAACGTGTATGTGGCTATATTGACATCATTTTAGACTTGTCCATTCAGAGCTTTTTAGAGATCACTAGAATTTCTCTGGACTTGTGCATCCTAGTTTTGGGTATTCATACTTTTTTGAGATTACACAAAAGTCCATCAGGACTTGTCCATTCAAACTATTTTGGGATCACTTATAACTCTGTCTAGAATTGTCCATTCAAACTATTTGAGATCATTCAGAACTGTCTAGACTTGTCTAGTTAAATTATATTGAAATCATTTAGAACTCTGTCAAGACTTGTCTAGTCAAATTATATTGAAATCATTTAGAACTCTGTCAAGACTTGTCTAGTCAAATTATATTGAAATCATTTAGAACTCTGTCAAGACTTGTCTAGTCAAATTATATTGAAATCATTTAGAACTCTGTCAAGACTTGTCTAGTCAAATTATATTGAAATTATTTAGAACTCTGTCAAGACTTGTCTAGTCAAATTATATTGAAATCATTTAGAACTCTGTCCAGACTTGTCTAGTCAAATTATATTGAAATCATTTAGAACTCTGTCCAGACTTGTCTAGTCAAATTATATTGAAATCATTTAGAACTCTGTCAAGACTTGTCCATTCAAACTATATTTAGATCACTTGGAGCTCTCTGTAGGCTTATCCAGTTGTAACTATTTTGAGGTTGCTAGGAATTTTCTCTTTTAGCAAGTTACTGTGGAATCTTTGTTGTAACACTCTAATTTTGACAAGATGTACATACATTTGTAAAGTTTAGGCAAAAGAATGAAATCTTCATGGTCTTTTTTGTATGAATACTATATCAGGTAGTATTATGCCTGGTTCTGGCCTGTCTATCCATTTACTACCATTGGGTAATACTTTCAATGTTTCTGATATACCTTTATTTTGGGATAGCAAGGGATGTTGTAATGCTGTTGAATATGGTGCTTACATGCAGAAATCTGAAATAATTGTGGTGCAATCACGGCATTTATTAGAGGTACAATCCTTGGAAACTTTCTACTGCATGATAGATCCCTAATTTTTGTATCTATTTAAGGTGATATCAGAATATAGAAGTAACAATCTTTTAAATATTTTTGATTCAATTTTTGGGATTATGATTTTAAAAGGTTAGCATTTTCATAGGTGTTTCACTGATGATTTTTTTTTTGTTTGTCTTTTTAGGCTCAGGCTTGGGAAAAGCAGAAAATGGTATAAAAGAGGCTATCAAAGTCAAAATCAAGAATGATGTAGCAGGGGTCAGTAAAACCACATGAATTAATCATTTCTGCCAATTCAGATTCAGATTTGTTAAGTCCTGCATTATATGTTTCCTTGGGAAAGTATATGGTTGTTACAGATCTCCTTCATTAGATAACACTAGTTGGGGTCCATAACAACTGACTGTTACTGAATTGCATAATGTTAAGAGCAATATTACCGTATTTACCGCATATGTTGGGACACGAAAAAATAATTGTTTTTTTTCGTGTCCCAGAACTTATGGTGAACTTTTTTTAAACCTACATCATGTGTCCCAAGACTTAGGAAATGAAAAACATGTTCAATTTCCCCCCCGCCAACAACTGGCCACACCGCATGTTACAATAAAATAGATAAATAAAATGCGTATTTGATCATAAAATACAATAAACAAGAAACTAAACTTGTAATGTCATCATTTATTCACATTTTTTGTCGACATTAGCATTTTATTAAAGGAAAAATATATCCACAAACTCCGTACGAGTAGCGCATGAATCCATTATCCATAGCGTAATAGCTTTCGTCAGACAACGCAACACATTAGTCATTGACGTGAATATTGAGAAACGAATCATGTTTAGTTGTCCTCAAAGGTTTGAATGTTATGAAAATGAAAACTGGATTCCGCAAAATCACATATGAATGAGATAGAGAAAGAAAGAGTTAGAATTTTCAGCCCCATTGGTAGAAAGCAACTGACATTTACGCGTGATACGGTGTAAGGTACAAAATAACCAAGAGTGTATTATATCTAGGGTAACAATATGACAATATCTCGCAAACTAAAATCATTATTAGAAATACATTCACTGCGAGTACAAATGACAATCTTTTTGATTCCATGGGATACAAAAAGTATTATTAAAGCAAGTTAATGCTGTATATACTATTTACCGAATAACCAGTTTGTATCAATTATGACTGCAGACGGCATATAAATGAAAGCCCAGGTGTTGAATAAACACACCTTGTAACAGCCATAAACTCATTGTTTGAACTTACTGGCAGGATATCAAATACAAAGGTTAATTTATTACAAAACAAACCGACCCTGGAAGCTGACATTGGATTCCTATTAGCGTGGACATTTTTTTAAACTATGCTTGTGTATACAAAGTCGGCCGACATAGGGAAGCCAAGGAAAATGACCACACGTCTCGTATTAAGAGTGCAGATAAACAAACAGTTGTGGACTGCATTTTGAAAGCAGTCGAATCGCTTCAGGACAAGCCAGATCTGATCTGAAAATCATTTAAAGTTTGTGGGTACATTTATCTCGTTATCCTCGGGCCCGAAGAAATAGTGTCGACATAGGCGGATGTTGAGATAAGTGGGGGCGGGGTGGGGGGGCCTGAAAAAAAAAGATTAACATGAAGACAGTATCAGTGTGAAATACACTTGTATATTGATAAATTACATTTTGGTTACCTTTGTGTAATAAAATCCAAATTAAAATATTGCATTGATCACATCCTGATACGAAATTCAACGTCGGCATTCTCACATTATCAAAAAATTTCACAGACCTCTTTGCGAGATGTACATCCATTAACTTCCTTACAAGCCAGATATTTAGTTTCCAGAAACTGTAAATTTAATTTGCGTTTTACCTTGCAGTTGGTAGCCATCGTAAATGTAAATAAAGTTAAAAACGAAACTTTCACAGCAAAAAAAACAAACTTGTTTTAATCACCGATCACTTTCAAATGTCTCGGAAACGCGTAATCCATATTTTCACACAATTTTTATATATGGAATTCAGAAAATCACGTATACAGGAGTCCTCTGTACGCATAAATTTCCTGGACTGTAAATTTAAGGGCTTGCTAATCCTGCTTCGACCACCTGTTGATTGGGAAATTGTGTTCATCAATTGATCCTTTTAGCTGTACTGATATTTACAATCAGAAAATTCAGTGGCTGAATGACCCACAGATGTACATGCTGTCATTGTAAGAGTACATCTGAAGAACATGACTCACAAGCGAGGCGGCAAGATCAAAGACTTAACTAGCTGAAGAGTGGTGAGAAAATGTGCTGCTATGTTGTTTTGATCCGACCGCGACATCAAAAGCCTGGCAGCAAGATCAACTAATTGTTGAACAAAGTATGGGTCGGAACTGGCAGTTTTTCGACATAAATTATTAGAAAACAAAGTAGTCACTATCTACTGGTATCTCTCTCTCTCTCTGTCTCTTTCTTTTTCTCTCTCTCTGAATATATTTTTACTAAAAGTGAAAACAAACAACACTCGGAGTTTTCTTTTTTAAAGTTTTGCTTAATAAAATATACGTTTGAGTACATTTTCTGACATGTACTTTTCGAATGATTTAAAAGGTGTCCCACAACTTACGACTCAAAAAAAGCTATGTGTCCCAGAATATACAGTGCACAAAAAAAATTACTTTTAAAATAAAATTATGGTGTCCCAACAAATACGGTGTCCCAACATATACGGTAAATACGGTATGTGTTGAATCTTGTATGGTGGTAATAATGATATTCTGTAAAAACAATGTTTAAAAAGAAAATTGAGGTAAAATACTAAGTCAGACCTAACAACCCTTATTGTTTAACCATATATCTTACTGAAATAACCCCATAATTTTAGTTGGAATAATGAGTATTCATGTGAGGCCTGGACCCGGACAGCAGAATTACAACAAAGAATCCAGGCACTTTAAATGAGATGCTACAGAACCATAAATGGCATCTCTTACATGGAACACATCACAAATGAAAAAGTGCCTAACACCATCAGGCACAAAGGAGGCCATTATGAAAACCTCCTCACCACTGTCAAAAAGATTAAGCTGAAATGGTATGGTCATGTCACTAGTAGGGCTGTCAAAAATCACGAGAAACTTACCCGGGTACCCGTTGCGCCATTTAAAGGGTACCCGTTAGAACATAAAGACATGTACAACCCTAGACCAACTATCCGCCTTTCTTTAATATTTTATCTGGCGATAGAGACTAACCGTGTAATGCACTACTCGGTCTGAAGCGTCCGCACCGTGGTAGCTGCGAATGATCGGACCGCACGCTATTAATTCATAAATTTATTTACAATAATCTTTGTACCCAGACGGTAAGTATAATCCAACTTCTAATGATCAGCGGCGTTAAATCCTTTAGAACACTCATCTTTTTTATAGTATAAATCCTTGTCACAACAGAACACATGTGTATTCATCGGCTGTTGACCTCAGATTTTAATTACCCATGCATGCGTGTAAAAAAGCTTTACCACATGGCAAGAGTAACGCGTTAAAACCGTCTTGTGTCTCTGTATGTGTGTGAGAGAGAGAGAGAGAGACAGAGACAGAGAGAGACAGAGACAGAGAGAGACAGACAGAGAGAGGGAGAGAGAGAGAGACCACGCAGTCGCAGAAGTGATATGATTTTGGAATTATAATTCTTAAGATAGTTATGACAAAAACGTAGTAGTATCGAGGGTAGAAATGTTGGTACATGTATGATAGCTAATTTTCAAAATTAGCAGAGCTAGTCGACTCGTAACAATGAGCTGCTCAACGATTGCTTTGAGGCATAGCGAAGATTTCAAGATGTCTAGGTGATAATTGTTAATAATATAACGCGTATGATTTCTTTGACGTGTGTTCGGAAATAAAAGGTAGCCATCTGGATTTCATTACAAGAGCACACAATGTGCCGATCATTTAGCACCCACAATCAATAGTTATCGTCTACAAAGAGGTTTATTACCTGTAAACAATGACTATGTTTTAACCTTGGCATAAGGGATAATGGGTTTGTCCTGTTGCACAATGCGCAATTTTACTAATCCAAACAGACTCTCTGATGTATTGTTTATTTATATTAAGCAGGGATCTGGTTTCTAATTAAAGCCATAACTGTCATCTGTTTGAAGTCGTTTCGTGTGTAACGATTTAGTAGTGGGCCGCTGATGCATAACGGGTGGTCCTACTCCTAAATATAGACTGGAGCTGTAACTGAGACAAGCGTACTGCTGACGATATATGATATTTTGAGTGTTGGCGAGTCTGGCGACAATTTATTTTTGTGAACGGGTACCCGCGATTAATTTTCAATACCCGGGTATTTCACTACGGTCGGGTACCAGGGTACCCGAGTACCCGTTGACAGCCCTAGTCACTAGAGCCAACAGTCTATCCACAACAGTACTGCAGTACAGTGTCCAAGGTGGCAGAAGGAGAGGTAGACAGAAAAAAGTGTTGTGACAACATCACAGAATGGACTAGGAAATGTTTTTCGGAGACATAGGCATTGGTACAGGATCGAGACAAGTGGAGGGAACTGGTCAGATGTTGAGCAGCACAGTGCCTCAACGACCACACTAGGTCAAGAGACTGATGATGATAATTAATGAGAATAATTTTTTTTTTTAAAGCGATCATTGTGGTTTAATTTGGTTATAGGCTTGTTCAGATTTGATCTTCATCTAGATTTTTTATTAGATTTAATGGAACTAGTTAGGGAACCAGTCTAAAGTCATGGGGCTAGAGGTGGTGCTCTACAGTTTTTGAGTTTTGTGTAGGGTTAGAATTAGAATTTTAAAGAAAAAGAATTTCTCTGGGTTTCCTCACTGGTTAAATTGGCTATTTAAAAAAAACTTGTATATCTCAGGTATTGTTCAGAGAAGCTTTAATTCCCTTTATTTTGGTATATAATTGATGGGTGGGTGTAATATTGGTTATAGAGTATACAAATAGGCCTTACTCCAGATGTGCACCTTTTAAAAAACTGCTAGCTCCACTTTGTCATTTTCACTTCCTAAACATCAGAGATAAATTGTAATTTAAAAAAAAAGACTATAATGTTTTGTTTTACATTTTATTATTTGGTAATTCATTCATTGCACTTTCAGAAGCTGATATTGTCTAGTCTGGCAAAATCCATCCTCCCTATTTTAATACCTGCTAAGGATAGTGTACTTTAGATAACATATGCTGACTGCTAAGGATAGTGTACTTTAGATAACATATGCTGACTGCTAAGGATAGTGTACTTTAGATAACATATGCTGACTGCTAAGGATAGTGTACTTTAGATAACATATGCTGACTGCTAAGGATAGTGTACTTTAGATAACATATGCTGACTACTAAGGATAGTGTACTTTAGATAACATATGCTGACTGTTTAGCACAAGGGAGCAGTCATTTTAGTTAGCAGTGCGCTTAGGTCATGTACTTATTTGATTTCCTACTGTTATCTTGCAAAAGGCTTGCATGATCAGGCTGTTGCTTATAGCACTCTCAAAATGGATTCTACAAATATATTCATGTTGAATGCAAAGGGACAATCAGTCACTTATAACTCATGAGCCAGTATTGAAATGATATGCTGTTAAAAATACACAAACACATGCATGCACACACGCATACATTCACAAACATACATACATACATACATACATACATACATACATACATACATACATACATACATACATACATACATACACACAGACATAAATACATACACACAACACATTAAATTTATCGTTTTTCCTTCTGTTCTTCTGCTGTAATGTTCCTTTTCCATAATTATTTCCCAAAAATTACAAATCTTCCAGTTTTGACTACTGTTAAAGATTTGCTTTAGGATCTTGTATCACCATGTGACATTGTTTTATGATTCATCTAAAAATCCAGGAATTGTACAGCCCATATAATTTGTGGGTTTTGAATACATCATATTACTATCTTCATCAAGGTTGGTCATGATCCTGGTGCAGATTTCACCTTCCACTGGTGGGACCATGTGTTTAACAAGGCAGCAGGCAGCATTCATGTGAAAAATACAGAGGTAAGAATTATACCATGTTCTTCGAATATTGTATGCACCCTGCTGCTTATTGGATAAATCCATGCCACTGTATACAACCAAGCCCAAGTAACTGTCCCATAAATTATGTCACACCCTGTAATCCTGCATGTTCTTTCAGTGGACCTCATAGCTGCCAACTGTCCTGTTTTTTCTGTATTTATCCTCTATTTTGGACCTTAATACGAGTGTAACTTTTTTTGACAAAAAAATGTTTTTTTTAAAAAAAATCTAAATTTTTTGCGTGGAATTTTGAGTTTAGAATGGGCACTCAGCTTTAATAGAAATGTATTGCATGTATATATCATAGTTCTATAATATGATTGGTTCATTCAAATTCGAGGCTACCATGCCTATCCGCCTTATTGGATTTCGCAAACGCTGTCGCTGTACCTCATCTTCATAATATTCAACTTCTAATCATGTTAAATAGGAAAGTGGAATATTCCGAATTTTCTCCAGAAGAAAAAGAGTTGAAAACAACTGGTAGGACAATTGTGCTGTTTTGAGTAGATTTGTTAAACCATATATTAAAGAGGAAAACTTTACATTTGCAAATTGTGTAATGGGAATTTGCTATTGGGCATAAGAGGCGCCCATGAAATACAAGGCAGAAAAAGCTAATAAACATCAGCTTCCTGCTTGATCACACACAACTCAGTCTGAACTTACGATGTAAATAAATACCAGAGAGAACCTTAATGTATTTTGATCGAAATTCGGTTTATTAAATTTCTTTTAGAAATGAACCTTCCTCTTTTAGTTACTAGTGTTGCTGGCGATTTATTTTGCACATTTTCCTGACAATAAAATCGCAATGGATAACTTGTATGCTTGAACGAAAACAGTTCAGTAAGAAAATCACAGAATTGAGATCATCAATTGAAATTGGTACATTGGAATCGATGATTTAAAAAAGAAACAAGGTGTGGAAAAGGCTCCTATAAACAGCCTGTGTCTGAGTGTGCTGCACTTTTTCACTTTCTGAATGGGCACCCTAACGGAACATGGTGCCCATCAAGAAGGTACAAGTTTATCTTTGACATTAAATAATTATGTAAGGCGCTGTCCTACTTTAGCGATGGTTGTATATGTTGTAAATAGTTACATATGCATACAAATTTTAAAAATCAGTATTTGTTCCTGAGAATTTTTTACACAAGCTGTCAGTATTTTTGTACTTAGGGTTGGCAGCTATTGGGATTGGGATCAAATTCAGATCAGATGGTTCTGTGGGTCTAATGATGCAACCAGACTTTCTAGGCAAATACATGCTCCAATCAGCAGGCAGAGCATTGAAATTGCTGCCTGTCATAGATGGATATTATCTTATAAGTGATCATGTAATACCCTGACCATGTCCTCGGTAGCTTTACTTGAAGTGCACAGAGAAAAGTGATGGAACCATTCTCGTGATCAAAGCTGGGAAAGATTATAGCAACCTAGAAACCCTATCATCAGTGGTTTTACACATGGTGTACTCTGAATTCTCCAGGGAAATTAGAAAAATTTCTTAGATTTTATCATAATATTTAAAGCTTTTGGCTGGGATTTAACTGCAGAAAGAAAAGTGACTAAATGACAACAAGACCCAGTTGACACCAGCACAACCTCCTTATGTCAAGTAGTTTGGTATTTTCATTGGATTTGCCCATAAAAATATTGGTAATACAAATTAATAATTCTGTTCTTAACAGGGTATAATTGTCTTGTATGACCACTGCTTGTGTTACAAGAGTGGTCTGTCCTTGTTATTGAAAATCGATCCATTCTTCCATTGATGTGTACCCGTGGTAAAGGTACATTGTTTCCCCCTCTTTTCCTAATGTTATGGGAATGTATTCAAGAGCAAAATTGTGTAAATTATGTTTATCTGTGAAAACTTTGTTATGGCTCTATGTTCTTAAAAGATATATAAAAAAAAATATTAACAGATAATTTCCCTAGTACACCAAGTGAAAATTTTAAAATAAAGTTCAAATGTATGAAGTTCCAATTTAATTCCAGTCATATTTGAAATAAATTCTGATATTGAATGTGTTGATGTGCCTGTGGTGTCAGATATGCTAATGTGCCAATGGCCTGCAGTGTGGTGGTGTGCTAGAACACTTTTGATAATTTCAATAATAACATCCAAAATGTACTTTTATGAATTCACTATAATTCCAGATTAATGTTATAATCCTAGAATATTATAGAGCATTTTGTAACTCCAGTAAATAATAATTTGAATAAATAACCGAAAACTGAAAACGAGACTGATTATGCATCAGATGTTAAGGCAAGAATGAGTAATTTTTAAAGTAAACATATGAAAACACAATAATAGTCCGGATGCAGGTCAGTCTCCTATACAACAATATTTATCTTGTTCAGAACATTTTAAAAAAAACTATTAATTTGTATATTAATTGATTACAGAATGGCGTTGAGGTCAAGAAAGTATCGGCTGACAATGGTCCTGTGGTCTCGAAAAAAAGAAAGACATATGACAAAAAAAACATGTTGTATGGACAGTTTGTAAAGGTACAGTCATTTTATTTATTATTGAGTTACAGGTTATCATGAAGGGGCCCCGAGTGTCCGAGTGGTCTCAAGCGCTCTCCATTATGGATCACTGCCATCTCATCTCTGCCTGCATGGGTTCTAGTATCGGATTCGACCAACGTGGGTATGTGAGAAATCTTGCCAGTAGCTTCAACAATAGGTTATCATGAATTTGAAAAAGAAAATGACAGATTCATATTCAGACTGTTGCTAACCTTAGCATGTATATTTATCACATCATTTTCATGTCCACTTTTAGTTAAAACTCAATTTTATGAATTACATGGAATTAGAGTTTTGTAACTGCCATTGAAAAAGCAAGGGACTCCTCTTTTTTAAACAAAACTGCCTTCAGTAACTAATCCATTCAGCACAGAAGGAAAACAAAATTTTGTTGGCTTGTCTTTTGATATTAGTAAGTGGCATTTTTTAAAAATATTTATCCTTTACAATTTTATTGATCATACATCACAAATATATTTAGGACCATTTGATATTAATTTAACAGAGCACTTCTGTCACTGACACCGATAAATCTGAACACTTCAAACTCGTGAACTTAACTGTTCTGTACCAAAGAGAAGCATGTGACTCGCGATGCAAATAACTAAATTGTTTGAGGAGACAGGAATAAAGGGCACTATGTTTATGACAGCAGATTGGAATTTGATCTATTGTACATGGGTTGACTAAAATCATCTAAAGAAGACAAAAGAGAGGCTTAATTTATTACTTGCACTGGGGTAAGGAAGGACCATATCAATTTTGGGTTCTAAAGGTCAAAAGTCAAGGTCACTATAACTGAAAAATAAAAATGGTTTCTTCAAAATAACATTTTTATTTAAACATAACTGGACCAAACACTTTGTGGAAGTCTATGAGTTTTGGGATAAACAGATAAAATGTCAGGAGAAATTGTACTAAATTAAAATGCACTTGATGTACAAAGTTTTTTCTCATTAAGTGCTAAGCCAGTTGTTAACATGAATTACATTAAATATTTTTTTTTTAAATCTAGGGTGCAACTTTATCAGATGGAAGTTATGAATCAGTACCAGGACGGAAAGAAGAAAGTAGCGATGATGAGGACAAAACAAAGAATAAAACAGCTATAATGTAAGCATATATATTCATTTTGTTCAGAATGCATTTCTTGGAGTGGTAAATACATGAAAAAGAATCTAATTCGACATAGGTATATCACATCTGAGGGTCAGAATTTGCAGGTGGGAACAAATTTGTTCCAACAAATTCTGATCTAGAGAGTGGATTTCCTAGTCATGCGAAAACACATCTGATGGACTTTTTCTCAAGAGAATACATTTTCTGACCACAATAATGTTAGGAAATAAAATTCCAGTAACTCTAATGCATTCAGCACAGAAGGTAAACAAAATTTTGTTTGCTTGTCTATAGATATCACATAGACAAGCAAACAAAATTTTGTTTACCTTCTGTGCTGAATGCATTAGAGTTACTGGAATTTTATTTCCTAACATTATTGTGGTCAGAAAATGCATTCTCTTGAGAAAAAGTCCATCAGATGTGTCATCAGAATTGTCCCCTTGCAGGCCATGATTTCCAAACTTGAAAGCTTTCTTCTACTGCTCTTCAAGGAGAAAAGATAGCACTGATTATGATCATTCAAGTGGAACTTTTCATCATATTTGACACAACTCAAGTTAGACAAATTCTTACCTTTCTTTGTTTCTGACATGACTCTGGTTAGACAAATACAAAAACTTTTTTTTTCTTTCTGACTCATTTTAGACAAATTTAATCCTTTTTTCAGTGTTGACATGACTCAATTAGGCAAATTAACCATTTGCCAGAAACCTTGCTAAAGTTACTATCTGATTAAATGTTTTTTTAATAGTCTTTCCTTTTTCATGCCCATCAATGAACCGAAAGCTAGTGGATGGTTCTATGGTCAGTCTGATGCAACCAATGCCAGGAATGTTGCAAAATATGGGCATTTAGAAGTAAGAGTGGATGGTTCTATGGCCCTAATGGTACAATCAATGCTTAGAACAGTTATGATATGTGGACAGTTAGAAGCAAGAGCGATTGGTTCTATGGTCCTAATGATGCAACCAAAGCCAAGAATTGTGATGTGGACAATCAGTACATGGTTATGCAAGATTTTGTCCATGTTCTCTTGCGTTACTTTGTCACACAGAAAACATCATGGTGCCTAATGGTGCCTTTTTTGTTCAGGACACACATTATCCCACAAATTCTGGCATCATGGCTTATGTTTTTGATATGGACAGTGTATGGCATCGTGTCTTATATGTGTGATATGGACAGTGTATGGCATCACATCTGATGTGTAATATGGACAGTGTATGACATCATGGATGATGTGTGTGATATGGACAGTGTATGGTATCATGGCTAATAAGGTGTCATAGCTTATGTTTATAATATGGGCAGTGTTTGGCATCGTGGCTTATGAGATGGGCAGTGGATGGCATCATTGCTTATGTATGTGATATGGGTTGTGGATAGCATCATGGCTTATGAGTGATATGGGCAGTGGATGGCATCATGGCTTATGTATGTGATATGGGTAGTGGATAGCATCATGGCTTATGAGATGGGCAGTGGATGGCATCATGGCTTGTGTATGGCATCATTGCTTATGTATGTGATATGGGTTGTGGATAGCATCATGGCTTATGAGTGATATGGGCAGTTGATGGCATCATGGCTTATGTATGGCATCATGGCTTATGTATGTGATATGGGTAGTGGATGGCATCATGGCTTATAATGTGATATGGGCAGTGGATGGCATCATGGCTTATGTATGGCATCATTGCTTATGTATGTGATATGGGTAGTGGATGGCATGTCTTCTGTATGACATCATGGCTTATGTGTGTGATATGGGTAGTGGATGGCATCATGGCTTATGAATGATATGGGCAGTGTATGGCATTATTACTTAAGTATGTGATATGGGCCATGTATAGCATCATGGCTTATGTATGTGATGTGGGCAGTGTATAGCATCAATGGTTAAGTATTTGATATGGGTAGTGTCTGGTATATGGCTTATGCATGTGATATGGGCAATGTATGGCATCTAGTGTTGTTAAACGAAAATCGGAAATCCGATTATCGGTTTTGAAAACGATTATCGGTTTTTGTTTTTACAAAACGATAATCGAATTCAATATTTTTTTACCATTTTTGTAGTGAAAATTTTAAAAAATGCCAGAAAAAAATTCATTCATGCATTTGTTTAGTGTTTACATTTTAATACAATATGGCCAGCAGATAAGAAGGTGTGTTTAAAATTTGTGAGCGCTCCATGCAGCGTCTTTGTAAATGAATACATTTATTGTTGAAGGATGTCAATAGTTAGTCGAACGACCGGTAGCTAAGTTCTTTGATGTCCGAAATTTACAACAATAGACTGTTAATAGCTACAGCTTCTGTTGTTGAGGACTGGTCTCTGCTGGTTGTGTCTTTTCAAGTTTACAAATATGGCTGGTCGTATAAATAAATCTGATGTATGGGAAAACTTTGAAAAAATTTCATCAAGCATGGCTCGCTGTAAACTATGTTCACAACAAGCAAGTCGGAGCGGTGGTACTACTACTGGATTGCATGCACATTTGCGTAGCAAACATCCCGGATTTGCGGCTCCTTCAAATGTTCAGCCGCGAATAACAACATTTATTGGAACACAAAGAAACTGTCCTGATAGTCATCAAGAAAAAGTTACTGCTGCTGTAGCTAAGTTTGTCGCTGAAAACATGCTACCAATTTCGATTGTCACGAATGACTACAATGAAGAAGACGCTAATGGCGAAAATGCAGACACATCTAGAAGAAAATGTCAAGGATATTGCCGTTACCACCGACATATGGACCAGTGTAACCAATGAAGCATACCTGAGCTTCACTGCCAGCTACATTGATCCAGACTGGACTATGAAGACACCCATTCTTGCAACAATTCCAATGAATGACCGCCACACGCAAGCCATTATCGCTGAACATCTGGGAACTGTGGCTGAAGAATGGGCTATAAAAGGTAAAGTTGTTGCATGTGTCCATGATGGTGCTTCCAATGTTAAAGATGTCGGTAACGTGAATGGATGGTTGGATGTTCATTGTGTGGCACATAAATTGCAACTTTGCATTAATCATGCAATGGGCACCCATGCCGTCATGAATCATCAAATTTCCAAGTGTGTATCCGCTGCATCACGTTTAGTTGGACATTTCTCACATAGCCCAATGGCGGAGGGTGAGCTTATGAAACGACAGGTGTCCATGGACAAGGACAAGACACCACTCAAACTGATTCAGTACTGCAAGACCCGCTGGAGCAGCGTCTTTGACATGTTTGAAAGGCTCTCACAACTCAGATGGCCTGTTGTGGCGGTTCTTAGTGACAGAAGCGTGACAAAAATGAACGATGCAAAAACACTGGATATGAAGGAGGAACAATGGCAACTGATTAGCGAACTACTCCCGGTCTTGAAGGCGTTGCAGATGATGACCTCTGTCTTGTCAGCCGAAAGCCAACCTTCAGCCTCTTGTGTTTTTCCGATGTTATGGGGTCTCATCAAGAATCATCTAATCCATAAAGAAGAAGATTCTAAGACTTTGGGAGAATTCAAGACTGACGTTGCTAAGAATATTTCACAACGGTTTGGCATGGAACGCGACGAAACAGCAACAAATGATTGCGTCGTTGCATCAATCCTCGATCCAATGTACAAACATCTTCCCGGATTTGATGACAGCTTCAAGAAACTGGCGTATGATAATATCCGCCATCTACTCAGACAGATGCCAACTGACCTTGAACAGCCTTCGACTAGTGGTGATGCAACCAGCTCTGAACCGCCAACAAAACGATCTCGACCAAATCATGCTTCAGTTATGTTTCTGCTGGGTGATAGTGCATCACAGCAGGCATTGAATGACTGTGACTTTGAACATTATATCAAGTCGCCATGGACGACGACTTCAACGGAAACAGCACTGGAGTGGTGGAAACATAATGAGAAACTGTTTCCGAAAACAGCCAGTCTTGCCAGGAAATTCTTGTGTATTCCGGCAACGTCGGTACAATCAGAGAGATTATTTTCAGCCACTGGACGTTTGATAAGTGATCAATGTAATCGGCTTCTTCCAGAACATGCAGAGTCGTTAGTTTTTTTGAATAAGAACCAGGACTTGTTCGATATGTAAACTAATTTGGATTTACTAGTTTGACCTACTTTTTTTTATCTGTGGACAATTTTTATCTATGGTTTGTTTATTGACTTTATTTATGTTTCCTGTTTTTTATTGCCAGTAGGATCGCAACTCGTAAATTTATGTTTTAATTGTGCTGTTTAATAGTTAATAAAAAATTTTTTTTATAAACATACAGTATAAATTATGTTTATTTAAATCTCTAAGTAGAAAATATATTAATCGGCGTTGACACTGTTGCGTCAACTTGCGCGTACACCGCTCCCTCGATAACTCGCGCCCTGATAACTCGCGAACCCGCTTATAACGCGGTGTCCGGCGTGGATCCCGTTTTTTTAAAAGATTTTTTTTTAACAAATGAAGAAAATCGTGATCAGAACTGGTGAATGAAACCTTAATATATCTCCCGTTTTATCGTAAGTGGCGGTTAGTGCCCGAAAAGTTAGAATCAACATCGTGAAATTTTCAGGTTTTAATAAGGAATCATATATCTTGTTACATTTTATTAGAAAAAGTATGTTCTCAGTTCACTGTAAATAATAATACTGCATATGTATACGGCGAAACAGCGATCAATGAATTATAATAAATGCTAACAGGTGGCAACACTAAATGAAATGAATACTAATTAAATATGTCTTGTCAGAGGAAATTAGTGTTTTAATTTTTTCATTGTGTTGCAGTGTAAGCAGTATGATCGTTGCATGTTCTCTTATATTCAAAGTTCAAACATGAAAAGATTCAGTTGACTGTCACATCGATGTCCGCGAGCACATCTATGAGAACCTAATTAAGTGCGGCTGCGTTTTGATCGACGACTTGGGGAAATGTTTGTTGCATTGTAAAAATCAATTAAAGTAAACCTGCTTTGTTTTATCACGTTAAGTCGGTCTTTTGTATCAAATCAGGTAAAAGACGTTTAATACAAAAGTTCAAAGGAAAGCAAATCCTACATGCATAAACTCTTGTGGTCAATATCTTGTCTCAACAATCAACATCAATGAAATTCATTGGACCAATCGAACATGGTTTCAAATAGTATATACTTATTGTCATTAAAGTATACATTAATCAGTAATTTATCCTAATCATTTGTAAATGTGATCATGGAGAGCAAGGGAATCAAGCGAAAGTCGTACTCGGTGAATGAAAAGCTTACTGTCATAGAGAGGGTTCGTAATGGTGAATCAAGATCAAATGTTTGTAGTGAACTTAAAATTGCCGAGTGAACACTCAGAGGTTGGCTCAAGGATGAGCAGAAATTTCGGGATTATTTGCATGAAGTTGATTCTGATGATGGATTTAAACGGAAACGGGCACGCACTGCAAACGACACAGATTTAGATGATGATGTGTACACCTGGTTGTGTTCCGATTTCAGGAACAATTCTCAAGGCCCAGGCAGAAAAAAATGGCCCAAACTATGGAAACTGATTCAGATTTCATGGCAAGCCATGGATGGCTTTGGAGATTCCAGCGCCGACATGGAATAAAACAAAATTCGTTGTCGGGAGAGATACGCGCAGCAAATCAGGCGGCTGCATCTAGTTATCCCAACCAACTCCGAGAGATTCTGACCCGTGATGGATATACAGACGACCAAGTTTATCATTGTGATGAGGCTGGTCTATTCTATCGGATGATTTATTTATTTATTTTTATGTTGTTGTTTTTTTACATGTCTGACGTTTAGACCCATTAAATTCATAGTTGGTATATGATTTATCTTTGTAAAAATTTTTTTACAATTTACTTTATCTATCTATCTATCTATCTATCTATCTATCTATCTATCTATCTATCTATCTATCTATCTATCTATCTATCTATCGTCGTTTTTCGATATGAATGTTATCTTTTTTGATAAAAGAAATCTCATTCATTTTGAATAAACAATAAAACTTGAATGTATCCAAATCAACACAAAAAAAAAAGCAGTGACGTAATACACAATGCGTTTAGCGATACACACGTTAAGAGTACTGATACCTCGTGGAATAATGTTTGTTTTATGATCTTTTCAAGATATTTTATCCAGAAATTAAAGGTAATTTACAAAGAAAAACGAACAACACCTTTATAAAGAAATATTTATTCAGCTATTTTCAGCACGATAATAAAACGAGTATTCAACAATGCACCCCCTCCGCCCTTCACCTCTCTCTGTCGATCTCCCATCTCTTTATTAGTTTTTTTTTTATTTATAGGTCCCTCGGTAACTCGCGCCCTCGCTTATAGTGCGGTCGATGCTTTTGAACTCCGTTGTGCGCGAGTTATCGAGGGAGCGGTGTATATACGTTAATGCATACAGTAACTTGCATTATAAGATTATATTTTTATGAAGGCCAATAAAAACCGATAATCGGTTTAAAATCGGATTTCTACAAACGATAATTGGTTTTGAAAAAAAAAACGATATTAACATCCCTAATGGCATCATGGCTTATGTGTGTCATATGGGCAGTGTATGGCATCATCGCTTATGTGTGTCATATGGCAGTGTATGGTTTATGTGTGTCATATTTGTAGTGTATGGCATCATGGCTTATGTGTGTGATATGGGCAGTTTATGTTTATGCCATGCAAATATTGAATGTGATTCAAGCAATCTGTGTGAACCTAACATTTAAAATCAATGTGTCAATTCAAGACATCATTGAAATGGTTAGCTGGCAGGCAGTCTGAATGCAATGTGTCAGTTCAAAATGTAAATTAAATTTGTTGGATGTCATACTGTCTGAATGCATTGTGTCAGTTCAAGACATGATTGAAGCCATTGACTGGCATGTAGTTAGAATGCAATGTGTCATTGAAGCCATTATCTGGCATGCGGTCAGAATGCAATGTGTCATTGAAGCCATTGACTGGCATGTAGTCAGAATGCATGTGTCATTGAAGCCATTGTCTGGCATGTAGTCAGAATGCAATGTGTCATTGAAGCCATTGTCTGGCATGTAGTCAGAATGCAATGTGTCATTGAAGCCATTATCTGGCATGCGGTCAGAATGCATGTGTCATTGAAGCCATTGTCTGGCATGTAGTCAGAATGCATGTGTCATTGAAGCCATTGTCTGGCATGTGGTCAGAATGCAATGTATCATTGAAGCCATTGTCTGGCATGTAGTCAGAATGCATGTGTCATTGAAGCCATTGTCTGGCATGTAGTCAGAATGCAATGTGTCATTGAAGCCATTGTCTGGCATGTAGTCAGAATGCATGTGTAATTGAAACCATTGTTTGGCATGCGGTCAGAATGCAATGTGTCATTGAAGCCATTGTCTGGTATGTAGTCAGAATGCATGTGTCATTGAATCCATTGTCTGGCATGCAGTCAGAATGCAGTGTGTCATTGAAGCCATTGTCTGACATGCAGTCAGAATGCAATGTGTCATTGAAGCCATTGTCTGGCATGCAGTCAGAATGCAATGTGTCATTGAAGCCATTGTCTGGCATGCAGTCAGAATGCAATGTGTCATTGAAGCCATTGTCTGGCATGCAGTCAGAATGCAATGTGTCATTGAAGCCATTGTCTGGCATGCAGTCAGAATGCAATGTGTCATTGAAGCCATTGTCTGGCATGCAGTCAGAATGCAATGTGTCATTGAAGCCATTGTCTGGCATGCAGTCAGAATGCAATGTGTCATTGAAGCCATTGTCTGGCATGCAGTCAGAATGCAATGTGTCATTGAAACCATTGTCTGGTATGCAGTCAGAATGTAATGTGTCATTGAAGCCATTGTCTGGCATGCAGTCAGAATGCAATGTGTCATTGAAGCCATTGTCTGGCATGTAGTCAGAATGCATGTGTCATTGAAGCCATTGTCTGGCATGTAGTCAGAATGCATGTGTCATTGAAGCCATTGTCTGGCATGTAGTCAGAATGCAATGGGTCATTGAAGCCATTGTCTGGCATGTAGTCAGAATGCAATGTGTCATTGAAGCCATTATCTGGCATGCAGTCAGAATGCATATGTCATAGACAAATAAAATTATCTTTCTGGGAAGGCAAAAAGCAAGTTAGCCCCCCCCCCCCCAGCATTAATTTGATAAATGTTCTATGAGAAGCATTGTTTTTTTTTCTTTCTTTCTGACATGACTCACTTTAGACAATTTCATACTTTTTTCATTTCTGACATGACCCTGGTTCGACAAAATCAAAAATGTCTTTTTTTTTTTTGTTTCTGGCATGACTCAATTTAGGCCATATCAAACCATTTGCCTGAAACCTTGCAAAAGTTACTATCTGATTAAATTTTTTCTTTATTGCCTTTCCTTTTTCATGCCCATCAGTGAACCAAAAGCTAGTGGATGGTTCTGTGGTCTGCCAGGAAAGTTGTGATATATGGGCATTTAGAAGTAAGAGTGGATGGTTCTATGGCCCTAATGGTACAATCAATGCTTAGAATAGTTATGATATGTGGTCAGTTAGAAGCAAGAGGGATTGGTTCTATGGTCCTAATGATGCAACCAAAGCCAAGAATTGTTATGTGGGCAATAAGTACATGGTTATGCAAGATTTTGTCCATGTTCTCTTGTGTTACTTTGTCACACAGAAAACATCATGTTGCCTAATGATGCCTTTTTTGTTCAGGACAAAGCCAGGACACATATTATCCCACAAATCTTGGCATCATGGCTTATGTGTGTGATATGGGTAGTGTATGGCATCATGGCTTATGTATGTGATACGGGTAGTGTATGGCATCATGGCTTATGTATGTGATACGGGTAGTGTATGGCATCATGGCTTATGTATGTGATATGGGTAGTGTATGGCATCATGTCTTATGTTTGAGATACAGACAGTTTATGGCATAATGGATTATGTATGTGATACGGGTAGTGTATGGCATCATGGCTTATGTGTGTGATACAGGTAGTGTATGGCATCATGGCTTATGTGTGATACGGGTAGTGTATGGCATCATGGCTTATGTGTGTGATACAGGTAGTGTATGGCATCATGGCTTATGTATGTGATATGGGTTGTGTATGGCATCATGGCTTATGTATGTGATACGGGTAGTGTATGGCATCATGGCTTATGTATGTGATATGGGTAGTGTATGGCAATGTGGCTTATGTGTGTGATACGGGTAGTGTATGGCATCATGGCTTATGTGTGTGATACGGGTAGTGTATGGCATCATGGCTTATGTGTGTGATACGGTTAGTGTATGGCATCATGGCTTATGTGTGTGATACAGGTAGTGTATGGCATCATGGCTTATGTATGTGATATGGGTTGTGTATGGCATCATGGCTTATGTATGTGATACGGGTAGTGTATGGCATCATGGCTTATGTATGTGATATGGGTAGTGTATGGCAACATGGCTTATGTGTGTGATACGGGTAGTGTATGGCATCATGGCTTATGTGTGTGATACGGGTAGTGTATGGCATCATGGCTTATGTATGTGATATGGGTTGTGTATGGCATCATGGCTTATGTATGTGATACGGGTAGTGTATGGCATCATGGCTTATGTATGTGATATGGGTAGTGTATGGCAACGTGGCTTATGTGTGTGATACGGGTAGTGTATGGCATCATGGCTTATGTGTGTGATACGGGTAGTGTATGGCATCATGGCTTATGTGTGTGATTCGGTTAGTGTATGGCATCATGGCTTATGTGTGTGATACAGGTAGTGTATGGCATCATGGCTTATGTATGTGATATGGGTTGTGTATGGCATCATGGCTTATGTATGTGATACGGGTAGTGTATGGCATCATGGCTTATGTATGTGATATGGGTAGTGTATGGCAACGTGGCTTATGTGTGTGATACGGGTAGTGTATGGCATCATGGCTTATGTGTGTGATACGGGTAGTGTATGGCATCATGGCTTTTGTGTGTGATACGGGTAGTGTATGGCATCATGGCTTATGTGATGAGACTTGAATCTGGGTAGTCCACTCAACCGATTTTTTACTATGCGATGTTTATGACAGCACATTATCATGGTTGTGGGATTAATAGCTTTACCTTTCACTGTCTTCATCATCCTCATTGCTTCATCCATTGCCCAGCTTATTCAGGTAAACATCCATTATAAGGGTAGACACCAAGTGGTAGCATGGGGACGTAATTGACATTTCCTCACTTTGTATGGTATATAGAAAAACATTTTATCTTTCTGGGAAGACAAATAGCGAGTTAGTGGAGTTTATTTCCTAGCATTAATGTAATTTGGTACATGAGAAGCATAATTTATTTATATAAAAAAAATTTCTGTCATTTCTCACCAAGAAGAAAAGTACAGTAGTCCCCCTCTTATACGGCCACCCCTGCTGCACCGGGAAAGTGGCCTTATAAGACGGGTGGCCATTCCAGAGGGGGGCTAAATTTATTATAAGAAGTACATGTATATGTAATGTACGTAGTAAGAAAGCTGCATACTTCAAAACATTAAATATCTTCGTCTAAATGAAACATTAATCAATAAAAGTTGTTTTTGTTTTGTTATAATAACAAATTTATTTCAGATGAATATACGTTACTATTTTTTCTTTCTTGGCATAAGTGTGATATGCGAGCGGGTATTATGCACATTGCAAATGGATTCAAAAATGTCATTTACATCTTGGTACATACGTAATTATGTTTCCATTTGCTCCATTTTCCCACTGCTGCTGAATAACCTTCATATCGGTTATGAATTTGTATTTTCAAATTGTTTCAACATAAACTTGTTTTTTCGAGTCTTTTTCTACATAAAATTGTTTGGCATCCCCCCCCCCCCTTTCCCCGATGTCGTCGAGTAGAATAACCGACTTTCTTTTAAAATAATGTATCCGTTAACGTGATGACATTTTAATGTTTGGTAATGATTTATTTGGTTATTGCTGACTGTATGCGATTTAATTATGCAGAGTAAACTTGTGTCGAGTGTACGAAATACGGTCTTCTTAAAGGAAGCCATAATGTCTGGTCACATGATTTTTCCGGTCTTTGTCTGATACCCTGTTGATTTTTTTTAGGTTCTCTGTGTGTCCCATTGTGCAGAATCTAATTTTAGCCTATGCTGACCCTGTTATGATTATAACAATTACGTCTGGTTATAATCATCAAAGAGAAGAACTCGACATAGGTGTTAAACACCAAACTGTATCATAACATTATTGAGCCCATTTCCTGTAAACATCGACTTTTATAGATAATGATATACTAAAAATCCTTTAGTCAACACTTTTAACGGCGACTTGACACTCTGAGACGTGTATCTACGATAGAGATAATCAAAATTGCTTACCCTACCATAGGCTTATGTCAAGATTTGAATTAATTATTGGTTCTGGATACATTTAAAGAAACAAAAGTGGCCGTTCATAAGGGGGACATATTTCATTTTTTGTACTAATATGCTGGCCGCTGGTTGCGTTAGACGGGTGGTTGCTCTTGAGGGGTACTTTTGAATAAAAACTTGTTGGTGCCAAGGGATTCTGGCCGTAAGAAGCGGGTGGCCGCTGGTCGGGGGGGGCCGTTTAAGAGGGGGACTATTGTGTTGGCAAAATAAAGATAGTGCATGATTGGTATGGATACACTATGGATAAACTATCACACATACATAGGAATGAGTGTTAGTGTGTGATGGGTATATCCCATGGTGTCATTCTCAGAAGGTTAAACTATCACACATACATAGGAATGAGTGTTAGTGTGTGATGGGTATATCCCATGGTGTCATTCTCAGAAGGTTAAACTATCATACATACATAGGAATGAGTGTTAGTGTGTGATGGGTATATTCCGCATGGCTTTATAAGATGGTCAAACTGTATCGCACATAAAAAGGAATGATTGTCAATGTGTGATAATCATATCCCACATGGCTTTCTCAGAGGGTCAAACTGTTTCATAAATTCATAAGACTGGGATAATATTTGTGTGTGTGTGTGTGTGTGAATAGGTTATAGTTTGTTAGATTTACAATATTTACTCAAATTACAGATTGTTAGATTGGTTGGGTATAACATTGCTATGTCATTCTGCTCTTCTTTTTGGCTTTGAAAATGAACATTTATATATTTTTTTCCCCTGCAGACCTGCTAATGAGCAAGAAATTTTCAAGCTTTGTGGAGGCCTTACTGCACATAAGTAAGTACTTTGCTGTGTACAAGTTTGTTATCAAATTTGTCTTATTCATGATGTACAGGTTTGTAAAGAACCTACTGCTTCCAGGTTTTAGAGACCCTACTGCTCACAAGTAAGTACTTTGCTATGTACAGGTTTGTTACAGAATTTAATTCCTAAGGATGTACAGCTTTTTGGAGGACCTACTGCGCACACATAAGTATTTTATTTAGCATGCTCTATCCACGTCTTTAGCACTGTTGGTAGAGTTGCTCCAACTGCAAGGATACAGAAATGGACACTTTGTGTCTTGAACACAGAATCTCCTTCATGTTCTTCTTAAGGTAAGTGGAATTGCCTGTTTACTTACCTCTTTCCACTCTAAGGATGTTGATGGAAGTGCTCCAAGAAGTGGGGATCTGCACTGCACAACTCATTTGTGGCCCCAATTATCAACATTCAGTAGTCTTCTAAACCTGCTGGTTGACCAGAACAGATCTTTGCCACAGAGGAGGGACCTTCTATATCAATACAGGGGTACCCTAAGACACAACAGCCCACAGATTCCCCACCTTCACTCTTAGCTCATCACAAGTAATTTGTTCCAGTAGGACAAGTTTTTGAGCAAAGTTGCCAAGTGCATCCTTCAGGCTAGGAGATGATACATGTCCATGGTAGGTTGGTGATGCCCAGTGGAGAATCTTTTGCAATTTGTTACAGTAGGAAGTGCATGAAACCTTTCTTGACATTGTGAGTACTGTTGCCAATGTTCTATTTTTCCTTATGGAGAAACACTTTGGTTTCTACTAGGGTAGATCATCTAACACTCGGGCATTCTAAAGGCCTGATCATTAGCATGTATTCTCGTTTTCTGACCATTCAAGGTATTTTCAGCAGCAGAGTCTGGTGTTTTGCTCACTGATGCCAACATGGAACCTATTGTGTCCTAATGGTCTAAATGCCAAGAAGCTTATCCTCAGGACTGTTTTCTCCCTCCCGCATGTCTGCAAGATGAAAGTAACCTTCATGCCATATCTATTGAACAAGATTGTTTAAGGTTGAACAAGGTTTCCAACCAGGTTTATGAGCCATGAACCAGCTACCTTCAGTCCCACCAGTTCCTGTAGAGAATTCCATCTCCTTGGTAGTTGTGCTTCGGATGATCAGGATCATCATGTATGCCCAGTTTGGCATTAAGATTTTAATTTGCCAATTTTAAAATGAAAGGGTATGAAGTCAAGTTTCCTCCCCATGAAGGGATCTGCTAACATTTCAGTATCCATTGTTTCTACATGGATTGCCGTACTGATCCAGATAGTCCCAGGCTGACATGGATCTTTCATGGATGACAATTAAAGTCCATTTGGTCTGAGCTATTGCTAGGTCCTGACTAACTCATTCAGCATGGGATGGCAATCACACGTGCCTTCCTCATGTTACCTTCATTCCTTAATGCATGTGGGAAGGCATGTATTATTTAGGCCCATAGTTGTGGTACAGAAAGTAGCTAACATTTCTGATGTAAAGGTGAGTATTCCTTTTTTTATTAGTTTTGAGGCTATCAGCCACTAATCACACAGGCAAATTCAGTTATTGGCGTTATCATTACGCTTTTTTCCCCTAAATTACGTCTTATGTGCAAACGTATATTGATTACGCTTTTTCTGTATATCCACCTTCCAAAAACATAAATTATTAGTTTTCTTGTTTTTATTAACATTCCATTAATCTTGCCAACTGTATTTTAGAAAAGATGGCTTCTATGTAACTACAATATAAGAGTATGATTGTTCGTGGACTTGCATGCACTTTCCAAACAGTATCATGTTCTGTTTATAGCAACTATCCTATTACCAAGAAACATCCTGGTTCTACTTTCAAACTTGAATTCTAGTTACAGCATCTATATGGTTTAGTGAAGAAAACACAGCATAGTTTTCTAATTTTAATCTTTACGCGCAGATTCTTTGTCCTAATTCATATTTAGTGCGGAAAAGTCTAAAGGTATTTGGCGCTAAAAAGTATATTTAATTTTAGTTGATGCATATATGAGAGAAAAAATATCTCCTTTCAAATAATTTCACAGATGGATAAAAAAAAAACGGCATGCAAAAAATGAAACAAAAAATAACAATCCTCCAAATATGAAGACATTAATGCAGCATAACATGACCTCTATTTCAGGCCGTGTGGAAAGAATTTTAATATTTAGCTAGAAAGTCTTATGGTGGATTCTAGTCGATGTGTGTGTAAAGCTAAAAGTGCTACATACGAAAACTTGAAGCAGTAAAGGATGTTAAAAGACGAGAGGGGCAAATAAATCATTGTTCATTGAAATTTTAGCAGATTATATGTGGATTACACTTTTTCTGCCTGGATTCTGCTTTTTGACCACTTGGATTATGTTTTTTTCCTTGTCAGGAGTTGGCATGGATGCACATATTTGGGTGAGGGGAGTATAGAATTAATTATAATGATACATAACTGTTGGTAGTGCTACATTAATTCTTCCCACCTGGTTCTGATGTCCCATGGAAATGAGGACTATGGCACATGTGCACTGTTCAGGACGTGTCTGATATGCAATTACAATCATTTCTACAAGGGACGTCACTCAGATGATGGCCTTGTTTTTAAAAAAGCATGTTTATGGAATTTTCATTCCACATTATTTGTCATCAAGAACATGCTGAAATAAATGTGAAGTCTGTACAGTAGTCCCCCTCTTATATGGCCACCCCTTCTGCACCAAGAAAGTGGCCTTATAAGACAGGTGGTCTTTCCAGAGGGGGGTTAAATTTATTTTGAGAAGTATATGTAATGTATGTATTAAGAAAGCTACAAACTTATATGCATTAAATATCTTTGTCTAAAAGTAACATTAATCATTAAAAGGTTTTTCTTATTATGATAACAAACTTATTTCAACTGAATATACAGTAATAGTTATTTTTCTTGGCGTAAGTGTGATATGCGAGTGGGTATTGTTGTCATGCACATTGCAAATGGATTCAAAAACATCATTTACATCTTGGTACATATATCATTATCTTTCCATTTGCTCCATTTTCCCACTGCTGCTGAATAACCTTCTTATCGGTTATGGCTTTGTTTATTTGAATTATTTCAATATAAACTTGTTTTTTTTTAATAGTCTTTTCTACATAAAATTGTTCGACAAGTCCCCCACCCCCCCATGTCAAGTAGAATAACCGACTTTTTTCTAAAATAATGTCTCAGTTAATGTGATGACATGTAATATTTGGTAATGATTTATTTGGTTGTTGCTGACTGTATGCGATTTAATTATGCAAACAAAACTGGTGTCGAGTGGACTAAATACAGTCTTCATAAAACAAAGCCATAATGTGTTGTCATGTGATTTTTCTGGTCTTTGTCTGGTACCCTGGTTTTTTCTCAAGTTTCTCTGTCTGTGCCAATGTACAAAATCTATTTTTAGCATATGCTGACCCTATTATGATCGTAACAATTACGTCTGGTTATAACTTATAATCATCAAAGAGAAGAACTCGACATAGGTGTTAAACCCCAAACTCTATCATAACATTATTGAGCCCATTTCCTGTAAACATCGACTATTACAGATAATGATATACGATTAAACTTTAGTTGACACTTTTAAACGGAAACTTGACATTGGGAGACATGTATCTACGATAGAGATAATTATTTGCTTACCTTACTTCAAAATTTGAATTAATCATTGGTTCTGGATACATTTGAAGAAACAAAAGTGGCCGTTCATGAGGGGGACATTTTGCATTTTTTGTACTAAAATGCTGGTCATATTAGAGGGGTGGCTGTTCTTGAGGGGTGCTTTTGAATACAAACTGTTCGGTGCCAAGGGATTCTGGCCTTCAGAAGCAGGTGGCCGCTGGTCAGGGTGGGGGGCAGCATTCAAGAGGGGGACTATTGTATATGGAATTTAGTCCAGTATTTCCAATGAGAAATGTGTCTGTATGTCAGCTTTCATTATCTTGATACCAGTAAGACTAAACATCCAAGAGTACATACATATTTGTATGAGCAAATCAGGCTTCTTTAAAATTTGGGATATTAATGGGATTTTAGATCCAAGCTTTTGCAAGTTTCATTGTAGTTAAAAGATTTGCGTGGCTGTAACTTTTGCTGAGAAAATGGAAGGCTTTATCCACTTACCGATTTAAGATGGTACCTTATAGTGTTACAGTGGCAGTTCCAAATACATCTCCATCTTTTGAATGGTCTGTATGGCCAAACTAAAGAATCGCCCATAGTTTAATTTCTCATAAGTATAAAAAGATGATGTGCAACACTGGTATTAATATACAATGTAGCAAGTGTATGCTCAAAACTTTTCATTCAACTTGAGTTTCAATACACGTATGAAGTTTCAAGCTAGCAGGCTAGTTACCCAGGTTAGTGACATTAAACTGTCATAGACCTCTTGTTTTAAATATATTATATTTGTATTTTAAATATTTTAGGGCTGCAAGGCATGGCCACAAACTAAGTGGGAAGCTTTCCAGGGTTGAGGAGCAGGAACGACTTTTAGTGGAAAGCATGAAGAGGGCATTGGGAAAGCACAGCAGTAACAACAAGATATCAAGTTCAGATACTGGTGGAAAGCACAGCAGTGATAACAAGATATCAAGTTCAGATACTGGTGGAAAGCACAGCAGTGATAACAAGATATCAAGTTCAGATACTGGTGGAAAGCACAGCAGGGATAGCAAGATATCAAGTTCAGGTACTGGTGGAAAGCACAGCAGTGATAACAAGATATCAAGTTCAGATACTGGTGGAAAGCACAGCAATGATCAGAAGATATCAAGTTCAGATACTGGTGGAAAGCACAGCAATGATAAGATATCAAGTTCAGATACAGGTGGAAAGCACAGCAATGATAACAAGATATCAAGTTCAGATACGGGTGGAAAGCACAGCAATGACGAGATATCAAGTTCAGTTACTGGTGGAAATTATCAGTGTGAAGAAAGTAACATGGATGTAGAACAAAAATCGAGAAAGAAGAAGAAAAATAAGAAAAAGAGGAAATATGAGCAGCTAAATTTGGTTCATGCAAATAATGGTTTTGAAGAATTAACTTGATCTGTTAACAATGGCAATATGGATAATGAAATTAATTGTGAAGAAAAGGAGGAAGCCAGGCCAAGAAAGTCCAAGAAGACAAGAGAAGTAGATCGACAGTTAACGGATAACAGTCTACAAAACAAGATGCATTTTGATTCTCTTCATTTTGAAGTTTTGAAAAATGAACCTTGTGAAGTGAAAGAAAAGCTTGAGGTAAACCAAGGGGTAAAGGAGATGAAAGAAAAAGCCACTATAAAATCCAAGAAGTTGAAGAAAAGCCGAAAGAAGACAAATTAGATGGCAGTGATTCATATTGAGATTAATGAGAGAGATTTTAATTTATCCAGTTTTGAATTTGTGAAAAGTAAGAACTGTGAGGAGGTGGCTAAAGAAAGAACCAAAAAGTCAAAAGGAAAAAAGTCAAAGAGGAAGAGCCTAATAAACAGATTAAGAAATTAAAGATGGAGAAAAGAATAGAGTTTTTTAGTAGCAAAATTACCCTTAAGTTGATAATAAAATCAAGATAACAAATATATCTATGTCAAAACAGTTTTATTTGTTTTTGTTGAAACTTGGGATAAGATGGGTAAGAAAGGCATTGCAACAAATTTTTTAACAAAACGTAATTTCATGCAGATGTACATATTTTTGGAAGCAAAACACCCAACAACATGGATATCAAAAGCATCAAATGTGTTGTCAAATATATATTTTCGTTTCAACTTTCCTTTACAATAGTAAGATAAAGTAAGCCAAGTCATGAGCCAGAATCAAAGCATTGGCATTGGTTTAAAAAAGTTGAATTGGCATTAGCTTCATCTGTAGTATGAAGACTCGGTTTAGCACATAACAATTAACTGTTTGAAGAAAACACAAGAAATGAAACATTTAAACCAAAACCTTAACCCAAATTTATGACTGACCTGGGGCCCATGGTTTAAGGGACAGCTGAGTGTCACAGAATATTTATTAAAAAAAAATAGTTACAAAATATACACAAATATGAAAAAAACTCAAAACCTTGTGTTACTAGCAGAACAGTGGCTGATATCTTGACAAATGGAGAAACCAAATATTATTAAACAGGTTTCATAGAACAATATTGACATGTTGAGGCTGCTCTGAAATACATAAGCAGATATACAAAAATAATGTAAATACAAAAAAAAAATAAACAATTAGAATCACGGAAAACAAAAACAAGCTTACATATTATATTGCATCCCCTGTGCTTATTAATGAGCAAAATGATCAGAAGTGTAAATATCAATTTCTTGTATTCAGTCTTGTAAAGCAAATCAGCGAGATCATCCACTTATATAATATATATTTGGAGGTGCTGTCTGATTTTCTTAGCTGTTATTCTTAGAAAGTACACATGTAGTGTTCATTTTACATGTGCATTTCAAGTGATATTCTAATGTGACATTGTGACCTTTTTGTCCAATATTCACATGTATGAACTAGAATTATTCAAGTCCTAACAATCAAGTGGACCATGTACCCCACCTATTTCTCAGGCGGACATTGGCCAAAATAAACATTCTGATGTTAGGTTAACTAATAGTAAATGATGAAAAAAGAAGCCTTGGTGAGCTTGCAAGAAGAAACAAATATGAACAAGAAACAAGATTATATCAAAAGGCAAGATTTATTAAATGCACCCTCTCATGAAAACTATTTGTAATATCAAAATTATTCACACACCCCCTCATGAAAAAAAGTGTAAAAAAAACTCAAACAAATACAACAGTTGTTTAAACTCAAATTATCAAGAATTATCAAAGCAAAGCAATTCTTTTTAATCCATGCATAACCCATTTAAGCAATAACAAAAATTGAGCTTCTCCAAGTCAAATGTTTAGGCAACTTAAAACATACATTAAAACATTAAGTACAAGATATATATATATATATATATATATATATATATATATATATATATATATATATATATACTGAACTTACAAGTCCAACTGCAAACCAAACAGACCCACATCAGGTTTCTCATAATGCGCTGGCAAATTTGGGTCAATGCAATTTGCTTGGGATAATCAGTTTGAACAAACAAGACAGACTGATCTGATAGCATATTATGTGATGGTCGATTAGTCTCCATTATTTTAATACTTGGACAACTTATTTCACTTGTACTCTACTTATAAATGTAGTAGGTATTCATACGAACATTACTCTTTTTTTTTTTTTTTTTTTTTTTTTGTGGCATGTATTTCAAAGTACATCGAGCCATCCATCCATATGTAAAGGAGCATTGTATTGCCTCCTCTTCCACCTTTGAGGTTTCTAAACTTATACAGACACATATAACCACAACATTAACATGTAACTAAAGGTAACCACCCCATCTCAAATATGGCATTGCAACTGTAAAATTTCAACAGGAAGTTGTGTGTACAACATTAAGACAAACCTTCTGCTGCCAAAGAAGAAGATAAAATGCATCAATAAAACTTATTTTAAGAGTTACATTACTATCATTATGTCCTTAACACTGTATGCAGTGTATCTTGTGCAAATTTAAAACAAAAGAAGAAAAAAAAGGTCACTTTAGTATGCTTTATATTAACAGTTAACAAATTGGGTCACAATGACTAAACGATACTTAAGTTTCCTGGAAAACATACAATTTACAAATTAAAAAAAGCTTAATTTATAACCTTTAAAAAATTGGGAGTAGAAATTTTTTTTTTTTTTAAATTACAAAGTTAATTAAACTGGAGTAGCTAACATCATTAAATGTAGGAAATGGCATTATAGTGAAATTCAGTACTTTACAAAACAATCAAATTATTTAGGCAACCTGACTCAGACCAGTCAACGTTTTTCAAACAGTCAAGATAAAAATATCCAGTGACAAGCCATTACCCCTTTAATAGTGTATGTATAATGGATTTCATACATACTCTATTGTTTTGTGGCCAAGTCAATAGAGTTATAAAGTCAAATTATCTATGACAACACAAATCATCCCATTCTAATGTATTTATATGAGCATCAAATTAAGTTTTATTGTATCAGATTCGTTGTTTATTCCAAAACACTTCTTACCACAATACAAAATTATACTGTATTGGAACTTATTGAAATTCATAAATCATCCTCACTAACTGATATGAAACTGAAACTAATACGTTGACATTAATCAATTTCATTATCCTTTATTTCCACAACTTATAAAATACTATCTGTATAACTTGTACATCAATAATTTATCTGTACAACTCTTACATCATGTGATTATCATATTATTACATTTAAAAGTCGATGACATTTTCATGCTGGTCAGCTTAAAAACTGGCGACACCTAGTGGGTGGCAAGGGGAGGTAAGAGGCAAGAGTTATTATTATTATTAAAAAAGTTGCTCACTCAAGTACAACCAATACACCTGCTCTACTCTTGTTCTTTAGTCTAAAATAGATTATAATTAATGACTACTTGAAAGTCTAATAACTGCAGATTATATAATAAATTGTACAATAACATCATTTAAGAAGTTTCAAAAACATGACGTTGATGCTATTTTGTATCATAACTGCTATGTCTTTTGGGAACTTGATGTCCAGCAATGGCGACTGGAACTGGATATGTCGTGTCCAAGATATTGTAACATTTTCATGAAATAAGACTAGATTATTCCACCATGATGGTGAATGAATTGAAATTGCACAAGAAAGGCTTACAATTTTTAAGACTGAAAACCATGGTTAAACATGGCCATGTGAGAAGAGGACTTTTGAAAACATGAAATTGATATAAACCCTAATGGTACATGAACATTGTATTTAAAAAAAATTAAAAAGTATACGGAGAATACATTAAGTTAAATACACAAGAAGAATATGTGAAGCATGAGACCTTTTTAAAAGTTCGCCTTGCTTTTTATGCTGTGTACAAAATATCAGCAATAAATAGTTGTGAGTATTTTGTATATAATCGGACTAGAAGCTGTTGGTAGGTTGCACTACATCTCATTACTGCAATATGTCAAATCACATGATCATTCCACAAACAGGATTTAAAAGGAGTTCCACAAGATTTTTTTTAACGGTAGTTGTCCATTGCCTCGTGAATCTTCCCAACAATCCACTGAAATGAGATAGAAAACTATTGTACATTTTGCTAGATTAAAAGAAAATCGAAAACTATTGCACATTTTGCTCAAATTAAAAGAAATAAGAAAACGAATGCACAGTGTGCTCAAATTAAAAGAAATCAGAAAACAAATGCACAGTTTGCTCAAATTAAAACAAATCAGAAAACGAATGCACTGTTTGCTCAAATTAAAAGAAAATAAAGCTCAGAATGCTGGTTTTTCTTTGGAGTAAAATAATTTGTTGAATAGTGAGATTGATTAAGGATTTCACATCAGCACTTTAAATGTTTTATTTTGCAAAGTAATGTGCTTGGCATTAAGACGAACTACATTAGCTGATCAGATGGGGTGAAACTGAATCTGCACTATTCTGGTCATAGAGTTCAAAGGCTTAACCACTGAGACATTGGAATGCTGATGGTAGACTGAACCAAACATTTAAAATAAAATTTGAATTTCAAGAATGAATTTATTAAAAGAAAGAATTGGAATCTTTAGAGTATACATTTATTTGAGAAGTGCTACTCCAGGAATTACCAGAAATTAACCATGTGAAAAAGTTTCCCATTCAATTTGTAAGAATTTGTTGTGAAGAAGAATATTTTAAAATCAAGTACCAATTTTTATGCTTGAAACATTCTTCTATATTCTATGGATAAAAGCCTGACACATTAATTACTGTCTTCTGATTTCAATCTAAGAATATCTTCCATGCACTCCCACAACACATTATCTACTGCTATTAGCGATGAGTGCAATGAAAATAAACGTCAGTCAAGTATGAAGACTAGGTTACAATTACCTAGTTTTGTATATGCTGGAATTTCCCATCTTGAGATAGACATGTATGCCAAATGCTGGTGAAATATAGTCCAAGATATTGAGGGTATATGGAACAAATAGCTGAAAGTACAAATGTCACCCAGGCATGAAAGCTGAGTCACATTTATCTGCCTTTTGGTTATCACTGAGTTATTCTCACACCAATTTTCACAAATAGATGAAATACAACTAAAGATACTGATAGAGGGAGAAACATGATAGCTGACAAAAATAAAAGTTACTCAAGATAACTGGGTCACGGTGACTTTGTGTATGGTTGTATGCGATATACTCACATTTCCATTTTCATGAGCATGGGTAGAATAAAGGCTTGGACATTTAGTATAATGATAGCCGAAAAGACCAAATTCACTTGTGCAAGAGAAATGTATCACATTTACTAGTTTTGATAAAGTCCAGTTTTTCTGTCTGAAAGGATGTAACATACCAGTTTTCCTGAGACAAGGTTAAACAGGGTTCAAGATTTTGAGAGCCTAATGAAACACACAATCATGTCCGAACATGTGAATGGGCACAACTTTTAACAGATATTTTTTTTTTACCTCTGAGAGCTTCTTGTCTGTAATGTGAATCTCCTTTTTAGAGCTGCCACCACCAAGCAAAGAAAATTTCTTCTTCTCCTTTTCCTATAAGGAAGAAAGTACTTGAGCTAATAAAAATTTGTGAAATTTTAATGTTCCGTATTAGCAATGGAAAATTAACAATATGTCCAGACAGATCCTAATTAAAAAGAAAACAAGGGAGAAAAATAGAATATACAATAAATATAATCAATGTGTGAAATGAATACAAATCACTTGATCATACCAATAAAAGGCGATGCAATTAGATTCTTGCTGCCACTACCTCAAGCTGAATTGTATATAAAATGGAAGCTAGCTCAAATAATAAACTATTTGAGAAACTAAATTTGGATGAAACTCGTGCATGAAAATGTAACCAAGCTGAATTATCCTGAAATCCATCAAATGAATTGTCAATTGGCTGAAAAAAGCCAATCAAACAATTTATTATTATTACAGAACAAGTTGCAAATTATTTTAAGCCTAAATGGTGAAATATGGACAAAGTACTTTTTACTTACATCATTCAGGAAGCATTACTTTACAATATGAGGTACAAGTGGGCCTGATATCACTCACCCTGGTGCAAAACTTAACAGTATGCAGGGTATTGTAGTTCACTTTTTGCTGGTTCATCTAGTTGTAAGTTTCATTACTCTTTGGCATTTTAGAAGTGTTTCAGGAGAAAGTATGTTTGGATATTTTTATTGCATCCATATCCACTCCCAAAATGATTCAAATGGTTTTAATGAATCAATGACTTTACAACATCATCTTACAGCTGATAATAATGTTACCGTACTTACTATAATTAGATTTTCTTTTCTTTCTTGTTAATTTTTTTTATCTGATTATTTTAATTCCTAAAGTATATAATTTTGCTATTTTATAAAAAAATTTGAAATGTATGCATTTTATATTCTAAAATTTATCTGGGCAAGAGACGATACTTGTGGTAACCCCAAACCTGTGATTCTAAAAAGTCAACAGCGTGGGCTACATCCATTGCTTTATTTATTGAGGAAACAAATGTAGATAAAACAAACATACATAGCATACAAATTTAGAACTATTTCTAACTGCTGAATTTCAATATTAATATATGTGTAGACCTTGCTTAGGTACCAAGTTTGGAAAAAAATGACCAGAAATAATCACTAATGTGCTGAAAAGCTTGGTCAATCAGATGCAAGATTGCATTGAAAGCATTAAACATGCTCTTAAATTGTACTCATTTAAACTGTTTCATGATTTAAATCTTGAGAATTTGATGATTTAAGCATATTTCCTCATTTGATCAAAATATCATCAGAAATGTGACTTCAGAGTAGCAACTTTGAACCAACAAAGACAATGATATGCAAATCACCTCATTATCATAATGGTGATTGATGTTAAAAGATTGTCGCAGAAATGTGGTAGGTTGTAATGGCCCCCATTGTTGTTCAGCATCAGTTTGTGTACATGGATGTAAATCAATTCCTTAACCCCCTGCTCAAACCAGGCTTGTTCTTGATCTAGGATTTTTAGAGTTGCAAGTTAAAGTATGGCCAAGGCAAACATTGTGGATATGCCATGATACTTCTGATGAGTTTGCTGATGAAGTCCTTAGCGTGAGGACAAAAGCTTTCAGTTAGCTTTCTCTATATTGTTTGTGTGTCTGGTTGTAAAGTTAAAAACATTGTCAACTATAAATTAAAAAATTATTACAAAGTTAAGCTTTCACCAAAGCAAATGTTTTATGAATGAAACACTAGCATACCATAAGCACACTTGGTCTTGTAAGCAAACAATGCCTGAGTAAGACATTGATGGAAAAGAAATAGAAGAGTTTTCGTGCTATAAGTATAAATATACAAATCGTGCAAGGTACACCAATGTTTCTTGATGCTGCATGGTAGTCTAACAAAAGTACTTTGAGGGAGTCTGTGTGTAGCCCATGTAAAAAGGAATTGGATTGCCACAGGCAGAATCTGGTCATCAGTGAAAATGGAGTTAATACTAATTTCAACATTGCTTTCCCTTATAACAACCAACAGACACTTGAATAAAAAATTAACTCATATGAAGTCATTCGATTAATGTGCAGTGTTTCTCCAGGATGTCAGACTGCCTTTTAAATATTTAATATGAATTTAATGAACAGTACCTTAAAAATGAGCAAGTCCCATTCAGCTGATATGACATGAATAACAAGGCATTCAAAAATATGTATTAAGAAATCTCGATCTGCTCAGTCATTTGACTTCTGACACAACCGTAGTAAGTGCTTACTACTCCAACTTGAGACTACTGGTTTTCAATGCAAGCATACCAGCCCTGCTTGATTCACAATTCAATGAAAGCATATCAGCCCTGCTTGATTCACAATTCAATGAAAGCATATCAGCCCTGCTTGATTCACAATTCTAGCACATGCAGTGGTGTAGCAGTTTTCCATCCAGAGGGAATGGGTTGTTCTCTGATTGCCAAACACAAGAGTTATCTTTATGTTAACTGACGTACACTTGCCATGTGTTTATATGAGCATTATTCTAAACAAAAGAATATATCATCATATATTAAGGGGGAGCCAGTTGTATTATTTTACCTTCTAAAGCAAATGGAATATTGGTAATAACTGGACATACAAAACCTGAGACACATCTCAGATCCCTTTTCATCATGACTCAGAACCACAAGTATAATGTTATTTAAAATTAATCCTACTTCTTTGCTAATAAGCAATGTATGTTTTTTTGTCTATGTAATATAGACCTGACCCCCCTTGGTTTGCTATTGTATATATATGTAATACATGTATGGACCTGACCCACAGTGTTTGTTATTGTATATATATATATGTAATGTGGACTAGACTCATAGTGTTTGTTATTGTACATATATGCAATATGGACCTGACTCCCAGTGTTTCTTAATGTACATATATCCAATATGGACCTGACCAGGCGTTTGTTATTGTTGTTGTAGGGTTTAACACCCTTTTTCAGCACATGACAGGCTATACATGGCAGCCAGTATTATTGGTGGAGGAAGAACCCGGGAAACCCCCAGAAAGAATCACCGACCAACAGGAAGCTACTTTTTCTCACATACCTACATTGGCCGAATCTGAGACTCAAATCCGAGAAGGCAGTGGTCCGTAACAGAGTGCTTTAGACCACTCAGGGCCCCTGTTTGTTATTGTACTTATATGTAAAATGGACCTGACCATAGCATTTGTTATTGTACTTATATGTAACATGGACTAGACTTGTAGTGTTTTGTTATTGTACATATATGTAATATAGACCTGACCCATAATGTTTGTTATTGTACATATATGTAAAATGGACCTGACCCATAATGTTTGTTATTGTACATATATGTAAAATGGACCTGACCCATAATGTTTGTTATTGTACATATATGTAATATGGACCTGACCCATAATGTTTGTTATTGTACATATATGTAAAATGGACCTGACCCATAATGTTTGTTATTGTACATATATGTAATATGGACTAGACTTGTAGTGTTTGTTATTGTACATATATGTAATATGGACTAGACTTGTAGTGTTTGTTATTGTACTTGTATGTAATATGGACTAGACTTGCAGTAATGTGGACTAGACTTGTAGTGTTTGTTATTGTACTTGTATGTAATATGGACTAGACTTGCAGTGTTTGTTATTGTACTTCTATGTAATATGGACTAGACTTGCAGTGTTTGTTATTGTACTTATATGTAATATTGACCTGACCCATATTGTTTGTTATTGTACATATATGTAGTATGGACCTGACTCGTAGTGTTTGTTATTGTACATATATGTAATATAAACTAGACTTGTAGTGTTTTTTATTGTACATATGTACAATGTGACCATGCTATAGCACACGCTCCATTATAACACAAATTCAGATATAATACTGTCATGGTGTGGCTCCCAAAATTTCATATATATATTTTTTTCTCGTACACAAAAATAATATTTTTTTTTAAAGTACGAAAAAAATGTATTGTTTATTTTGGGGAAGAGATCACCTATGAATAATACAAGATGATCGTGGCATGGCTCCTGAAATTTTATATGTAATTTTTTCATACCCAAAAATGTAGTTTTTTTTCTTCTGAAAACCACAATAAATAACATGTAAAAAGTTTATTCTGTGATCATGAAGGGCTTTGCCAATGTTACAAACTTGGATTGTTTCCTTATTGGCAGTAAAATATACCATCTGGTGATTTTTTTATTTGCAACATTGTTGGCTGTTTAAACTTGTATATACAACCATGGTTTGGTGTGGAGAAATTCAGAGGCCCCATGAAAGGAAGCTGCAAACTGGATATAAAATGCACTGAAATTTATCTCTATAAATTTTTATCAAATTCTCTGTCTATTTTGACAAACCATCTAGTAAACAATGTGTTGTTATATCATAATCTTGACATCTAGCATCTAAGGAAGTCAGTACCAAACTTAATGTACTGGAATCTGATAAATGTTTGCATTTTCTAACATGACTGGACCACATTAACTGTTTTGAGAAAGTTTCATTTTTGCAGGGAAAAGTCTATGCTTATGAACACAACCAATGGCGGTTTAAAACGCAAACTAACTTTCACCGACTTGAGACGCAGTACAAAGTAACTGTGCTTCATCATTCGTTACGTGATTGTGCTATGTTCTTTGACTAATATGACCGGTCACAAAATTATTGAATATTTTAAATCTATGTGCATATTTCGATGGAATCACTTGTACTGTGGATTCAAATGTATATGATGAGATTCACAGTTGAGTAAACAGTGTTGATACTCTATTCTTGCTATACATTAGACGTGTATATAATAACAGTATTCAGACCAATTTGTGGTTCTCTAATAAAGTAAACTATTATATATACTATTATATATGCCTTCTCTGTTTTTACTACAGATTTTATTTATCATTTAATATGCACTGATTTTAGATAGTAACTGTGCTGATGAAGCACATATTTTTACCGCCCATATTTATTACCTACAAATTTTGTGGGATACATGAATCATTCTCTTCAGCTTACTGACCTGGTTACTAAAAACCATGGTTTGGTCTGTAACTTGGTCGGGTGCAATGGTTCCCAACAACCGTGTTATAGCAGGGTCACACTGTAATATAGACCTGTGTTTGTTATTGTACATATATGTCATATGGACTAGACTTGCAGTGTTTGTTATTGTACATATATGTAATATTGACCTGACCCAGTTTTTTGTTATTGTACATATATGTAATATGGACCTGACCCAGTTTTTGTTATCATACATATATGATCTATAGTAGTGTTTGGAATTGCAGAAAAAATATTATGCCTGTCTACAAGTTTCTGCTCACCATAATAATTTATTAATTTGTTCAGAAAATGTCCTACCAAAACTGCTTGGGTCTTTTTGTTGATGATTAACGAAGCTGATAAAAAAAAAATCAGCACTAGGGTCTAGAGTATTTTTTTTAAGTTGCTTAACCTTCAGATATGAAAACCTACATTTTTGTTTTCAATATAAAGAATAAACACATACCTTCAATGTAATTTCCACTCCTCCTTTGGCAGAGACCTTAGGCTTTTCTTTCAACTCTGCCCAGGTATAGGTAAACTCTGTTTCCCATTGGCCAAAAATATCCCCTCGGCTGGCAAACAATACCCGCCTTCAAAGACAGAAAACATTCAGTATTGGCACAAAACTTATAGTTAATTGCACAGAATAAATACTGTCCTTGTTGCTACAAAAAAAGGAAACAGAAATTACTTCTATGGACAGCATTGGTCCAAGGGCTTTAGTTCTCAATGGATTGAGCTCAGTTAAGTTTTATCAAGTTGCCTGAATGAACTAGAATTTTTCTGGCAGCCATGGATTTGAGCTCATTTAAGTTTTATCAAGTTGCCTGAATGAACTAGACTTTCTCGGGCAGCCATGGATTTGAGCTCAGTTAAGTTTTATCAAGCTGCCTTAATTAACTAGAATTTGTCTGGCAGCCATGTATTTGAGCTCAGTTAAGTTTTATCAAGTTGCCTTAATGAACTAGAATTTCTCTGGCAGCCATGGATTTGAGCTCAGTTTTATCAAGCTTCCTTAATGAACTAGAATTTCTCAAAACAGCAGATGCTCTACCAGTCGAAAAGAATTTTAAAGAAAGTTCCAGAAGTTTTTTTCCATTTTTGTTGTTTTAATGCGGAGTAATGAAACAATGTAAAATATTCTTAAAAAACTACAAAAAGTTTAGTAATAAATTATTTTCTTGCATGTGGAAGTTTATTTGTTTACAGGGTAAGTGCAGTACATAATTTATTTGACATGCCTTGACCTTGAACCTAATATTATAGATACAAGGTCACGATTCTGTATTATGATACTGTCAAGAGCACCAAGAGAGGCAGCTGCTAGACCCATTTTCACAAGTATTTGGTATGGAAGTCGTGGAAAGTGAAAGTGTGTGTGATTAGGATTTTTAATGTAGCTTTAAACAATGTCTGCAGTGAGGCAGTTTATAGTGATGTCTATCACTGGGGCATCATGCCGCAGACATGTAGCATGATGTCCTACCCAGTCAAATTATCCTGACACCAGGCCGACATGTCCTAACACTAACCTTTAAAGCTGAGTGCCAAGTGAGATATATGTTATTACCATTTTTTGTAAGTCTTTGGTATGACTCGGCTGGAGATAGAACCCACTGCCTCTTGCTTCCGTGGCGGATGCTCTAACCACTAGGCCACCAAAGCGGTAGGAAAGTGAAAGCAAAATTAAATTCTTCTTGGAGTACCTTGAACAGACCCAACATGGTGTGGTGCAGTGATGGTTACATTTTGGACCATATATTTTGTGATAAAGAAATTGAAAATTGCTTCAACTGGTAAGAAATTACTAAAGGATTAATTAAGACTTGAAAATTGTCCATTTTGGCATTTGTCATGTAAGGCATTTGTCATGTAAGGCATTTGTCATGTAAGGTATTTGACTTGGAACTATTATTTTACAGGTCCATAAACACCTGTACTTTGTTCATTTTGTTACAACTTGTATAAATAAATGCAAAAGATATCAAATTTCAATCTGAATGTTAACAAGAACACCAACAAAGGGGGAATACTTACTTGTCAGTGACAAGGAAGACATTACTCTTGTCCTGGGTTACAACAACATGAGCTATGTACTCATCCGTCCTGTAATATAAACCCTTTTCAGTCTCCTGCAAAAGAAAATATATCAGCCAGTTACACTAGGATGGAGCTTTATATAAATTCTTATGAAATGGGAAGTTACACAATATGGAGCACTAGATGAATTCTTAAAAACTGCCTGTGACATTAGCATGATGGAGCTTTACATGAATTCTTATATACCGGCCTGTTACACTATGATGGAGCTTTACATGAATTCTTATATACCGGCCTGTTACACTATGATGGAGCTTTACATTAATTTTTATATACCGGCCTGTTACACTATGATGGAGCTTTACATGAATTCTTATATACCGGCCTGTTACACTATGATGGAGCTTTACATTAATTTTTATATACCGGCCTGTTACACTATGATGGAGCTTTACATTAATTTTTATATACCGGCCTGTTACACTAAGATGGAGCTTTACATGAATTTTTATATACTGGCCTGGTAAACTAAGATGGAGCTTTACATAAATTTTTATATACTGGTCTGTGACACTAGCATGATGGAGCTTTACATGAATTCTTATATACCGGCCTGTTACACTATGACGGAGCTTTACATGAATTCTTATATACCGGCCTGTTACACTCTGATGGAGCTTTACATTAATTTTTATATACCGGCCTGTTACACTATGATGGAGCTTTACATGAATTCTTATATACGGGCCTGTTACACTATGATGGAGCATTACATTAATTTTTATATACCTGCCTGTTACACTAAGATGGAGCTTTACATTAATTTGTATATACTGGTCTGTTACACTAAGATGGAGCTTTACATGTACAGTAAACTGGTCCGGATATAAAAACTGGTCCGGATATTTGACGCTCCGGATAATAAACGTTCGGATAAACGATGTTCTACTGTACCATATAACAATAATGAAAGAAAATTATGATAAAATACTACTTAAAGATTTTTATAACATCATTTCACAGTACTGTACATATAGCCTACTCTACTTACGACCAAATCGTGTTACGACCGGTCTGTCGGAACCAAACGTGGTCGTAAGTCGAGGAATAGCTGTACATGAATTTTTATATACTGGCCTGTTACACTAAGATGGAGCTTTACATAAATTTTTATATACTGGTCTGTGACACTAGCATGATGGAGCTTTACATAAATTCTTATATACTGGCCAGACAACAGAAGGAAGAGAGACTTGGGAGATTTTAGGGTTGTGATGAATGTCTGACACCTGTAGGTGGAGCTGCAGTGGGCTGATATGAGGTATATCGGGACACTGATAACCGTAACTCGATTAAGTCTGATCCTGAGGACTGCCATGATAATATAGATTAGCTGA
Source organism: Unio pictorum (assembly GCA_030141615.1). Lineage (NCBI taxonomy): Eukaryota > Metazoa > Mollusca > Bivalvia > Unionida > Unionidae > Unio > Unio pictorum. The sequence goes on from JARLTB010000025.1 coordinate 1,979,337, forward strand.
ATTGACAAAGGCCCTCCAGAATATTGCTGGAATGGTACGCTATGCATGAAATGTCCCAAATAAACAACATGGACTAAAGAGGGGAGGCAATATTTCTTTTTACAAATAATGTTAAAGATTTAAATGCAGCATCTGCACTGAAAGGAATGCATCTCTACAGGCATCCCAGCTGCTATATGACATATGCCCTAACTGGCACAATGTTTGATCACATGCTCCAACTCAGTCATCTGACTGGTTCAACATGACAACATATCTAAATATAGTGTGTCTGATTTGGATTTTTAACGTAGCTTTAACAATGTTTCAGTCATATCAGTATGATGTCTGCAGTGTGGCAGTTTATAGTAATGTCTAGCACTGGGGCATCATGCCACACACATGTAGCATGATGTCCCATCCAGTCACATTATCCTGACACCAGGCTGACCAATCCTAACACTAACCTCTTACTGCTGAGTGTCAAGAGAGGCAGCTGTTACTACAGTTTTTGTAAGTCTTTGATATGACTCTGCCAGGTATTGAACCCACGACCTCCTGCATCTGAGGCAGATGCTTTAACCACTAGACCACCGGCCTAAATTTATTTACTAGCTTAGTAACATATATTGGATGCAATGACATCATGTCTGGGCAGAGAAACCATAGTTGACAAAGAGGGGCCCATCAAGGGGCCAGAGAGATGTATGCACTGTGTATTATTCAAACTACATTTCATAATTAAATTATAATATATATTGGCTCATTTTCGGGAAATTCCAGTTCTAAATATAAACGAAACAAGCAGGAATTGTTATTTCTTTTATGTGACTTCTTCCACTTTAAGCTTGCATGCTTGCAAATGCTTCTCACAGAATTGAAACATTCCTGTGATCATGATCTGAATGCAACACTGTATAATGATGGGACAAGTAAATCAACACTGTAAAATGATGGGACAAGTAAATCAACACTGTATAATGATGGGACAAGTAAATCAACACTGTTTAATGATGGGAAAAGTAAATCAACACTGTATAATGATGGGACAGGTAAATCAATACTATATAAAAATGGGACAAGTAAATCAACACTCTATAATGATGTGACAAATAAATCAACACTATAATAATGGGACAAGTAAATCAACACTGTTTAATGATGGGACAATAAATCAACACTGTATAATGATGGGACAGGTAAATCAATACTGTTTAATGATGGGACAAGTAAATCAACACTGTATAATGATGGGACAGGTAAATCAACACTGTATGATGATGTGACAAATAAATCAACACTGTATAATGATGGGACAAGTAAATCAACACTGTATAATGATGGGACAAGTAAATCAACACTGTATAATGATGGGACAAGTAAATCAACATTGTTTAATGACGGGAAAAGTAAATCAACACTGTATAATGATGAGACAGGTAAATCAATACTATATAAAAATGGGAAAAGTAAATCAACACTGTAGAATGTTGGGATATGTAAATCAACACAGTATAATGATGGGACAAGTAAATCAACACTATAATAATGGGACAAGTAAATCAATACTGTAGAAAGATGGGATAAGTAAGTCAACACTATAATGATGGGACAAGTAAATCAACACTGTATAATGATGGGACATGTAAGTCAACACTATAATGATGGGACATGTAAGTCAACACTGTATAATAATGGTACAAGAAAAGTAACACTATATAATGATGGGAAAAGTAAATCAAGACAGAATAATGATAGGACAAGTAAATTAACCTTGTATAATGATGGGAGAAGTGAATCAACACTGTAGAATGATGGGACATGTAAATCAACTCTGTAGAAAAATGGGACATGTAAATCGACACTGAATAATGATAGGGAAAAAAAAACAAAGAAGTAAAATCAACACTGTATAATGATGGGACAAGTAAACAAAGCACTAAATTAACAAACAAGGCAACTTAAAATCAACAAACAAGATAACTTAAAATGTTTAACCTAAACTGCTTTAGGATACCATATCAAGATGAGTGATGCTATGTTTGTACGAGTCATTTCCTCTTACCATTAGTATTGAACAACCCTCTGCCTCTTGTAAGTTGTAAGGCCTCAGGATCCCATCTTTGTGGAAACGTCTTGGGGGTCGCAGTCTGTGAATTTCTACTGACATTTCTGCTATTCTGTAATTCAGAAATATCTGTTAGTTTGATACAAATTATTATGCATGGAACTTTTTAAAAACAGGATTTCGGTTGGATATAATCTAAGAGGCCAAGTTTGACTATCAAAGCAATATAGCACATAACCAAACAGGTGCATATTACAAGGTAAAAGGTCATGCCTGGGTTTCAAAACAACCTTGCCTATCATTAATCAATCAGATACACATTAAGAGGTTTGTAGAATTTAGAATTGAAAAAAAACATGGTTCCAGTCTGACTCTTTAGAATTGGAAAGAACATGGTTCCAGTCTGACTCTTTAGAATCGAAAAGAACATGGTTCCAGTCTGACTCTTTAGAACTGAAAATAACATGGTTCCAGTCTGACTCCTTAGAATCGAAAAGAACATGGTTCCAGTCTGACTCTTTAGAATTGAAAAAAACATCATTCCAGTCTGACTCTTTAGAATTGAAAAAAACATGGATCTAGTCTGACTCTTTAGAATTGAAAAGAACACGATTCCAGTCTGACTATTTAGTCACTGCCAACATAAAGTATGGGAGGAAGGAATGCCTACAGGCAAGTATTACATAACAAAAATTAGTTTTAATCACCAAATTTTAATAGCAGTAATAAATTATCTGCCACTACTGCACTGAATTGGCATGAAAGTAATGCAGATAGATACTGCTGCAAAATCAAAGTTCATAAATTGTCCTATTTTGCTTCAATAAAATTTAGCAAATGTTACCTTTTTATTCCTTCAAAGGAACTACTGGCAAAGTCTATAACCCCACTGGTTGGTCTAGTCACCACACCCACCAATCCTTTGCCAATACCTGAAAAGAAAAGAAAAACTCAAGTTCTACAGTGGAATAATTTTGCAATAAATTCTGATTTATTATTTTCCAATATAAAGTGAAGTAATATTTAAGTCTGAATAATTCTTTCAAACAACTTTTCTCATTGTCAACAAAATGTAGTTTTGATAAAAACAATTTCCATAATCCCTTGCAATTCAACTGGTAAATTTACTTTGTGTGTATTAACCTTTCCCTTAATACTTTGTTTGTTGTTGATGATGATGATGATGATGATGATGATGATGATGATGATGATTTACAATGATTAGACATTGATGGAAGATTTTGGAATTTTATCAGACAATGAAGATGAATTCTTAGACTTTGTGCCTGATGACATTAGATAGTGACATTTATATGATAATGTGAATCACAAAAATGATTTGATTTTTTATTTATAAATGTGGAATATTATGGGATATTGCAAATCAGATCATTCTGAACCATACTCGTATATGACCTATAATTGAATTCATGGATTTATCCTATAAACGGATTTAAAACGTAGCTTTATGGATTTTAATAGATTTAATTAGAATAAATTGTAGTCTGTTAATTTATTTATGACATTATCCACTCAATGATATAACTGTATTTTCTGTGATTTTTTTTCCCCATAAATCCTTCTATCCAAGTCTGCTTGTTTATTTTTCCAGTTTAAATCTGACTCACTGATGACCAGACACCCCTTTAGGTAAAGCTGACTTGCAAACTACACATCAACTGTTAGGTGGGTCAACTAGAAACTGGCTTTTGTAGCCCTTGGTCGTATTTTAAGCGAATAGATAAGGTATATGTTGTAAGTTTTCTATATTAAAAAATTCTCATGAAACTGAATACAATATTCAACAATATTTGGATCCATGAAAATGTCAGTAATACCAATAAAAGCGGTTTTGTCTGTTTGTCTAGTGAAATTCATGTTTTAGTTCTATTTTCTAGTTCTATCACGGAGTAAAGATCATAAATGTTAATGCCCTCTTGTTTTCAAGTGTGAAGAGTGACAATCTACTGTCATGACTAAGACAGAGAGCTTTTCTGAGAACCTAATTAAGTGCCGACTGTGTTTTGGTATCCAATTTGTATTATAATTTTAATTATGTCTTTAATATATATATATATGATCTCAAATGTGTAATGATTTAATATTTAATTTATGAAACAAGTTGAATATTGTCAAAAGCCAAGGCTCTCAAAAACTAGACATTGTTCAAAGAGTTGCATAAATTTAATATTAATCATTAATATTAATCATTACCCATATAGATTTTTTTTACCACAAGTTTCTATTTCTGTGGAAATTACTTAGATAGAAAGAAGAATGAATAATTTAATTCTGACAGATGGTGCACTGTTCAATTGTTGTGCACAAAATATAGTTACAAAGTTTAACTAGTAAAAGTAGATTGTACTTTTTTTTAAAACAAACTATAATTTAAAGAAAAAGCTTCCATCTGAAAAACAGAACATTTTATAATGACAAAATCATTTTTCAAAACAGGATGATCAATGCGATGTGATGTCACATTGTTTGATAAGTTAAAAAGTATGTTTACCTAAAATGTCATTTTCAGAACTAAACATTGTTGCGATTTTTATGTGAAATATATATACTGGATGCAGAAATTCCCACATTTACTGTAGTGCATTTGTGACCGGATATTTGCAGTATTTGACTGGAACAATAGATTGTACAGAAGATGTAAACAAATTCCTTTTCGAGTTGGATTTGTTTGCATCCCATATATACTGCGTAAAGATGCTGTGGTTGGATAAAGTTCTGTCAGTTTGGAAGACCCATTTATGTCCAAATTCTTCTGTGAACAGACGCGAGTTAATTTACTTCATGCTTGTATATATGGTGGCTTCTGTATCTTTGTTACAGATGTACTGCTCAATCCCCCTCCCCCCACTATCAAATAAGCAATATCCTTAGTTCAAAATTTTTATTGTTCTTCTTGTCTTGTATTTTTATGCCATTTTTCTCATTATGATATTGTTATACATGACATAACAAACCCTTGTGGGGGTAACATATCCATATTCAGACAACCGAGATAATATTCCTCGATTTCCTTTCACCAGTCGTGTTTAAAAATGGCTGCCAAAAATGTTCATTTAAAACCAAACATTCCAGAAAGCGAAGTTACAAATGTTTTCCCATGATCCCAGCCAATCAGTAAAGAGGATTCTGCACAATAATTTCATGGGCTCATTTTGGACCAATCAGAATCACATAGTGATACTTTAACATGTGGTAATATGAAAAATATGAAACTGCACATACAACAGGAAAGCTATACCTTCTATGTAATATATATAAATATATAATAAAGAAATTATCGATTTGCTGTATTTCTGATTTCTACTATAATTTCACATGTGAAAATAAGATCTCCCATTATAACATGCAACGACTGATTGCAGTAAAGGAATAAGCATTATGTGTAAACATCCTAGTGTGTTGTGTCACTGCGAATTCCATTACACACTACAACTGGTTCCACGTCAAAATGGGCAACAACAAAAACTGCTCAACACTGACAAAACAATATGGATATGGTCACATGATTACCATGTTTTATAGTGATCCATCAATCCATCTAAAATCTAGGAGCAAAGTGCCTTGTTTACAGTTAATCTTCAGACAATGATCTTAGCATTTACCAAGTTTCATTGAAATGCATGGAAATCATTCAGACAATTTATATTCACAAATGTTGTCATACACTAAATTCTAATTATAGAAAAAAAGGGCAATAATTATTATGGCAATAAAAGGGCAATAATTATTATGAACATTGCGGAAGTATTTGTTTTAATTTTTGCATCTTCCAGAGAAGACCATAATATTTAAAAATATTTATATGGCAATTTGTCAGAAAGCAAATTTTTTAGTAAATTATGTTTCTCCGAGAATACTTACCCGATCACATTACTTTAGGGATCTAAGCCTGCTACCTCGCGAATCCAGCCCTACCAAAAGACGAAAATTCGTCTTTTCAGTCTATGTCATATAGACAAAGGGCAATAACTCTTGCCCCTTACCCCCCCCCCTTGCCACCCGCTAGGTGTCGCTAGTTTTTAAGCTGAGCGGTATATAATATACGAGGATGCTCGCATGGCAGGGTGGTTGGGAGGGTTTCTTAGTAATGTGATCGGGTAAGTATTCTCGGAGAAACATAATTTACTAAAAAATTTGCTTTCTTCTTTGAATATGTTCCCCGATCACATTACTTTAGGAGAATAAGTAATAGGAGGAGGGAATGCGGAGCATCCGACCTCCACCCTGGGTATCCTCTAGGGAATGATGGCTGGATTCCCCATGTGAACGATAACCCGGTCTCCTAATTTTCAATCAGCAACACAGCCCAGGGTCACGTGATATGTGACCCCTTTATACGGTTAAGAAGATAGTTATTGAAATCTTACCTACAAAAATTTATCTGGCGAATCCAGCGAAGCTAATAGGCTGTGCTGATTGTTGCACATAGGTCTGGTGGGCATCTGGGCTGCCAACACCGGACCTACCAGAATCAAGGTTTGCCTCTGTGAGTACAAAACTTGAAGATAAAACTGGAGAAGGTCGACTCTGCATGCCAGCCAACAGCTTCTATAAGGTGACTCTGATTTTGTGAATCCTCAGAGTACGCCGAGCGTATAACCCACTTCAGCCATGAAGCAAGGGCTTGAATGGAGATATCTCGTGTCCTAGCTATCACCAGAAGAAAGAGGTGCTTGCATGTGACCTGACTCACCTCTATGCATTTAAATGGTGCTAGAGTGCACAAACAGGATCTTGCATGGCTGCTGATCCGGACTTATCTATAAAAAAAAGTGAGCTAATGACGACTCGTTGATTGCCAATGGTTTGTAACCTATTTTTCGGTTACGAAGCCTAGCTGCATCACGAGGACCACCAAACCATCTGATCTGAAAAGAAGATAGTTTGGGTCACTAGAAAGAACCTGTAACTCACTCACCCTGCATGCTGAAGCTAAGACTATCAAGAAACCCAATTTGTATGATAGTAGCTTGAACGAATTGTGGGTTAAAGACTCAATACTGTCTGAATCGAGTCATGTTAAAACTCAGGACAGATTCCATTTGGAAACAGGGTGAGGGATATTAGTCGATTGAACTCTAAAGTGGCTAAAAGATCTGACAGATCTTTGTCATAGCTGATAGCACATGTACCATAATGGCGGAATGTGTCTGATATCATGGAGCGGTAGCATTTGATAATAATTGGGGCCAACTGTTTCTCCTTGAAAAGCCAGAGAAAAGTCAGCCAGTTGAGGGATTGTGACACTCAATGGAACAATGTGAATGATATGATACCAGTCCCTGAAAACATGCCACTTGCCCTTATAAGCCTTCAGAGTAGAGGGCCTTCTTGCTCTTGAGATTCTCTCCACAATCAAATATTTAAATTACCATGCAAGGCTGTCTGGACAAGAGCCAAGCTTGAAGATAAAGATGGTCAGGACAGGGGTGGAACACCCCTGGCCACGGTTGCTTGAGAAGACTTGGGCTGACTAATCTTCCTGGGTAGATCTATCACCAGATCGAGTAGATCGGAGACCCAGGAGTTGTTCCATCTGAGAGGGGCAATCAGAACCATCTGACAGTTCTGACCCCTTAACTTCTGGATTATTTTCAGTACCAAGACCGTGGGAGGGTAGGAGAATGACCACAACCCTTCCCATCTGATTGACCGAGTATCCACGGCCCAAGCTTATGGGCCTGGAACCTGTGAGACGAAGGTGGACAACTTGCGATTCCACTTTGTTGCAAAAGATCGATCATCGGACGTCCCCAAAGAGTGTCGATTGGAAGAAAGCTCGATTGATGGAGTGACCATTCTGTGTGAATGACTAGAGTGTAGGCCAAGACACTGAGTCTGCCAGGAATGTGTCTGATTTGTACATTGAGGTGGAGATAATCGCACCAATGTAGAAACTGCCAGATCAGATTTCACAGGTCTGGTGATTGGTGCCCCCTTGTTTTAAGGAGGCAAGTCACCACCACAAAGTTGTCTGACGTAAGGAGGACAGATTGCAATAAGAGTTGATCCTGCCAGAAATGAAAGGCATTGATGACAGCCGTTATTTCTGAAAGGTTGATGAGGAGAGGGCTCGCCCCTGGCACCCTTGTGCCGCTGACGGTATCGAAGTCCGGCAACAGGTGGGTACCCCAACCGGTTACTAGCGGTGGAACATACTGTTATCTCCGCCTGGGGTATCTCCAGAGTAATCCCTGTGGACAGCCCACAGGGGTTGTGTTACTGACTCGAGAATGATCGTATCTCTGGCGTGAGCATGATTGTGGGATCGAATGGACTTAAAAAGGGCGCCATTACGCTAGCAACGTCCTATGTAAAGGGCGCATAAAAAGACAGCTGAGCGGGATCAAGTCCGCTGCCGCATTGAATAATCCGAGGAGCTGCGACTCTCTCGCTGAAATGCGCCTCCTGTTGGAAACGGACTCTACGAGTGCAATTATCTGGATGATCGCAACCTCGTGGAAGCCTTACCAGATTCAGATCGGGGAGAAACTCCACACCCAGATGGACCAAAACTCTGGGCTGGACAGAGATCAGACTTTATCCAGTTCACGAGAAAGCCTATATGATGTAAAGTGATATAAGATTGTTTCTGCCTTTGAGCAGAGTAGAACTTAACATATGTTTCTGGAGGATGTCGTCCAAGTATATTGCCGACACTATAGATGAAGTCGAGCAGAACAGGGTGACGACGTAATCCATAACCTTGGTACAAGCCCAACGGCTGAAGTATGACCTGGAACTGATAAACCGAGTCCCGACAAGCACAACAGAGAAATGTCCGGGACTCGTGGAATAGGGACGTGAAAATGTGTGTCGGTCATATCTAGATTGACAGCATACCCGTCGGATGGCTTGATCACATCATCGCCACATTGAAGTTCAGGGTGGTTGAGGCGGCTCAGGTCGATGAACGGCCTCTGGAGAAGAAACAGCCATGAATAAAACCCCAGCTATTGCAGGTTTATTAAGATATACATATATATAAAGGCATCCTTCTCCCGATCTGACGATACATCCGTGAAGAGGGGAGAGGAGGACGGGGGAGGGGATGGATAAATGAAGTCCAAAGTCCCTCCAAAATGACCTGAATCACCCGAATGTTGTGAGGTAATAAAGTGGTCCAGTGGTCCTGAAATTGCAGGAGGCGGCTGCCCACAAGTAGGCAGTCCACTGGCGGTGGACAGGGTGTGTCAACGTCTAGAGTTAGGAGGCGTGAAGGCGGAGAAACTTGGGTTCTTGCCGCCTCTGCATGGTTGCCGCCTAGCTTGATTAGACTGTTGGCTCCCAGCATTGGGTTGGGATCTATATTACACATTTGATTGTAAGGATCCATTTTCCCTGGTCCGCCCATCATCCCTCCGCTGTGTCAGGGGATGATTGTTTCTAAACGCCTGCGAAAGTTGGGCGACGAGTTGGAGGGGCAGTTCCTGAGTTGCCTGCCTCCGAACTTGTTCAATTTTCCCACAAAGTATAAAGGTGACCCACTTACACGTCGTATCAGGTCGAAGTTGGCAGAAGCAGTCAACACGTTGGTCCTGGAGTGGTGAGCTGCCCTGTTAACGACTCTAGCAAACCAGGCCGTCCCTTCACAAGCGTGGTCATGGCCTGATTTGCCTAGGGATTTGGAAAAAATGGTTAGTGAAGCCAAGTCTAACAATGAAGACGTATCGACTACGTTTCGGACTAGCTTTGACGTGGCATTGGAGATCAGTACTGAAAGCGTCTGATGGAGTTTTCGTACCAGCTACACTAGAACGACGCTGGAAGTTAGCTTCCTGAATTTTTTACTGACTGGGGAAGAAGCAGGAAGGACATTGTCTCTTCCTCTCATTCAAGATCTACAGATGCCTGAACTGTGTAGTCTTGAACGGCAGTATGAGGTGGTGGGCATTCTGAAGTTTCCAACAACCTATAATTTTTTTTTTTTTTTTTTTTTTGTGGCTGTGGCGCTAAGCTCAGTCCGATCCATGACCGGATCTGTGGATGGCTGAAAGTGTATCGACACACTCACTGAGTGCTGAGTCGTGTTCTGGTCAACTCGGGCATCCACTCGAAGCTGAATTGTCAAATGCTTGTGTAGTGTAGCGAGCACTGCGCGCACTGCTACCATTCGCTCAGAGGGAACGTTGGTTCTGGTACAGCTTGCATATCTGTATAGCATACCAGGTGACATAGATGACGCAATTCCATCATAATTGACACTTTCACTAAATCTCCCTTGTGGAGAAGCCGTGAACATATGGACGACCAGCACTGCCGGCTGATTGTCTGGCGAATGGTCGGCCTGAAAGTCATGTTCTGGTAAAGCTGCCATATCTGGGTAGAGCATACCAGGTGGCATAGATAACTCAATTCCATCATCTCTGATAAGGTCACAAACTCTCCCTTGTGGATAAGCCGTGAACCGATGGACGGCCGGCAATGCCTACTGATTTGACTGGCATATGGTCGGCCGGAATGTCGGCGACGGTCCGGCTATGACCGGCACCTGCCTCTCGAATGGTCTGGTTGGACGGAGAGATTCATCTATAACATCTCTGTCATGGTAGTGATATGTAACCGGTAGTACAGATTGATGGACGGATACATTACTATAATCTCCGTAAATCCGATCTGGTTGGATTGCAGTATGATAAAAGTCCCCATGCTGGTACAGCGGTACAGCCGGACGGACAGTTATGTCACTAAAAATCTCCGGAAGGTTGTACGGCCGGTGCCGGCTGGTGTCTGCTGGGCTCGATGGCCGGTGCCGGCTGGGCTGGACGGCCAGAGCCGGCTGGACGTCCGGTGTCGGCTGGACGGCCGGTGCCGGCTGGGCTGGACGGCCGGAGCCGGCTGGTCGGCCAGTGCCGGCTGGAAGGTTGGCTGGACGGTCGGTGCCTGCTGGGCTGAACGGCCATAGCCGGATGATGATAGTTGGACGGTCAGCTGGTTTGCCTGTCATGTGGTCCGCTGGAATGTCGGTGACAGTCCGGCTATTACCGGTACCAGCCGCTGTCATGGCTTGGCTGGACAGATAGATTTGCCTGTGGTACAGCTTGACGGGCAGATTTGGCACTAAAATCACGGTAAATCATAGTTGGTCGGACCGTGTTACAATACCAAGGGACGGCTGGACGGCTGGCTGGACGGACGGCTCGTGCATAATGAAATGGATGCGATAGAGCCTGTAAAAGCCCCTTGCGTCCTGACTTACAGGCCCGAAAGCCATGCACGGACTTGCGGGGGGACTTACGCCCACTGGGCAGCCTAAAATTGGGAGAACACTCCCCAAATGTACCCAACTACGCTGTTAAGAGGCGGACTGTTTGTACCATGTCAACATAATTTTTTCTCCATTGCCACATTGCCAACACCCATTTGCCGTTCTACCTTCGTTGTCGACGTTGCTACTGAAACGACAAAAGAAGAGAACAAAGCACAAACTAAAAATTCAGCATATTATTTAAATTGATAATACTATAACAGTTATTAACGTTGTAGTCAAATTATTCCGTGCCATGTTAACTCTTAATGACAACACTAGTTACCGCCATGAGCGTGTTGCAACGAGTCGTTCAAAGACGAAGTCTACTGAAACAACAAAGAAGATAAACAAAGCACAAATTAGCAATTCAGCACGCTATTAAGTCGCTATTACCCTAACCGTTACTAACGGAGGAAGCGAAATGATTTAGTGTCGTGTGAACTCGTAACTACAACACGAAGTCCGCCATTAATTAGTCGCAACTTGGTCGTTCAAAGACGAAGTCTACTGAAACGACAAAGAAGATAAAACAAAGCACAAATTATCAATGCATCAAGTTATTAATTCGCTAATATCATAACCGTTACATACGGAATAAGCGAAATTATTTAGTGCCGCATGTAGTACATGCTAGTACCGCCATAAGCGTGCTCTGACCACGTTGCAACCTGGTCCGAAGTCTAGAAAGGTGACAAAGTCACTCAAATTGGAAAATATTGTAAAATAATGTATACAACCTGCAGAGGAATGATTATCCAACACAGTAATTCCAAATTTAACTTCGGATGGTCAGAATTTACACTAAGATAGCTTGGATTCATTGGAGGTCTAATTGTATGTGTTTGCACAGTACAAGCGAAGCTTAAAAACTAGCGACACCTAGCGGGTGGAAAGGGGAGGTAAGGGGCAAGAGTTATTGCCCTTTGTCTATATGACATAGACTGAAAAGACGAATTTTCGTCTTTTGGTAGGGCTGGACTCGCAAGGTAGCAGGCTTATATCCCTAAAGTAATGTGATCGGGGAACGTATTCAAAGGAGAAAATATGGGACAAGCTGTGTCCATGAAAATGTGTGATGGATGGAGCAGACACAAGGATTCTATTAAAACCACACATCTAGAAATGAGATCATAAAAAAGTAATTTCCAGTTATCCCAAAACATTGAGGTCATATAAAGTAACTTTCTGTTATCCAAAAACATTGAGGGCATACAAAAGTAACTTCCTGTTATCACAAAACAGATGTCATGTAAAAAAAGATTTTTCCATCATGACAAAACACTTTAGTTATATAAAGTAATTTTCCATTATCACAAAATCATTGAGGCCAATTAAAAGTAATTTTCGGTTATCACAAGATCATTGAGGTCAGATATAAGTAATTTTCCATTATCACAAGATCACTGAGGTCAGTTATAAGTAATTTTCCATTATCAAAAAACACTTTCAATTGCCTTTATGAAGAGGACTTCAATTTCTGTCAACCATGCAGCAAGATTCAAACATTTTCTGTAATAACTACAAACCTTTGAAGAATCCCTCAACACCTTCCTTCTGTGCTCCCTCGATTGGCTTCAAAACAATTCCTGTCACACCATCAAATACTCCCTGTAATTATCAAATACACTTTTATAACATTACGTATAAGGACCTTATCTTCATAAAAACATAGGATAAAGCAAACCTTGCCTTCATGTGAGTAGTCACTGTAATGTAAAACATAATTCATAATGACTTTTAAACTACCAGACCTATCATTTCGTTGGGTTCCAATTAATGAGCATGTATCAGAAATAATTGTCCTCTAGTAATTAGTAATAGTAATAACTTTTGAACAGGTCAACATAGTTTAAGTAAAATCATTACTAGAATACAAAATATGTGGCATATGTCAGACTTTATTATATTTTGAAAAAGTGCATCCAAATTACCAGAATACTCGACTGCAGTGATTTGTGATTTGCAAAACTGTCATTTGTTAGAGCCTACCATACAATATCACTAAATATTTTACAGCACCCTTGTGTGAAATAAAAACTTAAAAGTTCTGCTACAAAACATTTTGACATGTTTAAATTTCAAAAAAAGTTCATTACAGTAGTGAAATTCAAAATTATTTTCCTTGAATTGAATTAATATATTGAATTTTTGTCAGTATTAATATTATATCATATCGATGTCTAGATCGTTGTTGTTTACAAAGTCTCTAAGGCTGAATAGATAAATTCTTAAAAAATATCTCAAGAAACTAATGCAGCAAATTAAAATTATAATATAAACCATGACAAAACAATGGTTCAATTTAATTAAGCAGTGATGTGAATTTCTATTTCAGTTATATTTCTGATATTTAGCAGGTGATGGCCAAACGGAAATTACAGCGTAAACTGGCACCATCTTTACAAGTCATTGTGGGTAACATTCTGCAAGGAATCATGGTTATGACTGGTTATCACTTCCACAATTTTCACTGATAAAGAACTAGTGAACTTATAACACTGTACCAGTATTACCCACAATGCAATGCTGAAATTTACTGACAATGACTTACCAAAATGAAGACTTAAACAGGCATTTCTGCATTTGTCATCATCTGCTACAAACCAAACAGCTGAAAGTGGATTTCATTAAACCTCCTCCAAAAAGTAAACTCTCAAGTTTGCAAGGTCTAAAGTCGGAATGTTTTATTTTGTAAATATTTTCTTCTAAAAATGGGTTGGAATCAACCATTCAGAAACAGACTGATAGGGATTTTATAAGTGAGTAAATATAGATTCTTCAGTAACTCATCAACAAATATTTCTGATACATGATTGGGCTGTGAAGGATGATAACCAAGGAAATAAATGTAATGTTAAATATCTGGAAATAATAGCTTACCATAACTAGACCCTTTCCTCCTCTGGCAAATCCCTCCCCGACATTTGCTGGGCGTTTGTTCATAGCTTCTCTGCGTTTTTTCTGATATTCATCATCAAGAGTGAGAGCTGCCAATCCCTTACCTAAGGTTCCAGTAATTCTTGACACAGCACCAGCAGCACCACCTGGGTAAAAGATTCAGTGAGAAATTACCTGACTTTCACCGCCTGGGTAAACGATTGTGAAAAAATTACCTGACCTTCACTGCCTAGATAAACGATTCAGTGAAAAATTACCTGACCTTCACTGCCTGTATAAAAGATTCAGTAAAAAATTACCTGACCTTCACCGCCTGGGCAATTGATACAGTGAAAAATTACCTGACCTTTACTTCACAACAGGTGTTTCAAAGTAAATATTATGGTTTTCAATAACTCATCATTTTGATAATGTATCACCAACTTCTTATTCTGATATTTCAGCAACTCATCATTCTGATATTTCAGCAACTCATACTTTTGATAATATTTCACCAACTCATCATTTGGTTAATATTTCACCAACTCATCATTTTGATAACGTTTCACTTACTATGAATTAATTCCCTGAAAACTGTTATATGTGATTAATTGTTCTTTTTTTCATGATTGCTTTCTAAAGTCAACATCTATTTAAACTGTAGGAGTTCAAGAAAAAAATGCAAATGGTTTAACACTGATAACACCGATAAGCATTTTAACTTTCAACCTGCAAACTGTAACTGATCTAAGCAAATATTCAGATAAGTAAAATATTCATTATAGAATGGTACAGGAGACAATTCTAAATATTGATCAATAAGACTATCATCAAGCCATTTTAGTTTTGTGTTTCAAATAATCCTAACTCATCACAAATTTTTGCACATTTGACAAGCTGGCTTCTTCATCGGATTCTTTTGATTACAGCTCTCCCTCGATAACTCATGCACAATGGGATCCACAAACATATACTCCAATATAAGCTCTGACATCGAGAAAACCATTGGGGGGGTGGGGCGGGGCGGGCGGCGTTTGGGAACTGGGCTGTTTAATGATTAAATCCTCATTTTATAATCATGTTGATAATAATTATTAATAACTTGCTTTCTCTAATAAGTTGTTCATTATTCTGTTTAAATAACATTTCTTTACAAAATGTCAAAAAAGGGAAAGTTTGTTTCAACTGGTTTCAACAATCATCATGTGTACGTGTAAAATCAGTGTATTATGTCATTGCTTTTTGTTTTCTTGACGAGTCGAGAGTAAATTATTACCCTGAGCAAGTTTATAGGCTGTGACATAATCAAAGTAAATTATTACCTTGTGGAAGTTTATAGGCTGTGACATAATCAAGGGTAAATTATTATGAATGGAAGTTTATAGGCTGTGACATAATCAAGAGTAAATTATTACCTTGTGGAAGTTTATAGGCTGTGACATAATCAAGGGTAAATTATTACCTTGTGGAAGTTTATAGGCTGTGACATAATCAAGGGTAAATTATTACCTTGTGGAAGTTGATAGGCTGTGACATAATCAAGGGTAAATTATTACTTTGTGGAAGTTTATAGGCTGTGACATAATCAAGGTAAATTATTACCTTGTGGAAGTTTATAGGCTGATTGCTGCTTCAGGTAATCAAAGGAAATTTTATATTTAAGCCAGTAAATGTAGTTAGTAAATGTTTTCCATAGTAACCTATTTTTTAAGAGTATTTTATTTTGTAAATACAAACTCGCACAATATATTTGCAGCATCAATGGAATATTGTCATATAACTGAATTATATTTCTTTTATCTTTATACTACTAGACAACATGGTATTTGGTTATACAAAAGCCAATAAGATAATTATCAAGAATATTGTTGCTGACAATCTTCCTATCAACATACCAACAGCATGACCAAACAAACTCCTGACTCCTAGAGCAAGGCCTTCAGCAAATTCCTCAGGTCCCTGAATAGCTCCCTGATAAATACAAAAATATGTGTATCAAAAAGAACATAACCTGAACAATGATAGTTGAGAAAATATAAATTTTGATACTGTATGAACAAGTGGCTAGCTCTAACACATGAATCCCCTATCAGTAAAAGAATGGTATGGAGAACTGATGCATAGGCAATGGAAATATCTTGCATCGAAAAACACTATGACAAGCTGATACAGGCTGGTGTGGACATGATTAGAACAAATTAACCACTGGTTGTTAATTTTTTTTTAAGATATATGCCATGACAGAGGCAGTAAATGTTGCTGCAATTACTGGTAAATACTTGATATCATACATTTACATAATAAAAGCTTGATATGTCTAGATGTACCAGAGCTAGTCATACAGATGAAGTGTATAGCAAAAAGGCTGAAATTGATAAAGTCAGTCCAGCATTAAATTTGATCAAAGTGGCCTATATTTGGTTGTTTTTTATTTAAAAAAGTTATTGTCAATTAAGTTTTAGATGCATTCAGAAGCCAGTATTCATATATAGGTGAAACCGGATCCAAAATATTGAAGGTGTAACCAATGGATACTTGTTAATGCAAATGTCACTCAAACAAAGAAAAACAGGTTGTTGTAGGGTCTAAGGCCATTTTCAGCACACAATAGGCTATACATGGCAGATAGTATTAATTGTGGAGGAAGAACTTGGGAAACACTCCGGAAATAACCACTGACCCATGAGAAGCTACTAGCAAGCTTTCTCAGACACCCACATTGGCCAAATCTGAGACTCAAGCCCACACAGACAGAGGTGAGATGGCAGTGATCCATAATGGAGTGCGGTTTAGACCACTCGGCCACTCAAGGCTCCAGAAAAACAGGTAAAAGTGATCAAGACTTTGGTGTAACTGAGTAACATTCATGAGTGTGGTTGATAAAGGGTATAAGATAGTGATACAAACTGAAAGCTAAAATTAAAGTCTCAAGGGCAGAAATTAGGTTATCATGATCAAGTATTGGCATGACAGAGTTACTTTTTAAAATACATCCACAAATCAATGTTCATGCATAGATGAAACAGATTCCAAGATAACGAAGATATAAAAAAAAGAGATCAGTGAAAAAGCAAGTCACTCAATCTTGAAGATGAAGTCTGTGACCTAGTTTTGTATGTCTGAGTTACTTACTTGAGTTTCATCTGCATATCTGTTCTTAAGAAATAATAATCCAATATATTAAGCAAGTAACAGGCAACAATAAAAATGTCACACAAGTATGGAAATTAGGTCACAGTGACTTTTGTTCCGATATGGCAACATCATTTTCCTTCAGATACATACAGATGCCAATTTTCAAAGGTCAAAAATGGTGCAAGTTATTGTAAGCATAACAAATGAATGAACATACAGATATGACATATTCTTAAAATGCATGTGATACCTTGGAACATACAGATATGACATATTCTTAAAATACATGTGATACCTAGGAAAAGATTATGAGATTTGAGTAAATTTTGAGATTTGAGAAATTCTGTGGGATTCTTTTCTTTTCATGTGAGGGTCATCCATATGCATTGATGCAATATGTAGACAAATTGTCATTTAAATTCACTATTACTATACATTAATAAGTGTTACATTCCATTTAATGTATTCACAATCAAGGCTGAAATGAGTCATATTTCATCACATTACAAAAACTGACAGGTATGTTAAATTGTGAAAACTGACAATGTCAACATATAAAAGATGTACCTACCTTTCACTGATTTCATGCACATTACAATAAAATAGACTTTGATAATACAGAAGACAATCTTTAACAAATCTTTACCTGGTATGGTTCATAAAAGAGATCTTCAATTCCCTCAGCCATTCCTCGCAGGAGACCAAATGGATTTCCAAGAACATCCAATCCTAACACCAATACGTACATCTGCTTGATGGCCTGCAAGAAAAATCCAGAATTTCGGTCACCATGATTCAACTTTACTCTATTTAGCTTAATATGACCCAGAATTT